>CM070620.1:57089045-57274274 GCA_036346255.1 Ampelocalamus luodianensis
CGGCTTTACCATGTAAGCGTATGGATTTTTATCCATACGAGCGGCTCGTAGTTAATACACAATATTGAAAAACGTCTTGTTAGACTTAGCCGTGCCTGCATACCAAAGAAAGTATGCTAACCGTGGCTGGTGGAAAGGCGGTCTAAAGTGTGGGTTCATTGGTACACCCCTGCAGAGTTTGATCTATTCGAATAGCCTCGTCCTAGGTTATAGACACACTCAGATACGCCCTGTGAGAACTAGACTACAACTTTTAATTAAAACTTGATGGGTTGGTATGAATGGATATTCATACTATTGTTGTGGTGACTATTGGGTTAGTCACTTCCAGGTTGCCTTTATTGTTGTTATTATTATTGTATCGCTGTTATTTCAACAATTGCAAACAGTTTGTCAAAATTGCTTTGAATCTGTTATATTATTGCAAATGAAAACTTGCTTTATGCTAAAAGTAAGTCCAGAGCCCCCTCCACTTAAATAAAGCTTGCATGTAGTTAATTATAGTTCTGTTACCCTTACACGTCAGTCTTGCGAGTACAAAAATAATTTTTGTACTCAGTTGCTTTGCTTAATATTTTTGTTGCAGAGAAAGAAGGTGATCCCCAAGGGCTTCCCTTTTGTGAGATGTGCTGCGGGTTTGAGGACTAGCTTGGCGGCCCGGTTGGTTGCCTTGTGGGTAAAGGCACACTAATTGGCTCTTTTGTTTTTCGCCATCTTATGGCACCTTGGCTTCCGCTGTTTAATTGTTATTTAGTTGTCTTTTGGCCGGTTGGCCTCTCTTTTGTAGTAGCTCTCTATTATGTATGTCTTTTGTTAGACCTGTTGTTTGGAATTGATGCATGATTTTGTAACGGGGTGTGTATACTGCATTTCTGGGAAGTATACATATCTCGAGGCTTGGTTTATTTGATTTGTGATGCTAGGGTCAATGAAAGGCTAAGCATTACAAGTCGAATAAACCGGGGTCCTCACAAAGTTGGTATCAGAGCCATACTGACCGTACAAACCCCTAGCTTGGTCGTCTTTAGGATATTTTAAAAAACTTATTTTCAAAATGTCAAATGGTTTATGAAAACTTAAGTAAGTTCTCAGATTTTACTCCTTATCTATCTTAGCTTGCTCATCTTGCCTTATTTTTGTTGAGTTTTCGAAAAAGTTATTCCCCTCTCTTCTCCTTTCAAAGTTAGTTGGTTATCGGTTAAATTCGGTTTGGGGAATAATGAGAGTTGAAAATATGAAGTGTTGGTTGTTATTTAGTGAAGATTTGAAGCACTCGGAGTTGAAGCACTCATCTTGGAGCTCGGATACAAAATCTGGACAGCAAGCACAAGTTTTGGACTACGAGCACTTAGTTCGTCATTAGGGTTAAAAATGAGATGATAAATCAACTAAAACTCATGGGCTTAAAAGGGTAAGATGTGACATTAGATGGCTAGTGCCCAATCCACCCTTATATGGTTTCTGCCATGCCTTTTAGATACGTTAGAACTTAAGTTGCGTTCTAAAATTTTATCATCCTAAACGATTGCTCGTTCATTCAATACGAGTTAGTTGTACCGGGAAGCAAATCTTTTGCTTTGTGGTTTTGCGCTGGTCTTATGCTTTCATACAAATATTTGGAGTTCATTTCTTGCTTGTTATGTGTTTGCAATCGAGTTAGGGTAATGTCTGTTTCTCCTAAACAATGCCTTATTGCGATATTAGGATTAAATTAGGGTTTATTCTTAGAATATATATGCCCTAATGATATTACTTAGCTTGTAGACGCTAGATTTTGTAATCACTTGCTCTCTTTGTTCCAAATAGTTGCGCATCGCCTACCGGCGGCATGCATCGCAAATATGTCGGAAAGCTATCGGTGGTTCAATTGATCTCATTATGGTGATTTTGGAATGATTAGTACATGCTAGAATTAAATTGCATACCCATTGCCATTCCCTCACCTTATGCCCATTCTTTCCTCAACTTATCTTTCATGTACCGAAATATTTAAGGGGGGTAGAAGATACCTCAAATTACTTGTTAGGCATCTTGATTCTTATACTTTGATCATGCATATAGTTTCTAAATTAAGTCAAGCATGTCATGTTACCTAAGTCGTATAAAACAAGAAGCATGTAAGCATGCATGTGAGTATTTGCACTATCACTAATCAAACCTAAATTTGTCTTAAAGATGGCTGCATGTATGCATCCTTTCATGCATTCATTTGATACGTTCCTCTCCAAGCCGGACAGTTAGAACTAGAGAAGTGAGGTTAAGCGAGACCACCTTAAAATCCTTGCTTGACTTCTCTTTTCTGCACTGAGTCCTAGTGTTGATACTAGATTACCATCTAACCAGTCTTCCGTTCCATCGATCGATGCCCCTTTCGGTCGACTGAGTGGAGCCGAGTCTTTCAACTACCAGAAGACGACGTGAAGCGTGATGTCAAATTATCTTCAATTCAAGAAAGGAAAGGTTAAACAAAACAATGGAAAGGAAAATGTGTCAGCAACATCAGGATACTGTGTCATGATCTTCCAGCACTATCTCCAAAGGAAATCAAGACAACAGATGGTGCATTTCGTTTAGAGTTGAAAAGAACCACCTAGAAAACACTTAACAGAAGGACATTAGAAATCCTTCAACAAAGCTTCCCACTTTAGAACCTAAAACTTCTGAAGAACCTCTCTGGATTCAGATTTGAGTTCGGTTTGCGTCAAAATCCAAAAAGTGACTTCGTAACCAAAACCACCTAGGTTGCCAAAGCCTTTCGTTTCGACTTCCGAACTACCGGAATCTCGGGACGAGATTCTGTTTAAGGGGGGTAGATTTGTAACAACCCCAAACTAGGGTTTGTATTTCAAATGTATAAAAGTATTAAAGATTAAAAACTTTCGTTGTATTTCATGGTCATGCTCTTGGTTTTCTACAAACTTGTGCACAATTTTAAACTTTTGATGTTTGTATTAAAGTTTGTGTTGAAATTTCAAACTTTTAAACTTAAATTTCATTGCTATTTGAATTCCAGAAAAATGTATGAATGAAAGTTTCCAAAAATACTTTATTCAAATACTAGATTTTTTATATTGAATTGTAATTATTTTTACCAAATTTTTAGAAGTGATTTTGACTTCAGCAAAATTCAAATCAAATCACTAATGCAGATTTGAATATAATTTAATTCTAACAAATTTTAGTATATAAAGTGTGGGCACCTCTCACCGAGCCACCCCTCCCCCCCACCAGACCAGCTCGCACCGAGCCACCCCCTCCCCCTCTCACTTACCTGTGGGCCCCCGTCGTCAGCATTCTTCCTCCACGCGGCGCCTGCGCCAGCTCGCTCGCGCTCAGCTTGCATGCGTGCAAGCGCAGCCTCACCGCCTCGGCCGCCCCTAGTATTTCCCCTGCCCCTGCCCTTGCTGTAGCTCGTCGAGTGCATCGCCCATCATCGTCTCCTCCGCCCGCTACCTACAAAGGGGCATCATCAAGCTACCGAAGCCCCTTTTGCTTTCCCACTACCTCCCAGCTCCACCGCCCTCACCCCGGCTCCTCCCTGCGCCGACCGGCCGCTCGCGCGCCGCCGAGCCGCCCTGCCGCCGACCCGCTTTGGCTTCCCATCATCGCGCGGCCGGTCGCGCGTTGCCTTCCTCCCGGCGTCGCCGCTTCGCTGGCACCGCACCCGCTCCCGACACTGCTGCCTTCTTCCTCGAATCTGGCCGCACCGCCTCGAGCCGCCTCTGGTGCACTTCAACATGATTCATCGCGCCTGGAGCACCGCGCCGCCACCACGACATGTAACATCCCAATATTGGACTTGTGTTTCAAATGTAAGAAAATGAGTAGAAATTAAAACTTTTCTTACATCATGTATTTCTTGTATGCTTTAAACAATTCATGTACAAGAAGTTATGGAAATACAAAGCCACAAGTCTTTTGATCAAAACCCTGTCTTCCAAAAAACATTCATCTCAAATCTTGTGAACATCACTGGGAAATATTTTTCCTAAGTTCCTGTGATGGTATGTGGCCCCTTTGAAAAATTTCACAATTTTTAGAAATTGTTTGACTATTTTTACAGGGCAGTCAAACCTGTTTGACTCTTAGTCAAACCTTAAACCAGAGCCTTGCATTATTTTTGGAGAAAAATGCGCAGCATAAAAACCTTTGAAAACTTTATACAAGGTTAATGTCTGAGTTAGCAAGCTCCAGTAAAAATTTCTTAATTTTTGGAGTTGTTTTGCTATCTCAATTAAATCCTCAAAGTCCCAGTTCAGTTTAAAACTCAAAACCTAATTTCACTGTTCCTTGGGTTCGAGTCAGACTCGGGCTCGAGCCTCTTGACTCGGTCCAGTCAACTAACTGCACCGAGCCTCTTCTAAAAAGCGCGCCTTCTATTTCAACCGTTGGATCTAAATCAGACCGTCCCCGTCGCAGGAGACATTCGGACCATCCGGTTGCTTTGCGTGATCAGAGCCGTTGGATTAAAATCCAACGCTCGCAATCTCCTCTGTCGCAATCCACCTCAGCATCATGGAGCAATCTGAGCCATTCATTTCTAATCCAAGGGCTCCCGATCTATTCCTTTATTTTCAAATCTCAGAGGCGTGGTGCGTTGTCAGCCGTCCAATTAAAATCCAAGGGTCCTTATTCGCCCGAGCTTTTTCTCTGGTCATCTTCAACCTCCCGCCGTGCGAAAACAGTGTAGGGCATGGAGATGTCATTTCATGCTCCCTACAGCCGTCCTAGCCGACATTTAGGGTTGTGGGAGGTGTGTTCGGCCGAGCCATACCCCATACCATCATCCACACCCCTTTTTGCTTTCGGCCATGCCTTGTGCTTTGAGCTTTGCCTCCCAAAAAGGCTCTTTTGGCAAAACCCTTGTGTTCCCAATCCTTTTAAACAACCTCTTCTCTTCCTGGTATTTCTTTAGACCACCCTCGAGCTCCATTTTCAGTTTTGGAGCTTAACTCCTCAAGAACCCCCAAACCACCATTGTTGACCCGTAGAGCTCCATTGGTGTTCTTGGTGTTCCAGTGGTTCTCCTTCATATTTCCTTGCACCAATTTAACCTCCTCTCTATCTTGAACATATCCCCTCACTTAATCTTGGATTTGATTCGCAAGAATTATCCAATTTGGGGTTTGTTCAAATTCGGCCGAATTTGGTCATTTTCTTCCTCAGCTTCGGTGAGTGCTCTATTCCTCAATTAATTACTCATGAAGCTTATATGGGATATTGTGTAGCTATTTTGACCACCCGTGGTGTTCGTTTTGGCTCAGATCTCTATTTTCATATCTTCTTCCTCGAGTCCGGCAAGCTCCGTCGTGGTCAGACCTTCTTCGACCATCTTTGAAGCTCATCTCGATCAAGGTAGCTTCTTATTAGTCCCTAGATACTTTGGCACACGCTTCTTTGGACTGCAGCGGAGTATTTTGCTATTTTCGTGCCTAGCAGTAAAAGCTCCATTTTCGTTTTTCCGGCTAGCCGTCGTTCTGGATCCTCACCGCCGGTGACATTGCCACCACTAGGTCCGTAAGGATATTGCGGTTCCATTTCACTTCTTGGTTGGCACCGCCGTGGCCGGAGTCACCGGCGGCAAGCCGTTGAACCCGCTCGGTAGTGTCTTGCGCGAAATCCGTTTTAAATCATGTATTTAGGACACATTAATTGCCCGATTATTGCTAATCATTAGGTGCATTAATCATGTTCTAATCTGGTCCGTTGTGTCGCTGGCATGTGGGCCGTAGGCCTTAAGCCGTGGCTCTGGGGTCATTAATTGTTAATCATTGGTTAGCAATTAATGTGTCTTAGCCGTCAGTTTGTGTCACTGCCAGGTGGGCCCCCATCTTTTAAATCCACCACTGTGCAAAGATCTTTAGGACACATTAATTACTAATCATTGGTTTTCAATAATTAATCACTATCCTAATTGGCCCTTTGTCCCACTGACTTGTGGGCCCACACATTAAAATCCTCCTCGCGCACTTAAGTCCCGTGCACTTTGTCGATTGTGGACCGTCGATCCCGTGATCAACGACCCAGATCTTGTATGCATTCGGACCATCCGGTTGCCTAAATTATTCTAGGCCGTCCATCGCTTGATCTGCGGTCGTGATCGTGAATGCAATCGGACCATCCGAAGGGGTTGCGATCTGAGCCATCCATCTTCAGATCTACGATTGTGGTTGGCGGCGGTAACCGCACCGTCCGAATGCATCCCACCTCGTGAGCCGTTGGATCTTGATCCAACGGTGGGTTCCTTCTAGGTATCGCGCGCGTGCGCTGTTCCCGGCGCGCGTGGGCCGTAGGATTTTAGATCAAGGGTTCTCGAGCGTCCACGTCGCTTATTTCTGTTAAGTTCGATTCTATTTCTGTAGGCATTTGTTTATCAACTAAAAAATGCATTTTAAACTTTAAAAACTCATAACTAATTCTTGTTAACTCCTTTTTAGGTAATTCCAACTGCAATAAAATCTTATGCCACTATAGTTTAATCTAAAAATGCATTTAGGCATATTTCTGTAGCAGAAAATCTGGTAACTAAAATAACTTGATTTCTGCCATTAGAATAGTCCAGAAATAGATTTAAAACTGGTAAGATGCATATCTTTTTCTGTAGATTTCCAATTTGTGCAAAATCAATTTTGTTAAATTCCTCTGTTAGTGTACTTTAATATGAAATAGGTTTTGAGAATAGTTATAATTCGGTAAAATGACTTGCAATAGATTTACAACTTAGAAAAATCATAAATAAATCACTATAACTCCAAACTTATTAAACTCAACTTTGCTGTTATTAGGATGTCATAATCTACCTACTGTAAAAATTTCAGACCTTAGATCCTTCTGGAAATTTTCGCGATGAACAGTACCAAAAATTAATTTGGTAGATTGATAGGCTCAGAAAGAGTATTTTGTCTATATCTTTTGCATGCTGAATCCAAATTGCATGATTCTTGTTTCTAAAATTGTCTAAAATCATCCCCTAGCTGTTGCATAAATTTCATTAGATTTGAATGTCTTTTACTGTTGGAGTTTATTTGGTATTTTTTGTACTTATTGGTTTATCGCATTTTCGCGTTAGGTTCCGAAGACTATATTGATAATAATTCTAAGCCACAGCCATCAGATCCTGCACTCCAGCAAGGCAAGCAGATGTAGCATCATTTGATCATATTGTTCCTACTAATTTCAAATTCTAATATGTTGTTTGCAAATTCTATGTATGCATTGCTATGTTGTTTTAAACTATTGTCGATAGTTGGCCCAAGATGGTTGCATTATCGTGAGGAAATGTTTATTCCTCTACTACTGAAGCCTAGGATTATTTGCTGTGAGTTTGGGTTCGCTGGATGAACCCTTGTCACTTAGTAGTTTACGTGTCATTATGCTTAGCTATCGGTAGAAATGGGCGGTTATCGACTTGTCGATAACTTTGATCACACAAACTTATTATGATCTCTATGTTTCGGCCTTGTGCTATGTCTAAATTGCAAAACTAAAACTAAAAATGAAAACAATTTAGACTTGGCACAATGGTAAGATGGTGTGATCTTTTGGGTGTGATTGGAATGGTGCCCGGGTCAATTAAGGAACGAACTACTTGTGAGTACCTGTTATCCGAGCATTTCTGTGCATGCTAACTACACTAGAGGGATATGGGACCTCTCCTAGCTGAGTACTTTGGGCTGTTTTAATCAATGAGTCGCGTGGTGGGTTGCACATTTAATTATGTGCAACATGAACATGTTTGTGGGGAGAGGAGCACCCGCCGAGGCCGGTGTGTCCTGCTCCACGTATGGGTCCTTGTGATCCATATTTCATTGACAGATCACTAAGGATTAACCCCCATACGTGCGTCTCTTAATTAGCATATTCCATTGAAAAGGATTTGTAGGACTCAGCCGTGCGGACATACCAAAGGAAGTGTACTTAATAGTTTGGCAAAAAGGCGGTTTGAAGTGTGGGTACATTGGTACACCCCTGCAGGGATTACAAACTATTCGAATAGCCTCGTCCTAGGTTATGGACACGCTTGGATAAGCTTTTCAAGAGTTAGACTACAACCTTTTAATTAAAACTTGATGGGTGGTATGAATCAGGGATTCATGCTATTTCTGGTGGCTATTGGGTTAGTCACTTCTAGGTGGTTACTTGATAGTTATTGTTACTCGTTGTTATTTCAATGCTTAAAAACTGATTTGTCAAATTGCTTTCAATCTATTACATTATTACAAATGAAACTTGCTTTATGCGTCCAAATAACCATATAACCAACCTTCCTTTGATACAGCTTTCATGTAGCTATGTATAGGCTTGTTACTCATAAGTCTTGCGAGTACATTATTGTACTCACCTGCATTGCTTGTTGTGTACAGAGGAAGAAGGTGAGCCCGAAGGGCGTCACTTTGTGAGTTGTGCCGTGGCGGTCGTGGGGGCGATTAGCTTGGCGGCCCGGTCGGTTGCCTGTGGTGTTATGTGGCTAATCGGTCGTCTTTTGGTTTAAGCCATCTTATGGCAACCTTTTGCTTCCTCTGTTACTTGATACTTATGTCATTTGGCGGTCGTCATCTGTAATAACTTATATTATGTATGTCCTTTGGTAGACTTGTTATATTATCTTGTATGGAAATGATGCATGCTTTTGTATGATGAATGTGTGCTGCAATTTCTGGGAAGCACATGTCCATCGAGGCGTGGTTTATTCTGTTTGTGATACTAGAACCAGTGGAAGGTTAAGTGTTACAAGCTTAATAAACCGGGGTCTCACAGAGTTGGTATCAGAGCCATACTGACTGTAGAAACCCCTAGCTTGGTCGTCCCTAGTATATTTTGAAAGCTTACTTCCTAAATATCAAGTGTTTTCCTTAAAATCTTAAGTAAGTTCTCAGATTTTACTTCTTATCTATCTTAGCTTGCTCATCTCACCTTATTTTCGACTGAATTTGAAAAGTTGTTTTCCCTCTTATCTTCTTTCAAAAGATAGCTATTTAATCGGTTAAGTTGGTTTTGGGGAAAACCAGGAGAGCTTTAAATTAAAGTGTTGGCTGTGTTGGGAGTAAGAATTAGGAGCTCCTTCAGATGAAGATTTCGGCTAGAGAGCTTGAAAAGAAAATCTGGACAGCAAGTATAATTTTTGGACAGCTAGCTATGGATAGTTTATAGTGCAGAAAATGGGAGGTTAATTCAACTAAAATTTGTTGGGAATAAACGGGGTAAGAGGTGATATAAATTAGCTATGTGCCTAACCCTCTGTTAGTAGTTTTTGCCCTGTTTTGTTGGCTGAACCAAACTGGATTTTTGTGCTGAAAGTTGTCTTCCTAAAAACTGATTGCTCGTCCTTCCATACGAGTTAGTCATGATAGGAAGATGGATGTTGTTTTTATGACCTTGCTGCAATTTTGTTGGGTCTCTGGTTGTTGGAGTTTATTTTAGAGTGGTTAGTTTTATTTCTTTGTCTCCTGTTCCGGTGTTGTTTCTAACCTATTTTTGTGGAACAGGATGGCAAGAACCACCCGTAGCAGTCAGCCGGCTGGTTCAAATGAGGAGCTTCCCCCTCCTCCGACCATGGCTGAGGTTCTTGCTCAGATCGAGCGGAATCGCATGGACCAGACTCGGATCCTGGAGGTCATCGCGAGGAACACCTCCGCTCCTTCTGGTGCTTCGGGATCTAGAGGTGGTGGCCACCAGTCTCGTGGTGGGCTTGCGGAGTTTCTCCGTACGCAGCCACCTACTTACTCCCGATCTGAGGACCCTCTGGACGCGGATGATTGGCTGTGTCTAGTTGAGCGAAAGCTCAACATCGCTTAGTGCCAGGAGCAGGAGCGGGCACTCTTTGCATCCCATCAACTTGAGGGTGCAGCACTCTCTTGGTGGGAGAATTTTCTCGCCATGCAGCCCGCGGGCCATGTTGTCTCGTGGGAGGAGTTCAGGTCTACTTTCCGTCGGGGCCACATCCCCGATGGCCTGATGAAGCTCACGAAGAAGGAGTTTCTTGCGCTTAAACAGGGGCACAAGTATGTGTCAGAGTACCTGTACGAGTTTAATCACTTGGCTCGTTATGCTCCGGGTGAGGTGGCCACTGATGAGGCCAAGCAGGAGAAGTTCATGGAGGGTTTGTCCGAGGAGCTACAGGACAAGCTCTCTATTGTGGACTTTGCTGACTTCCAGACCTTGGTGGACAAGGCCATCGTCGCTGAGCACAGTCTCTCTCGTCCCCGTGTTGGGCCCGCACCAGGGGCTCGTGCTTTGGCTTCACCACTGTCGAGGCCGTCGGCGCCAGTTACTCGTCCCCCTAAGGCCGTGTTTCAGCCACGTGCACCTACGACCCAGCAGCAGGTTGCTCTCCGCAACCCGGCTGCTGATGTCACCTGCTTTTCTTGCAACCAGAAGGGCCATTATGCTAGCAGTTTCCCTAAGAGGACTGGAGCGGCCCCTCGTCCTAATGGAGGATGCTGGTAAGGGAATGGTCACCTGCCTGACCAGAAGGTGATCCAGAAGAGTCAGGGTGTCGGGAGTGGTCGAGTCAACCACATATCGGCTGAGGAGGCTCAGGAGGCGCCGACGTTGTGTTGGGTACGCTTGTTGTCAGTTATCGTCCTGCTGTAGTGTGAGGAACCGGAATATTTAACTACTAACACTTAACCTCCAAATGGTTCTAGCATTACTAATTAAACATCCTAAGCCTCGATGGTCATATGCTTCCCAGAATTGCACCATATGCACATCATCACAAAATTACACATCATTTCCATACAACATATATTACTAAGTTCAACAAAGACATACATAAAGTAAAGTTATTACAAGAGAGAGCCGACCGGCCAAATGGGACAATATACAAGAAAGACAGCGGAAGCAAAAGCGCCATAAGATGGCTAGAACAAAAGTCGACCGGTTAGCCATACACCCACAAGGTAACCGACCGGGCCGCCAAGCTAGTCGTCCCGCAAGCTACCACAACACAGCTCACAAAAGTGAGGCCCCTAAGGCTCACCTTCTTCCTCTGCAACAAAACAATTAAGCATAGCATCTGAGTACAAAGATTGTCTTTGTACCCGCAAGACTGACGTGTGGAATAGCAGACCTATTCATAAACTACATGCAAGCTTATTTAGGTGGAGGTTGTATGTCTCATTTTGCACAAAGCCAACTTTATTTGCAATAATGTAATACATTTAAAAGCAAGTTTGCAAATCTGTTTTCAATGTTGAAATAACAGTGATAAAAATACATACAAGTAACCACCTGGAAGTGACAATCCCAATAGCCACCACAACATAGCACGAATCCCCGATTCGTACCACCCATCAAGTTTTAATTTAAAAGGTTGTAGTCTAACTCTTGAAAGACCTTGCCAAGCGTGTCCATAACCTAGGACGAGGCTATTCGAATAGTTTTAACCTGCAGGTGTACCAATGTACCCACACTTGGCATCGCCTTCAAGCCACAAGCACACTACAGAAGGTATGCCGCCCGCTAAGTCCTACAAGACATTTCCAATCTTGTGTATTAACTACGAGCCGCTCATATGGATAGAAACCCATATGCTTACATTGCAAGCGAAAGATAACAAATCCCATCACGGGTGAAGTCTTTCGGACACTACAATGCTCCCAACACCATCCCTCCTGCGACTCCCTGCGACTCGGAGCCAATACACGCCAAAGTACTAAGTCAAGAGAGGTCCCATACCCTCTAATGTGGTTAGCACGCTCAAATGCTTGGTTCAGTGTAACAAGATGTTCGGTCCTTGTTGACCCGGGCACCATTCCAGTCACACCCAAAATCACACCATCATACCATTGTGCCCAAGTCTAAATCATTTTGTTTTCAGTTTTAGTTTTCATAAGTAGACAAGGCACAAGGTGGAAATCATAATCATAATAAGTTTTAAGTGATCAAGGTTATCGACAAGTCGATAACCGCCCATTTCTACCGAAACTAAGCATGGCTAAGCAATTAATTCGCAACTACTAAGTGACAAGAGCCCATCCATGAACTCTAAATCACAGCAAGTAACCTAGGCTCATGGTAGTAGAGGATAATCATTTGCTAAGGACATGCATTTACTAGGCCAACTATTAACACAAAGTAGCAATGCATACATAGAATTTGTAATCAACATAAATACTTAAAATACTGGGATTAACATGATCAAACTGCTTGCCTTCTTGCTGTTGCTCAAACTGTTGTGGAGGGTCGTTCTCGGGATTACCGCAAATGTCGAACCCTAAGCGAAAGGCAAAAAGAACCAAGAACAACCAATAAGACTAGCAACACTTAAACAAAAGAGCAAGCAAAAATTATCCAAATGCGACGAAACTTATACACAAGGTGAAATACGAATATACCTAGACATAGAAACTGGAAAAACCTAATTTGGATTTGTGGTGCAAAAGATATTACCTAAAAACCCATTTTCGGCCATAATTAGCAATGTAGCAAAAATATTTTCTAGAAAGATTTTGAAGCTGAAATTTTTATGGTACCTACCTACTGGTATAGAGGTAACCCATATAAAATTTCAGGTCATTTGGAGTTAACATGATTTAGTTATGATTTTTCTAAGATGCAAAACTAGCATAATGCACTTTCCAGAAATATAAACATGTGCAAAACCTATTTCACATTATAGTATGATAACAGAGGATTTCTAACATCAAATTTCTATTTTTAGGATTCACAGGAATTACTGGTGTCTATTACATCATTAAATGAATTTTTAAGTGCTACTAATAAGGTTAAATCTACTAACATATTTTTAGTGTGATTTAGGCCTACCACCATTTTTAGATTAAAGTTTAGTTAATAACAAATTTATCAAAGTTAAAATCATACAATTATCAGATATACAAAAAAGATATGCATTTTCCAAGTTTTAATACAATTCTGGATTATATAAAAATAGCAGAAAACAAGCTATAAAAGATTACAGAATTTTCTACTACAGAATCATAGCTAAAAGCATTTTTATATTAAACTTTAGTGATTTACAAATTTATTACAGTTGGTTTCATGTAAAAAGCATTTATCTTGAATTAGTTATGAATTTCTAAAGTTTTGATACAATTTTCAGTTGATAAATAAATACTTACAGAAATAAAAACCAACCCAACCGAAAATAAACGACATGGACGCTCGTGGGCCGTTGATGCAGTATCCAACGAGCCACACGCACGGAAAACAGCGCACGCGCGCGATTCAAAACAGGAGCTCACCGTTGGATCAAGATCCAACGGCTCACGAGGACGAATGCAACCGGACGGTGCGGTTGCCTTGGCCGCTCACAACCGTAGATCTCAAGATGAACGGCACGGAGAGCACTTCCTGTCGGAAGGTGTAACATCACCATTTTGGCTTGTGTTTCAAATGTAATAAAGTGAGGGTAAATTAAAACTTTTCCTTCATCCTTTTACTCTTGAAACTTTTCTGAAATTCTTGTAAAGGATTTTTGGGAAATTCAAAATCAAAATCCTCATTCATCCCAAGTCAAAACCTTCTGGGTGAAATCTTATGTCAAACCCTTGGTAATAAATTTTCCTGGGTTCTAGGGTTGCTTGGTAACACCTCTGAATTATTTCATAATTTTTGGAAATTATTTGAAATATTTTAGAGGCAAGTCAAACCTTGGTCAAACCTCTGAAATCACCTTCTGGAATTTCTTGAGAAGATTTCAGTGCACAAAAATCTCTGAACATTTTATGGAAGGTTAATCCTTAAGTCAGGAAGCTCCAGTTAAAATTTCATAAATTTTGGAGTTGATTTGATGCCTCAATTAAATCCCCAAAGTTCCAGGTTTAAAAATCAAACCTTAACTGGGTTGTACTGTTCATTGGACTCGAGTCAGGCTCGGGCTCGAGTCACTTGACTCGACCGAGCCAACTAACTGCACCCGGCGCGGTCGAGCGAGCGCACGCGTCATCGGCCGTTAGATTTCCATCGGACGGCCCTCATTCGTGTAGGCATTCGGACAACTCCGGTTGCCCTCTGTTCCTCGACCGTTGGATTTCCATCGGACGGTGGACGTTTGTGCGCGGCCGTTCCGACGCGATCGCGTGTTAGCCGTTGGATGCAAATCGGACGGCTGGCCATCGTCGTCCTCCTCTCGCTCGCGCGGCGCTGAGCCATGGCGGAGCCGGCGTGGTGCGCGCGTTCGTCCCCATCCGGCGACCTCGCAACGGGTGTCTGCAGCGCATTAAATGCCCGTCACTCCACCGCCCCGTTTAGTCGTCGTCTCAACTGCTCCCGTCGCTCACGGCGACCGCAGCGCCAGCGGGAACCCGAGGCGGAGCAACGATGCTCTCTTGCTCCTCAGGCCTACTTAAGCCCCCCTTGTCCTCCTTTATCCTCCTTTACACACCCCTTGAGCTCTCCCGTGCACCTACTGCCCTTGTGGAGCTCCCGAGCGCTCGAAATCTCCTCGCTGCCATTGTTGCCCGCGGAGCTCCTCGGTGAACCCAGTGCTCCAGTGCTTCCCTGGCTCCCTCCTTGCTCCTGTTGCTTCTCCTCACCTCGGTGGTGCTTAACCCCACTCCATTTCAGTTGCTTCAACGGAGCGCCGAATTTCAGATTTCCCCAAATCGGCGCAACTACCCCCTTCGTCCCTGGCTCAGTGAAGTCCCCATCCTCGATTCCTTGCTCGGGGCACCCTTGGGTGTCTTGGTGCTATCTTGATGACCGGCGTGGTGGCTTTGCTCGTGTTGACCCCTCCGCAGTGAAGCTCCCGCACCGCCGCAGCCCTCGTCGCCACCCATCTTGGCATCCCCGTCCTCACCGCGTCATCGGGTGAGTCCCTAGACCCCTAGTGTAGCTCAAGCAACGCTAAATCACCTAGGGCGTAGCCTAGCTCGTCGGCGTAAAATTTCGTAGATCTGCCCGGCGCCGCCTATCTCGCCGCCGCTCACCTCCGGTGACCTCGGTGGCGCCGAGCCCTTCCTTAAGTCCCTAACACCTTCCTAGTGCTCGTGCACCTCCCGTTTCGCGCGGCTTAGCCATTTCACCGTTGCCGTGTTTCGTGCGATCACCCCGCTCGCGCGCGTCGCACCGCCGCCTCGTCCACCTCGTGAAGTCGGTTGCCCTTAGGTGCGCAATAGTGCTAGGATCCCATTTTGGCCCTTGGCCGGCGTCGCCATGGCGATCCTCGCCGGCGACACGCCGAGCAAACTCGCGGCCGGGAGCTCCTCTGTTGTCGGACGGAGCTCCAGGTCGGGGGGCGACGTGGCCCATTGGCGGTCGTCCGATCCAGAGATCTACGGCCCTCAGCTCTCCACGTCGCCGCCCTCTTCTGCGCGCTCAGTGCCTGTGTCGCTCGGGTTCAACCAAGGACGTCCGATCTGAGATCGACGGCTCTCAATCGTCCACGTCTCCGGATGTTAGGAAAATCCCCGAAAATGCTAAGTCCAAAAACTGAAGAACATTAGGGTCTTGTCGTTTTCATATCTTTGTCATATTAGCTCCAAATTAGATGATTCCAATTTTGTTAGCTTCCTTATAACTTGAACTTAAATAGAAAAATAACTGGAGACCATGATAAAACCTGGAAAACCATTTTCAAAAATAGTAAACAAGTGAACTTAATACTGTTTTTCAGAACTTTAGCAAACTTGTAAAATGCATAACTTTTAATCTATAGATCATTTTTGTGTGAATCCAATTGGATTAGCTTCCACTGATAGTTTAATTGCTAGGAAAATTGGTTTCACAAATTTTACTGTTTTTAGAAATCATAAGGATCATAATTTAGTTTAATACCCTAAACAATTTAGACAAATCATAACTCTTTCAATATAACTCCAAATGACCTGAAATTTTATATGGGTTATCACTACACCAGTAGGTAGCCACCTAAAATTTCAGCTCCAAAATATTTCTAGAAAATATTTTTGCTACAGTGCTAATTATGGCCGAAAATAGGTTTTTAGAGAATATCTTTTGCACCACAAATCCAAATTAGGTTTTTCCAATTCCTATGCCTAGGTATATTAGTATTTTACCTTGTGTATAAATTTCGTCGCATTTGGATAATTTTTGCTTGCTCTTTCGTTTAAGTGTTGCTCGTCTTATTGGTTGTTTCGCTCTTTCGCTTAGGCTTCGACATTTGCGGTAACCCCGAGAAACGACCCTCCGCAACAATTTGAGCAACAGCAAGCAGGCAAGAAGTTTGATCATTTCCCATTGATCCCATTACTTTTAAAAGTCTAATATTTTGTTTAACTTCTATGTATGCAATGCTAAATTGTTGTTAAATTGATTAGTTAATCCTCTAGTTGCATAATCTGTAGGTAAATGATTATCCTCTACTACACAGCCTAGGTTATTTGTTGTGATTAGAGTTCGTTGGATGAGCTCTTGTCACTTAGTAGATTTCGAATAAATATTGCTTAGTCATGCCTAGTATCGGTAGTATTGGGCGATCATCGACTTAGTCGATGATCTTGATCACACAACTACTTATACTACTCCATTATGTCCAACCCTTGTGTTTTATTGATTTACAAATCAAAAACTGAAAACAAAACTATATCTTGACTTGGGCACAATGGTATGTTGATGTGATCTGTTGGGTGTGTTGGAATGGTGCCTAAGTCCCCAAGGACCGAGTTACTTGTGTCACTAAGCCAAGCGCTTATTGCGTGCTAACCACACGAGGGGGATATGGAACCTCTCTTGACTAAGTACTTTGGGAGGTGTTAATTATGAGCTGGTTGGTGGGTGTGTTCTTGTGTGTGTGTGGTGTTGGAGGGGAGCATTAGCAGGCCGGTTAGGCTGTCTAATGTGTCCTTCTCCCGTGGGTTGCGGCTCTTAATTAGCATCGTCCATTGGAAAGCGTCTTGTTAGACTTAGCCATGCCTGCATACCAAAGGAAGTGTGCTAACCGTGGTGGTGGAAAGCGGTCTATCGTGTGGGTACATTGGTACACCCCTGCAGGGTTAAAACTATTCGAATAGCCTCGTCCTAGGTTATGGACATGCTTGGTAAGGTCGTGCAAGAACTAGACTACAACCTTTTAAAAAAACTTAAACTTGACACGGGTGGTATGAAGGGGTACTTCATGCTATTGTTGTGGTGACTATGGGTTAGTCACTTCTAGGTTGGTGTTGTCATCTATCTATTGTTATAATTGTCTCTCTTTTATTTGAACAATAAAAGTTAATTGCAAACTTGCTTTGAATCTATTACCTTATTGCAAATAGAAACTTGCTTTATGCTGAAAACAAGTCCAGAGCCTCATCCACTTAAATAAAGCTTGCATGTAGTTAATTATAGTTCTGTTATCTCACACGTCAGGTCTTGCAGTACAAAAACAAGTTTTGTACTCATCGCTTGCTTAATATTAATTGTTGCAGAGGAAGAAGGTGAGCCCCAAGGGCCTCACTTTTGTGAGTTGTTCTTGCTGTTTGGGGACGATTAGCTTGGCGGTCCGGTTGGTTGCCTTGTGGGTAAAGGCACACCGATTGGCTTTTGTTTATCGCCATCTTATGGCCATTTTGCTTCATTGTGTATTTACTTATTTGTATGACTTTTGGCGGTCGGCCTCTCTTTTTGTAATAACTCTCTTTATATTATCTATGTCTTTCGATTGTTGCTTTTGCTTCGCTCTATGTGTATGAATGGAATTGATGCATGATTTTTAACGGGTGTGCATCTTGCAGTGCAGGAAGTATACATATCTCGAGGCTTGGTTTATTTGATTTGTCTTGTTAGGACCAAGTGGATGGTTAAACAAGTACAAGCCGAATAAACCGGGTCCTCACAAAGTTGGTATCGAGCCATTCCGACCGTAGTAACCCAAGCTTGATCGTCTTTAGGATATTTTGGAAAACTTAATTTCAAAGTATCAAATGATTTATGAAAGCTTAAGTAAGTTCTCAGATTTTATTCCTTACCTATCTTAGCTTTCTATCTCATCTTGCTCTAATTTGAGTTTTAAAAGTTGTCCTCCTTTCCTTCTCTCAAAAGATAGTCATTATAGTTTAAATGGGGTTTTGGGAACCAATGAGTTTGGCAAATTGAAGTGTTAGCCGCCCTCTACAAGATTTTGAAGCTTCCAAAGTTGAAGATTTCGGCTAGGAGGCTTGGATGCGAAATCTGGACAGCGAGCATTCAATTTCCGGACAGCAGGCTCAAAGGTTCTAAATAGGGTAGAAAATGAGAGGTTATTCAATTAAAACTTGTGGGAACAAAAGGGTAAGATGTGATACTAGTTAGCTAAGTATCTAACACCTATTTTGTTGATTTAACCTTGCTCTCGAGTAGTGTTAGACTTGTTGTAGTGTGCTGAAATTTTTATCTTCTCAAACCATTGCTCGTTCTTTCAATACGGGTTAATGGCATTGAGAAGTTGAGCTTGGTTTGGAGTTTCTTTGCTGTTTTGGAGCTTCTTTGGAAACATTTAAAGTTTGTTTACTTGCTGTTTTTGGCTTTCGGTTAGGGTGGTATCTCATTCCCCTAATCGTTAGCTTTTCGCTTTCATCAACTTCTAGTATTAGTGCTTTGGTTGCTAACCTAAATTTCTTGAACCAGGATGGCTGGAGGTACTCGTAGCGGTCGTGGTCAGCAGCCTGGTTTGGATGAGGAGCTTCCGCCTCCTCCGACCATGGCTGAGGTCCTCCTTCAGATCGAGCGCAACCGTTCAGAGGACAGGAGGGTCCTGCTGGATGTTATTGCGCGCAACACCTCCGCCCTGACCGGTGCCTCAGGATCCGGGCAGGGGGGCGGACATCAGTCTCGTGGGGGTTTGGCTGAATTTCTTCGCACTCAACCCCCCACGTTCTCCAGGTCCGAGGACCCATTGGACGCGGATGACTGGCTGCGTCAAGTTGAGCGTAAGCTCGACATTGCTCAGTGCCTGGACCAGGACAGGGCACTCTTTGCCTCCCATCAGCTTCAGGGGGCAGCACTCTCCTAGTGGGAGAACTTCTTGGCCATGCAGCCCGCCGGCCACACTGTCTCTTGGGATGAGTTCCGGACGGCGTTCCATCGGGCTCACATCCCTGCCGGCTTGATGAAGCTGAAGAAGAAGGAGTTTCTCGCGCTCAAGCAAGGGCGTAAGTCAGTGATGGAGTACCTGTACGAGTTCAACCACTTGGCTCGTTATGCTCCATCTGAGGTGGCCACTGATGAGGCCAAGCAGGAGAAGTTCATGGAGGGCTTGTCTGAGGAGCTGCAAGACAGGCTCTCCATTGTGGACTTTGCGACTTTCGAGCCTTGGTGGACAAGGCCATTGTTCTTGCACAAGGCGAAAGGCGGCGGCGAGTCCCGCAAGCGCAAGTGGGAGGCCCGGTGTCCGCACAGCGGCCTCTCCCGTCCTCGTGTCGGGCCTACCCGAGGCCCGTTGCGTGGCCGCTACCACCGAGGCCGCCAAAGACCAGCCTCTCGCCCTCCGCGGCGTGCCCGATCACGTGCGCTGCGAACAGCCAGGTGGCCCCGCAATCCGCCGCGGGTCACTTGCTTTTACGTGCAACCGAAGGGCATTATGCCAATAGTTGCCCTAACGGATCTGAGCGGCCTCGTCCTAATGGAGGACGCGGCGGGGAGGTGGTCCTCCCGTGATCGAAAGGTTGTCCCCGCTACCCAAGGCGTGGGTAGTGGTCGCGTCAACCTCATCTCCGCGGAGGAGCCGCAGGGAGGCACCCGACGTCGTGTTGGGTACCCTTCGGTTAACTCTTTCCTCGCTACGCTGATTTTGTTTGATTCAGCGCATCTCATTCGTTTGTTTCAGTCTTTCTTTGCTGTGGGAGGTCTTCTTTTACTCCGTTGTTGGTCCCGCCGCTCATTCGCTCCCCGGTTGGAGTTGAGGGTGAGTCCGAGTGTAGGGATGTCCTCGTTGAGATAGAAGGGGTAGGATTCTTGGCAAACCTTATCCTCCTTCGATCGGCGAGCTTAGATGTAATCCTAGGCATGGATTGGTTGTCTCAAAGACATGGGACAAATTGATTGCGCTAGGAGGCTCATCTACCTCACAAGTCCTTCCGCGAAGTTTCGCTTTCTAAGCAGCAGGTCCGCATCTCTTCGCGCTCAAGCAAAGCCAGCTCTAGATATTAGTGAAGTCCCAGTGGTATGTGACTTTGTTGATGTCTTCCCCGACGACCTTCCAGGGATGCCACCGGTTCGAGACCTCGAGTTTGTCATTGAGTTGGTTCCCGGTACCGCCCCAATTTCGAAGAGGCCTTACCGGATGGATCCAATTGAGTTGGTGGAGTTGAAGAAGCAGCTGGGTGAGCTTCAAGAGAAGGGTTTCATCCGCCCTAGCTCATCTCCTTGGGGATGCTCAGCAATCTTTGTCCCAAAGAAGGACAAGACGCTGCGCATGTGCGTTGATTACCGCCCACTTAATGAAGTAACGATAAAGAACAAGTACCCTTTGCCCCGTATCGATGACCTTTTCGATCAATTAACTGGAGCTCGAGTTTTCTCCAAGATTGATCTGAGAGTGGGATATCACCAGGTTCGGATTCGACCTGAGGATATTCCAAAGACGGCTTTTTCTACTCGTTATGGCTTACACGAGTATACCGTCATGTCATTCGGCTTAACCAATGCTCCTGCCTTGTTCATGAACCTCATGAATTCGGTGTTCATGGAGTATTTGGATAGGTTCGTTGTGGTCTTCATCGATGATATCCTTATCTACTCCAAGAGCGATGAAGAACACACCGAGCATTTGAGGCTTGTGTTGGGCAAGCCGTGAGCACCACCGTATGCGAAGTTCGCAAGTGCGCGTTCGTTGAAGGAAGTAGCCTTCTTAGGCCATATTCTTTCGGCAGAGGCGTAGCGTGGATCCTAGCAAGATCGACGTGCTTTCTCGAGTCACCACTTCGGTCACCGGGTTCGGAGTTTTCTTGGTTTAGCGGGATATTATCGTCGCTTTATCGAGAACTTCTCCAAGATAGCGAAGCCGATGACGGAGTTGCTCAAGAAGGACAAGAAGTTCTCGTGGTCCGCTGATTGCGAGGAAAGTTTCCAAGCGCTTAAGAAGCGATTGACCACCGCTCCCGTTCTTGTTCTCCCCAATGTCCGTCAAAGCTTCGATATCTTTTGTGACGCTTCTCGTCGAGGCCTCGGTTGTGTCCTTATGCAAGAAGGCAAGGTAGTGGCCTATGCATCAAGGCAATTGAGACCTCATGAACTCAACTATCCTACCCATGACTTGGAGTTAGCCGCTGTGATCCATGCACTTAAGATTTGGCGACATTACCTAATCGGTGTCGTTGTGAAGTGTATTCGGATCACAAAAGCTCAAGTATTTGTTTACCCAACCCGATCTGAACCTCGGGCAAAGGAGATGGTTGGAGTTGATCAGGACTATGACATGGGTATTCACTACCATCCGGGCAAGGCCAATGTCGCTATGGATGCGCTTACTCGCAAAGCGCATTGCAATGCATTGTTGCTCCAAGGCCCTCAGCCCCCTCTTCTGGAGGAATTTCAGCGTCTCAACTTGGGTTTGGTTGAGCATGGTTCCCTCGCTGCCTTGGTTGTACAGCCAACCTTGGTGGATCGGATCAAGTCGCGCTCGTGATCGGATGTTGGAGTGAACCGCATCAAGGAAAATGTCAAGAATGGAACAACCAAGTGCTTCTCCGTAGATGAGCTTGGTGTCATGAGGTTCGGCAACGCCTCGTGGTTCCAAAGGACATGGAGTTGCGGATTTGATCCTCCGCTAAGCCCATGATTCTCCTTGTCCATTCACCCCGGGCCACAAAGATGTATCGGGATCTCGGCGAGATTTTGGTGGACCGAATGAAGAGGGAGATCGCAAGGTTCGTTCTTGAGTGCGGCGTGTGTCGCCGTGTCAAGGCCGAGCATCGGCCCGGCAGATCGCTTCACCACTTACCAGTTCGAGTGGAAGTGGGATTCGGTCGGGATGGACTTTATCACCGGTCTACCGGTCTCCAAAGAAGAATGATGCCATCCGGGTGCGCCATCGATCGATTGACTAAGGTGGCTCATTTTCTTCTGTCCAAGACCGACCTTCGAGTAGGTCTTCTGCGGATCTCTACCTAGCCCGCATCGTGAGTTTGCATGGTGTGCCAAAGACGATTGTGTCAGATCGTGGTTCGCTGTTCACTTCGCGATTTTGGCATAGCCTGCAAGAGGCTATGGGAACTCGCCTTTCTTTCACTTCAGATTTCACCCCAAACAGATGGTCGGACCGAGAGGGTCAACCAAGTTTTGGAGGACATGTCACGAGCTTGTGTCCTTTCCTATGGGAAGCATTGGGAGAAGTGCTTGCCATTCGCCGAGTTTTCTTATAACAACGGCTTCCAAGCCGCCTCGGCATGGCACCATTTGAGGCCTTATACGGGAAAAGTGTAGAACCCGTTGAACTGTGCGAGACCGTGAAAGACTTTTCTTTGGCCCGACTCGATTAATGAGGCCGAGGGTCAAGTCCACTCATTCGTGATCGCTTACGCGCAGCTTAATCCAGGCAAAAGAGCTATACGGATCGCCGTCGACGTGAGTTGAGCTTTGAGCCCAATGACTTCGTTTATCTCAAGGTTTCTCCTCTGAAGGGTCACCAGCGTTTTGGTGTCAAGGGCAAGTTAGCTCCTCGATATGTCGGTCCCCACCAGATATCGAGAAGAAAGGAGCTCGCCTACAAGTTGGAATTGCCTGCTGCACTTGCGGGGGTACATGATGTTTTCCATGTGTCCCAGCTAAAGAAGTGCCTCCGTGTTCCAACAGAGGAAACTCCGTTGGAAACTCTTGATGTTGAGGAGGATTTGACCTATCACGAGCACCCTGTTCGCATACTCGAGGAGGCTGAGCGAAGAACAAGGAACAAGACCATCAAGTTCCTTAAAGTTCAGTGGTCAAACCATTCCGAGGATGAGGCTACTTGGGAGCGAGAAGATCGTCTCCGTGCAGACTACCCCTCTTTCTTTTCCGAGTGAACCAAATCTCGGGACGAGATTTTTGTAAGGGGGGGAGGTTTGTAACATCCCCATTTTGGCTTGTGTTTCAAATGTAATAAAGTGAGGGTAAATTAAAACTTTTCCTTCATCCTTTTACTCTTGAAACTTTTCTGAAATTCTTGTAAAGGATTTTTGGGAAATTCAAAATCAAAATCCTCATTCATCCCAAGTCAAAACCTTCTGGGTGAAATCTTATGTCAAACCCTTCGTAATAAATTTTCCTGGGTTCTAGGGTTGCTTGGTAACACCTCTGAATTATTTCATAATTTTTGAAAATTATTTGAAATATTTTAGAGGCAAGTCAAACCTTGGTCAAACCTCTGAAATCACCTTCTGGAATTTCTTGAGAAGATTTCAGTGCACAAAAATCTCTGAAAATTTTATGGAAGGTTAATCCTTAAGTCAGGAAGCTCCAGTTAAAATTTCATAAATTTTGGAGTTGATTTGATGCCTCAATTAAATCCCCAAAGTTCCAAGTTTAAAAATCAAACCTTAACTGGGTTGTACTGCTTCATTGACTCGAGTCGCTCGCTCGAGTCACTTGACTCGACCGAGCCAACTAATCGCACCGCGCGGCCGAGCGAAAGCGCACGCCATCGGCCGTTAGATTTCCATCGGACGGCCCTCATTCGTGTAGGCATTCGGACAACTCCGGTTGCCCTCGTTCCTCGGCCGTTGGATTTCCATCCGGACGGTGGGCGCCAGTCGCGGCCGTTCCGACGCGATCGCGTGTTAGCCGTTGGATGCAAATCGGACGGTGGCCATCGTCCGCCCTCCTCGCCGCGGCCCGAGCCATGGCGAGCCGAGCGGGTGCGCAGCGCCTTGTCCCATCCGGCGACCGCAACGGGTGTCTGCAGCGCATTAAATGCCCGCCACCCACCGCCCGCTTAGTCGCCGTCTCAATCGCCCCGCCGCCACGGCGATCGCAGCGCTAGCGGAACCCGAGGCGAGCAACGATGCTCTCTTGCTCCTCGTGCCTACTTAAGCCCCCTTGTCCTCCTTTATCCTCCTTTACACACCCTTGAGCTCTCCCACACCCACGCCCTTGTGGAGCTCCCAGCGCCAAATCTCCTCGCCATTGTGTCCCGCGAGCTCTCTCAGTCAACCCAGTGCTCCAGTGGTTCCCCGGCTCCCTACTTGCTCTGTTGCTTCTCCTCACCTCGGTGGTGCTTAACCCCACTCCATTTCAAAGTTGCTTCAACGGAGCGCCGAATTTCAGATTTCCCAAATCGGCCGCAACTACCCCTTTCGTCCCTGGCTCAGTAAGTCCCCATCCTCGATTCCTTGCTCGGGGCACCCTTGGGGTGTCTTGGTGCTATGCCGATGACCCGGCGTGGTGGCTTTGCTCAGTTGACCCCTCCGCAGTGAAGCTCCCGCACCGCCGCAGCCCTCGTCGCCACCCATCTTGGCATCCCGTCCTCACCGCATCATCCGGTGAGTCCCTAGACCCCTAGTGTAGCTCAAGCAAACGCTAAATCACCTAGGGCGTGGCGTAGCTCGGCGGGCGAAAATTTCGTAGATCTGCCCCGCCGCCGCCTATCTCTGCCGCCGGCCACCTCCGTGACCTAAGTGGCGCTGAGCCCTTCCTTAAGTCCCTAACACCTTCCTAGTGCTCGTGCACCTCCCGCTTCTGCGTGCTGCTTAGCCATTTCACCGTTGTCGTGTTTCCGTGCAGATCACCCCCGCCGCGCGCGCCGCACCGCCGCCTCCGCCCACCTCCGGCGAAGTCCTTGCCCTTAGGTGCGCAATAGTGCTAGGATCCCATTTGGCCTTTGGCCGGCGTCGCCATGGCGATCTCGCCGGCGACACGCCGAGCAAACTTCGCGCCGGGAGCTCCTCTTGTTGTCGACGGAGCTCCGTGTCGAAGGGCGTGGCCCATCAAGGCCGTCCGATCCAGATCTACGCCCTCGCCTCTCCACGCCGCCCTCTTCTGCGCTTTCGATGCTGTGTCGCTCGGGTTCAACCAAGGACGTCCGATCTGAGATCGACGGCTCTCAATCGTCCACGTCTCCGGATGTTAGGAAAATCCCCGAAAATGCTAAGTCCAAAAACTGAAGAACATTAGGGTCTTGTCATTTTCATATCTTTGTCATCTTAGCTCCAAATTAGATGATTCCAATTTTGTTAGCTTCCTTATAACTTGAACTTAAACAGAAAAATAACTGGAGACCATGATATAACTTGGAAAACCATTTTCAAAAATAGTAAACAAGTGAACTTAATACTGTTTTTCAGAACTTTAGCAAACTTGTAAAATGCATAACTTTTAATCTATAGATCATTTTTGTGTGAATCCAATTGGATTAGCTTCCACTGATAGTGTAATTGCTAGGAAAATTGGTTTCACAAATTTTACTGTTTTTAGAAATCATAAGGATCATAATTTAGTTTAATACCCTAAACAATTTAGACAAATCATAACTCTTTCAATATAACTCCAAATGACCTGAAATTTTATATGGGTTATCACTACACCAGTAGGTAGCCACCCTAAAAATTTCAGCTCCAAAATATTTCTAGAAAATATTTTTGCTACAGTGCTAATTATGGCCGAAAATAGGTTTTTAGAGAATATCTTTTGCACCACAAATCCAAATTAGGTTTTTCCAATTCCTATGCCTAGGTATATTAGTATTTTACCTTGTGTATAAATTTCGTCGCATTTGGATAATTTTTGCTTGCTCTTTCGTTTAAGTGTTGCTCGTCTTATTGGTTGTTTCCGCTCTTTCGCTTAGGCTTCGACATTTGCGGTAACCCCGAGAACGACCCTCCGCAACAATTTGAGCAACAGCAAGCAGGCAAGAAGTTTGATCATTTCCCATTGATCCCATTACTTTTAAAAGTCTAATATTTTGTTTAACTTCTATGTATGCAATGCTAAATTGTTGTTAAATTGATTAGTTAATCCTCTAGTTGCATAATCTGTAGGTAAATGATTATCCTCTACTACCTGAGCCTAGGTTATTTGCTGTGATTAGAGTTCGTTGGATGAGCTCTTGTCACTTAGTAGATTTCGAATAAATATTGCTTAGTCATGCCTAGTATCGGTAGTATTGGGCGATCATCGACTTAGTCGATGATCTTGATCACACAACTACTTATACTACTCCATTATGTCCAACCCTTGTGTTTTATTGATTTACAAATCAAAAACTGAAAACAAAACTATATCTTGACTTGGGCACAATGGTATGTTGATGTGATCTGTTGGGTGTGTTGGAATGGTGCCTAAGTCCCCAAGGACCGAGTTACTTGTGTCACTAAGCCAAGCGCTTATTGCGTGCTAACCACACGACGGGGATATGGAACCTCTCTTGACTAAGTACTTTGGGAGGTGTTAATTATGAGCTGGTTGGTGGGTGTGTTCTTGTGTGTGTTTGTGGTGTTGGAGGGGAGCATTAGCAGGCCGGTTAGGCTGTCTAATGTGTCCTTCTCCCGTGGGTTGCGGCTCTTAATTAGCATCGTCCATTGGAAAGCGTTTTGTTAGACTTAGCCATGCCTGTATACCAAAGGAAGTGTGCTAACCGTGGCTGGTGGAAAGGCGGTCTATCGTGTGGATACATTGGTACACCCCTGCAGGGTTAAAACTATTCGAATAGCCTCGTCCTAGGTTATGGACATGCTTGGTAAGGTCGTGCAAGAACTAGACAACAACCTTTTAAAAAAAAACTTAAACTTGACACGGTTGGTATGAAGGGGTACTTCATGCTATTGTTGTGGTGACTATGGATTAGTCACTTCTAGGTTGGTGTTGTCATCTATCTATTGTTATAATTGTCTCTCTTTTATTTGAACAATAAAAGTTAATTGCAAACTTGCTTTGAATCTATTACCTTATTGCAAATAGAAACTTGCTTTATGCTGAAAACAAGTCCAGAGCCTCATCCACTTAAATAAAGCTTGCATGTAGTTAATTATAGTTCGTTATCTCACACGTCGGTCTTGCGAGTACAAAACAAGTTTTGTACTCATCCGCTTCGCTTAATATTAATTGTTGCAGAGGAAGAAGGTGAGCCCCAAGGGCCTCACTTTTGTGAGTCGTGTTCTTGCGCTGTTTGGGACGATTAGCTTGGCGGTCCGGTTGGTTGCCTTGTGGGTAAAGCACACCGATTGGCTTTTGTTTATCGCCATCTTATGGTCAGCTTTGCTTCATTGTGTATTTACTTATTTGTATGACTTTTGGCAGTCGGCCTCTCTTTGTAATAACTCTCTTTATATTATCTATGTCTTTCATTGTTGCTTTTGCTTCGCTCTATGTGTATGAATGGAATTGATGCATGATTTTGTAACGGTGTGTATATCGCAGTGGAAGTATACATATCTCGAGGCTTGGTTTATTTGATTTGTACTGTTAGGACCAAGTGGATGGTTAAACAGTACAAGCCGAATAACCAAGTGGAGGTTGTATGTCCCATTTTGCACAAAGCCAACTTTATTTGCAATAATGTAATACATTTAAAAGCAAGTTTGCAAATATGTTTTCAATGTTGAAATAACAGTGATAAAAATACATACAAGTAATCACCTGGAAGTGACTATCCCAATAGCCACCACAACATAGCACGAATCCCCGATTCGTACCACCCATCAAGTTTTAATTTAAAAGGTTGTAGTCTAACTCTTGAAAGACCTTGCCAAGCGTGTCCATAACCTAGGGCGAGGCTATTCGAATAGTTTTAACCCTGCAGGGTGTACCAATGTACCCACACTTGCATCGCCTTCAAGCCACAAGCACACTATCAAAGGTATGCCGCCCGGCTAAGTCCTACGAGACATTTCCAATCTTGTGTATTAACTACGAGCCGCTCATATGGATAGAAACCCATATGCTTACATTGCAAGCCGAAAGACAACAAATCCCATCACGGTGAAGTCTTTCGGACACTACAATGCTCCCAACACCATCCCTCCTGCGACTCCTGCGACTCGAGCCAATACACGCCAAAGTACTAAGTCAAGAGAGGTCCCATACCCTCTAATGTGGTTAGCACGCTCAAATGCTTGGTTCGATGTAACAAGATGTTCGGTCCTTGTTGACCCTGCACCATTCCATCCACACCCAAAAATCACACCATCATACCATTGTGCCCAAGTCTAAATCATTTTGTTTTCAGTTTAGTTTTCATAAGTAGACAAGGCACAAGGTGGAAATCATAATCATAATAAGTTTTAAGTGATCAAGGTTATCGACAAGTCGATAACCGCCCATTTCTACAGAAACTAAGCATGGCTAAGCAATTAATTCAAACTACTAAGTGACAAGAGCCCATCCATGAACTCTAAATCACAGCAAGTAACCTAGGCTCATGGTAGTAGAGGATAATCATTTGCTAAGGACATGCATTTACTAGGCCAACTATTAACACAAAGTAGCAATGCATACATAGAATTTGTAATCAACATAAATACTTAAAATACTGGGATTAACATGATCAAACTGCTTGCCTTCTTGCTGTTGCTCAAACTGTTGTGGAGGGTCGTTTCGGGATTACCAGTAAATGTCGAACCCTAAGCGAAAGGCAAAAGAACCAAGAACAACCAATAAGACTAGCAACACTTAAACAAAAGAGCAAGCAAAATTATCCAAATGCGACTGAAACTTATACACAAGATGAAATACGAATATACCTAGACATAGAAACTGGAAAAACCTAATTTGGATTTGTGGTGCAAAAGATATTACCTAAAAACCCATTTTCTACCATAATTAGCACTGTAGCAAAAATATTTTCTAGAAAGATTTTGAAGCTCAAATTTTTATGGTAGCTACCTACTGGTATAGAGGTAACCCATATAAAATTTCAGGTCATTTGAGTTAACATGATTTAGTTATGATTTTTCTAAGATGCAAAACTAGCATAATGCACTTTCCAGAAATATAAACATGTGCAAAACCTATTTCACATTATAGTATGATAACAGAGGATTTCCTAACATCAAATTTCTATTTTTAGGATTCACAGGAATTATGGTGTCTATTACATCATTAAATGATTTTTAAGTGCTACTAATAAGGTTAAATCTACTAACATATTTTTCTGATGCTGATTTAGGCCTACCACCATTTTTAGATTAAAATTTAGTTAATAACAAATTTATCAAAGTTAAAATCATAAAATTATCAGATATACAGAAAAAGATATGCATTTTCCAAGTTTTAATACAATTCTGGATTATATAAAAATAGCCGAAAACAAGCTATAAAAGATTACAGAATTTTCTACTACAGAAGCATAGCTAAAAGCGTTTTTATATTAAACGTTAGTGATTTACAAATTTATTACAGTTGGTTTCATGTAAAAAGGATTTATCTTGAATTAGTTATGAATTTCTAAAGTTTTGATACAATTTTCAGTTGATAAATAAATACTTACAGAAATAAAAACCAACCCAACCGAAAATAAACGACGTGGACGCTCGTGGGCCGTTGATGCAATATCCAACGAGCCACACGCACGGAAAACAGCGCACGCGCGCGATTCAAAACAGGAGCTCACCGTTGGATCAAGATCCAACGGCTCACGAGGACGAATGCAACCGGACGGTGCGGTTGCCTTGGCCGCTCACAGCCGTAGATCTCAAGATGAACGGCACGGAGAGCACTTCCCGTCGGAAGGTCCGATTGCACGCATGATCAGGGCCGCAGATCAAGCGATGGACGGCCAAGAATGATGAGGGGAACCGGATGGTCCGAACGCATACAAGATCTAGGCCGCAGATCGCAAAATGGACGGCGGTCCAAGATTGAAGTGCAAACAGGAATACTGACACGTGGGGCCGCATGTCAGTGACTGAGAGTCACACATGCGAGATTTAACACACGTGCACAGTGCCCGTGGACCCACCTGTCAGTGACTCAAAAAGGTAATTTCGGACACATTTATTGCTAACAATGATTAGCAATAAATAACCCAAAATCAGCCCTAATGACTTCTGGTTTTCGGTTTTGAGCTTATGGGCCCACTTGGCAGTGGCACAGGGGTTATCTCCGACAGCCAATAGTGCCGACACTTTAATTAACCCATGATTAGCATTAATGATGCCTAAACGCACGGATAAAAGCCACGGTGATTTAAGAAATTTGGACCCACATGTCAGTGAGACATTAAGCCAGATTAAGACACCATTAATGCTCTACTGATTGGCAATCATTAAACATTAAATGTGTCCTAATTAGCTGACGAAAATGGAGCTTCTCAACTGACAAAACCCGAGTGGCTTTGCCGGCTTGTCGCCGGCGACTCCGGTCGTGGCGGCGCCCACAAACTATCAAAATGGGTTCGCAATAGTGTTGCGGACCCAACGGTGATGACCTCGCCGGCGGTGGAGGTCTGGAACGCCGGCGAGCCGGAAAACAAAGAAAGAGGCCGACACGGCAAAACACGAAAATAGCAAGATGCTCCGCTGCGGTCCAAGGAAGCGAGTGCCATGACTTCTAGGGGCTATATAGGAGCTACCTTAACCGAGAGGAGCTCCAAAAGATGGCCGGGAAGACTTGAACACGATGAAGTCCACCGAGCGAAGAAGATGAAGTGGAAGATGAGGTTCGAGCAAAATGAGTGGAACCAAATCACCACCACACTTCATTATAGCTCAAAGAGGCTCCAAAAGCAAATAATTGCAAAAGGAATCACTTACTGAGTCAAAGAAAAGGGTGAAACTAACGAAAATCTCCAAACTTAAAATTGAGTGATTCCTGAATGCAACCCAAAATCAAGTTAGGGGAAATACAAAGGAGGTTGGGGAGTTCAAAAGGGTGCAAGAAATGTTGAAGATAAACCACTGGACACCAAGGCCGCCATTGGAGCTCTACGGGTCAACAATGGTGGATTGAAGGTGTGAGATGGTTTTGAGCTCAAACATAAAGAAGAGCAAAGTGTGGTGTAAAGGGACACCAGGAGGACCTAGAGGGCCAATTTATAGGAAAGGAATTAGGGTTTTGAGCAAGAACCCGAGTCCATGGTGGGCTCGGTTCATGCTCCGGTCATGGACCAAGAAATGATGGGAGCAAGTGAGACTCGGGACAATGGAGGAGAAAGCCTGAGCGCATTTAATGCTCCACAGAGAGACATTGACGAAAGCAAATTTGAGGTGACACATCAAAGCCACCCACTCAATCTCTCTTTTCTCGCCATTGCCGCCGCAGCGCTCAAGAAGCAGAGGAGGAAGAAGAACAGAGAAGACAAACCACGCCCGTTAGATTTTAGATGGACGGCTGTGATTTAAAAGAGTTCGCCGGACAGTCCGATTGCCTACAGAAATCTGGACGGTTGGATTGAGATCCAACGGTCCCCATTGGCTAATGCAACCGGAGGGTCCGAACGACATCATCAATGCGGGCCACGCGATTGGGATCCAACGGCTGATATCGCACGCACGTTTTAAAACGCGGCTCGGTGCAGTTAGGTGGTTCAACCAAGTCAAATGGCTCGGACTCGAGCCCGACTCGAACCCAAGGAATAGTGAAACTGGTTTTAGGTTTTAAAATATGCTGAGACTTTTGAGGATTTATTTGGGGTAGCAAAATAACTCCAAAAATTCTGAAATTTTTACAGGAGCTTGCTGACTGGAACATTGACCTTGTGTAAAATTTTCAGAGGTTTTTATGCATCGTAGTTTTCTCCGAAAATTCTACAAGGTACTGGTTTTAGGTTTGACTAAGAGTCAAACCGGTTTGACTGCCCTCTAAAATATTCAAACAATTTCTAAAAATTGTGAAATTTTTCAGAGGGTCACATACCATCCCAAGAACTTAGGAAAAATATTCCCGTGAGATGATCACAACATTTGACAAGAATGTTTTCAAGGAACAAGATTTGGATCAAAAGACTTGTGACTTTGCATTTCCATAAGTCTTGTACAATACTTGTCCAGTACACAAAGGAAATACATGATGTAAGAAAAAGTTTTAATTTCTACTCATTTTCTTACATTTGAAACACAAGCCCAAAATTTGGGATGTTACAACTCTCCCCCCCTTACAAGAATCTCGACCCGAGATTCCGTTTACTCGGAGAAGAAAGAAGGAAAATCTGCACGAAGGCGATCTTCTTGCTCCCAAGTTGCTTCATCTTCGGAATGGTTTGACCACTGAACCTTAAGGAACTTGACGGCACGGTTCCTTGTTCTCCGTTCAGACTCCTCAAGAATACGAACAGGATGCTCGCGGTAGGTCAAATCCTCCTGCACATCGAGAGCTTCCAACGGAGTTTCCTCAGTCGGGACACGGAGGCACTTCTTCAGGTGTGAAACATGGAACACATCATGCACACCCTCAAGTGCAGCTGGTAGCTCCAATCTGTATGCAACTGCTCCAACTCTCTCGATGATACGGTAAGGCCCAACATACCGAGGGGCCAACTTGCCCTTGATGCCAAAACGCTGATGGCCCTTCAAGGGTGAGACTTTGAGATACACAAAGTCATTGGGCTCAAAGCTCAACTCACGGCGACGACGATCTGCATAGCTCTTTTGTCTGGACTGGGCCGTGCGCAGATGCTCGCGGATCAACTGAACTTGACTTTCGGCCTCATTGATCGACCGGGCCGAAATCGCCGCCACCGGTCTCGACCAGTTCAATGGGGTTCTACATCTCCTCCCATACAAAGCCTCAAATGGTGCCATGCCAAGACTGGCCTGAAAGCTGTTGTTGTAGGAGAACTCCGCAAATGGTAGGCACTTCTCCCACCTCTTCCCATAGGAAAGAACACAAGCACGGAGCATATCTTCTAACACTTGGTTGACTCGCTCCGTCTGACCATCAGTCTGAGGATGAAAGGCTGTACTGAAATGAAGGCGGGTCCCCATAGCCTCTTGCAGACTATGCCAAAACCGCGAGGTGAAAAGTGCACCATGATCGAAATAATCGCCTCTTGGTACCGTGAAGACTCACAATCCTCGAGACATAAAGTTCGGCCAAAGGCCCCACACGAAGCTGAGTCTTGACAGGAAGGAAATGTGCCACTTTAGTCAACCTGTCGATCACGACCCAAATAGCATCATTCCCTTTGGACGAGCGGGGCAAACCGGTGATGAAGTCCATGCCAACGGAATCCCACTTCCATTCTGGCACTGGCAAAGGCTGAAGAAGACCTGCTGGACGCTGATGCTCGGCCTTCACACGACAGCACACGTCGCACTCGGCAACGAACTTGGCAATCTCGCGCTTCATTCGGGTCCACCAGAATCTCTGACGAAGGTCCTGATACATCTTGGTAGTCCCGGGATGGATAGACAAAGGAGAATCATGGGCTTCGCGGAGAATTAAATTCCGCAATTCCATGACCTTAGGAACCACAAGACGCTGCCCAAACCACACAACGCCATGTTCATCCTCCAAAAGCACTTGGCTATCCCATCCTTGATGTTCGCTTGATTTGACTCACGCCAACATCCGTCACGCGCTGCCTTGATTTGGTCCACCAAGGTTGGTTGCACAACCAAGGTAGCGAGAACCGTGCTCGACCAAGCCCAAATTAAGGCGCTAAACTCAAATAAGAGCAGTCTTTGTTCTTGGAGCATCAACATGTTACAATACACCTTCCGATCGAGTGCATCAAAGAACGACATTGGCCTTGCCCGATGGTACGAATACCCATGTCATAATCCTTGATCAATTCCAACCATCTTCTCTCTGAGGTTCAGATCCGGTGGGTGAACAAGTATTTCAAGCTCTTGTGGTCGAATACACCTCACAACGGTTACCAATCGATAATGCCGCCAAATCTTGAGTGCATGGACCACAAAGACTAACTCCAAGTCATGTGTAGGATAGTTGAGTTCATGAGGCCTCAATCGCCGCGATGCTTAGGCCACAACCTTGCCTTCCTGCATAAGAACACAACCAAGACCCTGACGAGAAGCATCACAAAAGATATCAAAACTCTTGTGAATATCAGGGAGAACAAGCACTGGGGCTGAGGTCAACCGCTTCTTGAGTTCCCGAAAACTCACATCACAAGCAATGACCACTCAAATTTCTTGTCTTTCTTAAGCAATTCGGTCATAGGCTTCGCAATCTTGGAGAAATTCTCGATAAAACGGCGATAGTAGCCAGCCAAACCAAGAAAACTCCGCACATCGGTGACCGACTTGGGCTGACCCCAAGATAGCACATCACTGACCTTGCTAGGATCCACAGCCACACCTCCTGCTGAAAGAACATGGCCCAAGAATGCCACTTCCTTCAACCAGAACTCGCACTTGCTGAATTTGGCATACAGCTGGTGCTCACGCAGCTTGCCCAATACAAGCTTAAGATGCTCAGCATGCTATCCTTCACTCTTGGAGTAGATAAGGATATCATCGATGAATACCACCACAAACCTATCCAAATACTCCATGAATACCGAGTTCATAAGATTCATGAATAAAGCAGGAGCATTAGTCAAACCAAAAGACATGACGGTGTACTCGTAAAGGCCATAACGAGTAGCAAAAGCCGTCTTAGGAATATCCTCGCCCGATCCCGACTTGATGATAGCCCACCTCAAGTCAATCTTGGAGAAGACTCGTGTTCGGCCAACCGATCGAAAAGATCATCAATACGGGCAAAGGATACTTGTTCTTTACCGTCACCTCATTAAGCTTGACGGTAATCAACACACATGCGCAAGGTCTTGTCCTTCTTCTTCACAAAGATAATCTGGACAACCCCAAGGAGATGAGCTAGGGCGGATAAAACCCTTCTCTTGCAGCTCACCCAGCTGCTTCTTCACTCCTCCAACTCATTAGGAGGCATGCGTACGACCCTTAGAAATAGGGGCGTGCAGGCAAAGCAACTCTATCACAAACTCCAGATCTCGAACAGAGGCATCCCGGCAAGTCTTGAAAGACATCCGCGAAGTCACACACAGTGGGGACATCGCGAATCTCCACGCCGGCTTTGCTTCAAGGACAAAAGATGGGGCTCTCAAATCGTGGCGAAAACCCAACCTGTTCACCAAGGATCGTGAGGTAGACAATCTTCCGGCACAATCGATTTGCCCCAAGTGTTGGGACAACCAATCCATGCCAAGAATCACATCCAAGCGCCCGAGTCGAGCAGATAAGATTCGCCAAGAATCCCACTCCTTCGATGTGGATAGGAATATCCCAAGCATACTTGGTCGCCTCTCATTTCCGAACCCGAGAGCGAATCAGCAGTGGAATCCCAGGAGGAACACAAAGAAGCCCACAATCAACAAAGAAAAGACCTCGAAATAAAAGAATGCGAGGCCCCAGAGTCAAATAAAACTGTAGCAGGACGCAAATTAACAAGGAGCGTACCCAACACCACGTCGGGTGCCTCCTGTGCCTCCTCAGCCGAGATGTGATTGACTCGGCCGCTCCCCAAGCCCGGGGTCTTCTGGTCGGGTGGGTGACCACTCCCCTGCCCGCGTCCTCCATTAGGACGAGGGGCCGCTCCAGTCTTCTTAGGACAACTACTCGCGTAGTGGCCCTTGTTGTGGCGAGAAGCGGTGACGCCGGCCGCGGGTTACGGGAATGCCTCGCCTTGGTCGCAGCGCACGTGGATCGAGTCACGCCGCCGCGAGGGTGGAGCTGGTGCTTGAAGGCCTTAGCGGTGGTGAAGCCAAAGAACGGGCCACCGTGCAGTCCAACCGGGGGCGAACGAGGCCGGCCTGTGCAGACCGTTGGGCCTCCCACTTGCGCTATGACTCGCCCAGCGCTCGCCTTGTGCTCGGCGATGATGGCCTTGTCCACCAAGGTCCGGAAGTCGGGAAGTCCACAATAGAGAGCTTATCCTCAAGCTCCTCGCACAAGCCCTCCATGAACTTCTCCCGCTTGGCCTCATCAGTGGCCACCTCGGCAGGAGCGTACCTTGCCGATGGTTGAACTCATGGAGGTACTCACACGCATTTGCGCCTGTTTGAGCGCAAGGAACTCCTTCTTCTTGACTTCATCGGTGGCGGGGACATGGGACCGACGAAAAGTCGATCGAACTCCTCCCACGAGACCACGTGTCCGCGGGCCGCATGGCGAGGAAGTTCTCCCACCATGAGAGTGCCGCACCCTCCACCGATGGGATGCGAAAGTGCCCGCTCCTGCTCCCGGCATCGAGCAACGTTGAGCTTCCGCTCAACCGCACGCAAGCAAGTCGCCTGCGTCCCGGATCCTCGGACCGGAGAAGGTAGGAGGCGAGTGCGGAGGAACTCCGCAAGCCCCCACGAGTCGATGTCCACCACCTCCAGATCCGGAGGCACCAGAGGGAGTGGAGGTGTTCCTGGCGATAACCTCCAACACCCTGCGGTCCTCCGAACGATTGCGTTCGATCTGCATGAGGACTTCCGCCATGGTCGGAGGAGGGGGAAGCTCCTCATCGGGACCACCCGGCTGATTCCGGCCGCTACGTGTCCCACCAGCCATCCTGATTCACTAAGATGAGTTAGCTACAAGCCCGAGATAAAAAGAAAGCAAAGAAATCCAAACTCAAGAAAAAGGGCTCAGGAATAACCACCAAGAGCACAGGACCAAAAATCACCAATTCGACTTCCTGAAACGACTAACCCGTATGGAAGAACGAGTAATCGTGTGAGAAAACCCAAAATTTTCATAACTAAATTCTAGCTCAAAACAGTCCAAAAATCAAGGTATAACCACCTAATAGAGTATAGGCATTAGCTAATCTCATATCACTTCTTACCCTTTAATTCCCACAAGTTTTAGTTGAATTTACCTCTCATTTCCTACCTTAATTACTAACCACTAGCTAGTTGTCCAAATTCCTTTCTCCAAGCTCTCATGTTTCTCCCAAAACCAAGTTAATCGATAGAGGCTACTTTTTGAAAGGAAGAGAGGAACAACTTTTTCAAACTTAAGTGAGAGTAAGGTGAGATGAGCAAGCTAAGACAGGTAAGGAGCAAAATTAGAGAACTTACTTAAGTTTTCGTAAACTATTTAAAAGTAAGTTTTCAAATATCCTAAAGGCGACCAAGCTAGGGGTTTCTACGGTCAGTATGGCTCTGATACCAACTTTGTGAGGACCCGGAATATTTAACTAGTAACACTTAACCTCCAAATGGTTCTAGCGTTACTAATTAAACATCCTAAGCCTCGATGGTCATATGCTTCCCAGAATTGCAGCATATGCACATCATCACAAAATTACACATCATTTCCATACAACATATATTACTAAGTTCAACAAAGACATACATAAAGTAAAGTTATTACAAGAGAGAGCCGACCGGCCAAATGGGACAATATACAAGAAAGACAGCGGAAGCAAAAGCGCCATAAGATGGCTAGAACAAAAGTCGACCGGTTAGCCATACACCCACAAGGCAACCAACCGGGCCGCCAAGCTAGTCGCCCTGCAAGCTACCACAACAAAGCTCACAAAAGTGAGGCCCCTCAGGCTCACCTTCTTCCTCTGCAACAAAACAATTAAGCATAGCATCTGAGTACAAAGATTGTCTTTGTACCCGCAAGACTGACGTGTGGAATAGCAGACCTATTCATAAACTACATGCAAGCTTATTTAGGTGGAGGTTGTATGTCTCATTTTGCACAAAGCCAACTTTATTTGCAATAATGTAATAGATTTAAAAGCAAGTTTGCAAATCTGTTTTCAATGTTGAAATAACAGTGATAAAAATACATACAAGTAACCACCTGGAAGTGACTATCCCAATAGCCACCACAACATAGCACGAATCCCGATTCGCACTCACCCATCAAGTTTTAATTTAAAAGGTTGTAGTCTAACTCTTGAAAGACCTTGCCAAGCGTGTCCATAACCTAGGGCGAGGCTATTCGAATAGTTTTTAACCTGCGCAGGTGTACCAATGTACCCACACTTGGCATCGCCTTCAAGCCACAAGCACACTATCAAGGTATGCCGCCCGCTAAGTCCTACGAGACATTTCCAATCTTGTGTATTAACTACGAGCCGCTCATATGGATAGAAACCCATATGCTTACATTGCAAGCCGAAAGACAACAAATCCCATCACGGGTGAAGTCTTTCGGACACTACAATGCTCCCAACACCATCCCTCCTGCGACTCCCTGCGACTCGGAGCCAATACACGCCAAAGTACTAAGTCAAGAGAGGTCCCATACCCTCTAATGTGGTTAGCACGCTCAAATGCTTGGTTCAGTGTAACAAGATGTTCGGTCCTTGTTGACCCGGGCACCATTCCAGTCACACCCAAAAATCACACCATCATACCATTGTGCCCAAGTCTAAATCATTTTGTTTTCAGTTTTAGTTTTCATAAGTAGACAAGGCACAAGGTGGAAATCATAATCATAATAAGTTTTAAGTGATCAAGGTTATCGACAAGTCAATAACCGCCCATTTCTACCAAAACTAAGCATGGCTAAGCAATTAATTCGCAACTACTAAGTGACAAGAGCCCATCCATGAACTCTAAATCACAGCAAGTAACCTAGGCTCATGGTAGTAGAGGATAATCATTTGCTAAGGACATGCATTTACTAGGCCAACTATTAACACAAAGTAGCAATGCATACATAGAATTTGTAATCAACATAAATACTTAAAATACTGGGATTAACATGATCAAATCGCTTGCCTTCTTGCGTTGCTCAAACTGTTGTGGAGGGTCGTTCTCGGGATTACCGCAAATGTCGAACCCTAAGCGAAAGGCAAAAAGAACCAAGAACAACCAATAAGACTAGCAACACTTAAACAAAAGAGCAAGCAAAAATTATCCAAATGCGACGAAACTTATACACAAGGTGAAATACGAATATACCTAGACATAGAAACTGGAAAAACCTAATTTGGATTTGTGGTGCAAAAGATATTACCTAAAAACCCATTTTCGGCCATAATTAGCACTGTAGCAAAAATATTTTCTAGAAAGATTTTGAAGCTCAAATTTTTATGGTAGCTACCTACTGGTATAGAGGTAACCCATATAAAATTTCAGGTCATTTGGAGTTAACATGATTTAGTTATGATTTTTCTAAGATGCAAAACTAGCATAATGCACTTTCCAGAAATATAAACATGTGCAAAACCTATTTCACATTATAGTATGATAACAGAGGGATTTCCTAACATCAAATTTCTATTTTTAGGATTCACAGGGAATTACTGGTGTCTATTACATCATTAAATGAATTTTTAAGTGCTACTAATAAGGTTAAATCTACTAACATATTTTTCTCAGTCTGATTTAGGCCTACCACCATTTTTAGATTAAAGTTTAGTTAATAACAAATTTATCAAAGTTAAAATCATAAAATTATCAGATATACAGAAAAAGATATGCATTTTCCAAGTTTTAATACAATTCTGGATTATATAAAAATAGCCGAAAACAAGCTATAAAAGATTACAATTTTCTACTACGTAGCATAGCTAAAAGCATTTTTATATTAAACTTTAGTGATTTACAAATTTATTACGTTGGTTTCATGTAAAAGGATTTATCTTGAATTAGTTATGAATTTCTAAAGTTTTGATACAATTTTCAGTTGATAAAATAAATACTTACAGAAATAAAAACCAACCCAACCGAAAATAACGACGTGGACGCCGTGGGCCGTTGATGCATTATCCAACGAGCCACACGCGACGGAAAACAAAGCGCGACGCGCGATTCAAAACAGAGCTCACCGTTGATCAAGATCCAACGGCTCACGAGACGAATGCAACCGGACGGTTCGTTTGCCTTGGCCACTCACACCGTAGATCTCAAGATGAACGGCACGGAGAGCACTTCCGTCGGAAGGTCCGATTGCACGCATGATCGTGGCCGCGATCAAGCGATGGACGGCCAAGAATGATGAGGGGAACTCGATGGTCCGAACGCATACAAGATCTAGGCCGCAGACGCAAAATGGACGGCGGTCCAAGATTGAAGTGCAACAGAATACCGACACGTGGGGCGCATGTCGCTGGATCGAGAGTCACACATGCGAGATTTAACACACGCGCACGCGTTCGTGGACCCACTCGCCGCTGACTCAAAAGGTAATTTCGGACACATTTATTGCTAACAATGATTAGCAACAAATAACCCAAAATCAGCCCTAATGAGACTTCTGGTTTTCGGTTTTGAGCTTATGGGCCCACTTGGCAGTGGCACAGGGGGTTATCTCCGACAGCCAATAGTGCCGACACTTTAATGAACCCATGATTAGCATTAATGATGCCTAAACGCACGGATAAAAGCCAGCGGGTGATTTAAGGGGGGCTGGACCCACATGTCAATGAGACATTAGGCCAGATTAAGACACCATTAATGCTCTACTGATTGGCAATCATTAAACATTAAATGTGTCCTAATTAGCTGACGAAAATGGAGCTTCTCAACTGACAAAACCCGAGTGGCTTTGCCGGCTTGTCGCCGGCGACTCCGGTCGCGGCGGCGCCCACAAACTATCAAAATGGGTTCGCAATAGTGTTGCGGACCCAACGGTGATGACCTCGCCGGCGGTGGAGGTTCAGGCGCCATGAGCCGGAAAACAAAAAAGAGGCCGACACGGCAAAACACGAAAATAGAAAGATACTCCGCTGCGGTCCAAGGAAGCGAGTGCCATGACTTCTAGGGGCTATATAGGAGCTACCTTAACCGAGAGGAGCTCCAAAAGATGGCCGGGGAAGACTTGAACACGATGAAGTCCACCGAGCGAAGAAGATGAAGTGGAAGATGAGGTTCGAGCAAAATGAGTGGAACCAAATCACCACCACAGCTTCATTATAGCTCAAAGAGGCTCCAAAGCAAATAATTGCAAAAGGAATCACTTACTGAGCTGGGAAGAAAGGGTGAAACTAACTGAAAATCTCCAAACTTAAAATTGAGTGATTCTGTGAATGCAACCCAAAATCAAGTTAGGGAAATACAAAGGAGGTTGGGGAGTTCAAAAGGGTGCAAGAAATGTTGAAGATAAACCACTAGACACCAAGGCCGCCATTGGAGCTCTACGGGTCAACAATGGTGGATTGAAGGTGTGAGATGGTTTTGAGCTCAAACACAGAGAAGAGCAAAGTGTGGTGTAAAGGGACAACAGGAGGACCTAGAGGGCCAATTTATAGGAAAGGAATTAGGGTTTTGAGCAAGAACCCGAGTCCATGGTGGGCTCGGTTCATGCTCCGGTCATGGACCAAGAAATGATGGGAGCAAGTGAGACTCGGGACAATGGAGGAGAAAGCCTGAGCGCATTTAATGCTCCACAGAGAGACGTTGACGAAAGCAAATTTGAGGTGACACATCAAAGCCACCCACTCAATCTCTCTCTTTCTGCCATTGCCGCCCGCGCGCTCGAAGAAGCAGAGGAGGAAGAAGAACAGAGAAGACAAACCACGCCCGTTGGATTTTAGATGGATGGCTATGATTTAAAAGAGTTCGCCGGACAGTCCGATTGCCTACAGAAATCTGGACGGTTGGATTGAGATCCAACGGTCCCCATTGGCTAATGCAACCGGAGGGTCCGAACGACATCATCAATGCGGGCCACGCGATTGGGATCCAACGGCTGATATCGCACGCACGTTTTAAAACGCGGCTCGGTGCAGTTAGGTGGTTCAACCAAGTCAAATGGCTCGGACTCGAGCCCGACTCGAACCCAAGGAAAAGTGAAACTGGTTTTAGGTTTTAAAATTTGCTGAGACTTTTGAGGATTTATTTGGGGTAGCAAAATAACTCCAAAAATTCTGAAATTTTTACAGGAGCTTGCTGACTGGAACATTGACCTTGTGTAAAATTTTCAGAGGTTTTTATGGATCATAGTTTTCTCCGAAAATTCTACAAGGTACTGGTTTTAGGTTTGACTGAGAGTCAAACCGGTTTGACTGCCCTCTAAAATATTCAAACAATTTCTGAAAATTGTGAAATTTTTCAGAGGGGTCACATACCATCCCAAGAAATTAGGAAAAATATTCCCAGGAGATGATCACAACATTTGACAAGAATGTTTTCGAAGGAACAAGATTTGGATCAAAAGACTTGTGACTTTGCATTTCCATAAGTCTTGTACAATACTTGTCCAGTACACAAAGGAAATACATGATGTAAGAAAAAGTTTTAATTTCTACTCATTTTCTTACATTTGAAACACAAGCCCAAAATTTGGGATGTTACATGTAGTATTATTTGACTCTGGAGCATCGCATTATTTTATTTCGAGATCATTTGCTGCTGATTGTGACCTTCACTTTGTTCCTTTGGGGATTCCTTTGCTTATTCACTAACCTGGAGCGGAAATGAGAGCTGATCAGGAATGCCGGGGCGTTCCTATCGATATCGAAGGTGTGGAATTCTTGGCGAATCTCATCTTACTCGATTCGGCGCGCCTGGATGTGATTCTTGGCATGGATTGGTTGTCCCAACACTTGGGGCAAATCGATTGTGCCAGAAAGATGGTCTACCTCACTAGTCCTCAAAGCGGCGGGTTGGGATTGCACCACACCGCAGGCCACATCTTTGTGCCCTTGAAGCTAAGCCACCGGAGATTCGGGAGGTGCCTACGATGCCGTGACTTTGTGGACGTCTTTCACAAGATTTGCTCGTATGCCTCGATTCGAGACCGAGTTTGTTATTGAGTTGCGCCCGCATCGCCCGATTTCAAAGGCGCCGTACCGAATTCCTCCTAATGAGTTGGAGGAGCTGAAGAAGCAGTTAGGTGAGCTTCAAGCAAAGGGCTTTATCCATCCTAGCTCATCTCCTTGGGGTTGTCCCGTTATTTTTGTGAAGAAGAAGGACAAGACCCTGCGTATGTGTGTTGATTACCGTCCAATTAATGAAGTGACGGTGAAAAACAAGTATCCTTTGCCTCGTATTGATGATCTTTTTGACCAGTTGACCGGAGCCCGTGTGTTCTCCAAGATTGATTTGAGGTTAGGGTATCATCAGGTCCGGATTAGGGCTGAATATATTCCAAAGACGGCGTTCACTACTCGTTATGGCCTCTACGAGTACACCGTCATGTCTTTTGGCTTAACACATGCTCCTGCTTTATTTATGAATCTTATGAACTCGGTGTTCATGGAGTATTTGGATAAGTTCGTTGTGGTTTTCATTGATGACATTCTTATCTACTCCAAGAGTGCAGAGGAGCATGTTGAGCATCTGCAGATTGTATTGGGAAAGCTGCGTGAGCACCAGCTGTATGCCAAATTCAGCAAGTGCGAGTTCTGGTTGAAGGAAGTGGCGTTCTTGGGCCATGTCCTTTCAGCAAGGGGTGTAGCAGTGGATCCTAGCAAGGTCAGTGATGTTCTATCTTGGGGTCAGCCCAAGTCAGTCACCGATGTGAGGACTTCTCCAAGATCGCGAAGCCGATGACTGAGTTGCTCAAGAAGGACCGGAAGTTTCTGTGGTCCTCTACTTGTGATGAGAGTTTTCAAGAACTCAAGAAGCGGTTGACTTCAGCCCCAGTGCTTGTTCTCCCTGATATACACAAGAGCTTTGATATCTATTGTGACGCCTCTCGTCAGGGACTCGGGTGTGTTCTTATGCAAGAAGGCAAGGTAGTGGCCTATGCATCAAGGCAGTTGAGGCCTCACGAACTCAACTATCCTACCCATGACTTGGAGTTAGCTGCAGTGGTCTATGCACTCAAGATTTGGCGGCATTACCTGATTGGTAACCGTTGTGAGATGTATTCTGATCACAAGAGCTTGAAATATTTGTTCACCCAGCCAGATCTGAACCTTAGGCAAAGGAGATGGTTGGATTTGATCAAGGATTATGATATGGGCATTCAGTATCATCCGGGCAAGGCCAATGTTGTTGCGGATGCGCTTAGTCGGAAGGTGTATTACAATACTTTAGTGCTCCAAGAACAACAACCTGCCCTTCTTGAAGAATTTCAACGGCTCAATTTGGGTTTGATTGAGCACGGTTCTCTTGCTACTTTGGTTGTGCAACCAACCTTGGTGGATCGAATCAGGGCTGCACAGCAGACAAATGTTGGTGTGAACCAAATCAAGCAGAACATCAAGAATGGGATAGCCAAGTGCTTCTCAGAGGATGCGCATGGTGTTGTGTGGTTTGGACAGCGCCTGGTGGTTCCAAAGGTCATGGAATTGCGGGATTTGATTCTCCGTTAAGCCCATGACTCCCCCTTGTCTATCCATCCCGGGGCTACCAAGATGTATTAGGACCTTCGTTAGAGATTTTGGTGGACTCGCATGAAGCGCGAGATTGCCAAGTTCGTTGCCAAGTGCGACGTGTGCTGTCGTGTCAAGGCTGAACATCAGCGTCCAGCAGGTCTTCTTCAGCCTTTGCCAGTACCTGAGTGGAAGTGGGATTCCGTTGGTATGGACTTCATCACCGGTCTGCCCCGTACTTCTTCTGGGAAGGATGCTATTTGGGTTGTCATTGATCGATTGACTAAGGTAGCACATTTTCTACCAGTGCGTACCAACCTCAGTGTTAGTCAGCTGGCGGATCTCTATGTATCTCGCATCGTGTGCTTGCATGCTATGCCACAAACAATTGTGTCAGATCATGGTTCTCTTTTCACCTCTCGGTTTTGGCACAAGTTGCAAGAAGCCATGGAAACTCGTCTTCCTTTCAGTTCGGCCTATCATACTCAAACTGATGGTCAGACGGAGAGAGTCAACCAAGTGTTGGAAGATATGCTCCGTGCTTGTGTTCTTTCCTATGGGAAGAAGTGGGAGAAGTGCTTGCCATTTGTAGAGTTCTCCTACAACAACAGTTTCCAAGCCAGTCTTGGCATGGCACCATTTGAGGCTTTGTATGCGAGGAGATGTAGAACCCCTTTGAACTGGTCAGGAACTGGTGAGAGTCGGTTCTTCGGGCCAGATTCCATCAATGAGGCCGAAAGCCATGTTCGACTGATTCGCGAGCATTTGCGTGTGGCCCAGTCCAGCCAAAAGAGCTATGCGGATAATCGTCGTCGAGGAGAATTGAGCTTTGAGCCCAATGACTTTGTTTATCTCAAGGTCTCACCTTTGAAGGTCCATCAACGTTTTGGCATCAAAGGCAAGTTGGCTACTCGATATGTTGGGCCCTATCGCGTCATCGAGAAAGTGGGAGTTTTTGCATACAGATTGGAGTTGCCAGCTACACTTGAGGGTGTGCATGATGTGTTCCATGTGTCACACTTGAAGAAGTGCCTCCGTGTTCCAATCGAGGAAACTCCGTTGGAAAGTCTCGATGTGCAAGAAAATTTGACATACCATGAGCATCCTGTTCGCATTCTTGAAGAATCTGAACGGAGAACTAGGAACCGTGTCATCAAGTTCCTTAAGGTTCAGTGGTCAAATCATTCTGAAGATAAAGCAACTTGGGAGCGGGAAGATCGCCTTCGTGCTGACTACCCGTCTTTCTTCTCCGAGTAAACAGAATCTCGGGGCGAGATTCTTGTAAGGAGGGGAGCTTTTGTAACATCCCAATATTGGACTTGTGTTTCAAATGTAAGAAAATGAGTAGAAATTAAAACTTTTTCTTATATCATGTATTTCCTGTATGCTTTAAACAATTCATGTACAAGAAGTTATGGAAATACAAAGCCACAAGTCTTTTGATCAAAACCTTGTCTTCCAAAAAACATTAATCTCAAATCTTGTGAACATCACTGCAAAATATTTTTCCTAAGTTCCTGTGATGGTATGTGGCCCCTCTGAAAATTTTTACAATTTTTAGAAATTGTTTGAATATTTTTAGAGGGCAGTCAAACCTGTTTGACTCTTAGTCAAACCTTAAATCAGAGTCTTGCATTATTTTTGGAGAAAAATGCGCAGTATAAAAACCTCTGAAAACATTACACAAGGTTAATGTCTGAGTTAGCAAGCTCTAGTAAAAATTTCATAATTTTTGGAGTTGTTTTACTATCTCAATTAAATCCTCAAAGTCCCAGTTCAGTTTAAAACTCAAAACCTAATTTCACTGTTCCTTGGGTTCGAGTCAGACTCAGGCTCGAGCCTCTTGACTCGGTCCAATCAACTAACTGCACCGAGCCTCTTCTAAAAAGCGTGCCTGCTATTTCAACCGTTGGATCTAAATCGGACCGTCCCCGTTGCAGGAGACATTCGGACCATCCGGTTGCTTTGCATGATCAGAGCCGATGGATTAAAATCCAACGCTCGCAATCTCCTCTGTCGCAATCCACCTCAGCATCGTGGAGCAATCTGAGCCAGTCATTTCTAATCCAAGGGCTCCCGATCTATTCCTTTATTTTGAAATCTCAGAGGCGTGGCGCGTTGTCAGCCGTCCGATTAAAATCCAAGGGTCCTTATTCGCCCGAGCTTTTTCTCTGGTCATCTTCAACCTCCCGCCGTGCGAAAACAGTGTAGGGCATGGGGATGTCATTTCATGCTCCCTACAGCTGTCCTAGCCGACATTTAGGGTTGTGGGAGGTGTGTTCGGCCGAGCCATACCCCATACCATCATCCACACCCCTTTTTGCTTTCGGCCATGCCTTGTGCTTTGAGCTTTGCCTCCCAAAAAGGCTCTTTTGGCAAAACCCTTGTGTTCCCAATCCTTTTAAACAACCACTTCTCTTCCTGGTGTTTCTTTAGACCACCCTCGAGCTCTATTTTCAGTTTTGGAGCTTAACTCCTCAAGAACCCCCAAACCACCATTGTTGACCCGTAGAGCTCCATTGGTGTTCTTGGTGTTCCAGTGGTTCTCCTTCATATTTCCTTGCACCAATTTAACCTCCTCTCTATCTTGAACATATCCCCTCACTTAATCTTGGATTTGATTCGCAGGAATTATCCAATTTGGGGTTTGTTCAAATTCGGCCGAATTTGGTCATTTTCTTCCTCAGCTACGGTGAGTGCTCTATTCCTCAATTAATTACTCATGAAGCTTATATGGGCTATTGCGTAGCTATTTTGACCACCCGTGGTGTTCGTTTTTGGCTCAGATCTCTATTTTCATATCTTCTTCCTTGAGTCCGGCAAGCTCCGTCGTGGTCAGACCTTCTCCGACCATCTTTGAAGCTCATCTCGATCAAGGTAGCTTCTTATTAGTCCCTAGAGGCTTTGGCACATGCTTCTTTGGACTGCAGCGGAGCATTTTGCTATTTTCGTGCTTAGCAGTAAAAGCTCCACTTTCGTTTTTCCGGCTAGCCGACGTTCTGGTTCCTCACCGCCGGCGAGATTGCCACCACTAGGTCCGTAAGGATATTGCGGTTCCATTTCACTTCTTGGTTGGCGCCGCCGTGGCCGGAGTCGCCGGCGGCAAGCTGTTGAACCCGCTCGGTAGTGTGCCGGCGAAATCCCCGTTTTCGTCATTTATTTAGGACACATTAATTGCCCGATTATTGCTAATCATTAGGTGCATTAATCATGTCCTAATCTGGTTCGTTGTGTCGCTCGCATGTGGGCCGTAGGCCATAAGCCGCGGCTCTGGGGTCATTAATTGTTAATCATTGGTTAGCAATTAATGTGTCTTAGCCGTCAGTTTGTGTCACTGCCAGGTGAGCCCCCATCTTTTAAATCCACCTCTGTGCAAAGGTCTTTAGGACACATTAATTACTAATCGTTGGTTTTCAGTAATTAATCAATGTCCTAATTGGCCCCTTGTCTCACTGACTTGTGGGCCCACACATTAAAATCCTGCTCGAGAACTTAAGTCCCGTGCACTTTGTCGATTGTGGACCGTCGATCCCGTGATCAACGACCCAGATCTTGTATGCATTCGGACCATCCGGTTGCCTAAATCATTCTAGGCCGTCCATCGCTTGATCTGCGGTCGTGATCGTGAATGCAATCGGACCATCCGAAGGGGGGTGCGATCTGAGCCGTCCATCTTCAGATCTACGATTGTGGTTGGCGGCGGTAACCGCACCGTCCGAATGCATCCCACCTCGTGAGCCGTTGGATCTTGATCCAACGGTGGGTTCCTTCTAGGTATCGCGCGCGTGCGCTGTTCCCGGCGAGCGTGGGTCGTAGGATTTTAGATCAAGGGTTCTCGAGCGTCCACGTCGCTTATTTCTGTTAAGTTCGAATCTATTTCTGTAGGCATTTGTTTATCAACTAAAAATTGCATTTTAAACTTTAAAAACTCATAACTAATTTTTGTTAACTCCTTTTTAGGTAATTCCAACTGCAATAAAATCTTATGCCACTATAGTTTAATCTAAAAATGCATTTAGGCATATTTCTGTAGTAGAAAATCTGGTAACTAAAATAACTTGATTTCTGCCATTAGAATTGTCCAAAAATAGATTTAAAACTGGTAAGATGCATATCTTTTGCTGTAAATTTCCAATTTGTGCAAAATCAATTTTGTTAAATTCCTCTGTTAGTGTACTTTAATATGAAATAGGTTTTGAGCATAGTTATAATTCGGTAAAATGACTTACAATAGATTTATAACTTAGAAAAATCATAAATAAATCATTATAACTCCAAACTTAGTAAACTCAACTTTGCTGTTATTAGGATGTCATAATCTACCTACTGTAAAACTTTCAGACCTTAGATCCTTCTGGAAATTTTCGCCATAAACAGTACCAAAAATTAATTTGGTAGATTGATAGGCTGAGAAAGAGTATTTTGTCTATATCTTTTGCATTCTAAATCCAAATTGCATGATTCTTGTTCCTAAAATTGTCTAAACTCATCCCCAGCTGTTGCATAAATTTCATTAGATTTGAATGTCTTTTACTGTTGGAGTTTATTTGGTATTTTTCGTTCTTATTGGTTTATCGCTTTTCGCGTTAGGTTCCGAAGACTATATTGATAATAATTCTGAGCCACAGCCATCAGATCCTACACTCCAGCAAGGCAAGCAGATGTAGCATCATTTGATCATATTGTTCCTACTAATTTCAAATTCTAATATGTTGTTTGCAAATTCTATGTATGCATTGCTATGTTGTTTTAAACTATTGTCGATAGTTGGCCCAGTAGTTGCATTATCAGTAGGAAATGTTTATTCCTCTACTACTGAAGGCTATGATTATTTGCTGTGATTTTGGGTTCGCTGGATGAACCCTTGTCACTTAGTAGTTTACGTGTCATTATGCTTAGCCATGCTTAGCTATCGGTAGAAATGGGCGGTTATCGACTTATCGATAACTTTGATCACATAAACTTATTATGATCTCTATGTTTCGGCCTTGTGCTATGTCTAAATTGCAAAACTAAAACTGAAAATGAAAACAATTTAGACTTGGGCACAATGGTAAGATGGTGTGATCTTTTGGGTGTGATTGGAATGGTGCTCGGGTCAATTAAGGACCGAACTAGTTGTGAGTACCTGTTATCCGAGCATTTCTGTGCGTGCTAACCACACTAGAGGGATATGGGACCTCTCTTAGCTGAGTACTTTGGGCCGTGTTAATCAATGAATCGCGTGGTGGGTTGCACATTTAATTATGTGCAACATGGACATGTTTGTGGGGAGAGGAGCACCCGCCGAGGCTGGTGTGTCCTGCTCCACGTATGGGTCCTTGTGATCCATATTTCGTCGACAGATCACTAAGGATTAACCCCCATACGTGCGTCTCTTGATTAGCATATTCCATTGGAAAGGATTTGTAGGACTCAGCCGTGCCGGCATACCGAAGTAAGTATGCTTAATAGCTTGGCAAAAAGGCAGTCTGAAGTGTGGGTACATTGGTACACCCCTGCAGGGATTACAAACTATTCGAATAGCCTCGTCCTAGGTTATGGACACGCTTGGATAAGCTTTTCAAGAGTTAGACTACAACCTTTTAATTAAAACTTGATGGGTGGTATGAATCAGGGATTCATGCTATTTGTGGTGTCTATTGGGTTAGTCACTTCTAGGTGGTTACTTGATAATTATTGTTACTCGTTGTTATTTCAATGCTTAAAAACTGATTTGTCAAATTGCTTTCAATCTATTACATTATTACAAATGAAACTTGCTTTATGCGTCCAAATAACCATATAACCAACCTTCCTTTGATAAACCTTTCATGTAGCTATGTATAGGCTTGTTACTCGTAAGTCTTGCGAGTACATTATTGTACTCACCTGCATTGCTTGTTGTGTACAGAGGAAGAAGGTGAGCCCGAAGGGCCTCACTTTTGTGAGTTAGGCTGTGGCAGTGTGTGGGGCGATTAGCTTAGCGGCCCGGTCGGTTTCCCTGTGGTGTTATGTGGCTAACCGGTCGTCTTTTGGTTTAAGCCATCTTATGGCAACCTTTTGCTTCTGCTGTTACTTGATACTTATGTTATTTGGCCGGTCGGCTGTCCTGTAATAACTTATATTATGTATGTCCTTTGGTAGACTTGTTATATTATCTTGTATGGAAATGATGCATGCTTTTGTATGATGAATGTGTGCTGCAATTTTTGGGAAGCACATGTCCATCGAGGCGCGGTTTATTCTGTTTGTGATACTAGAACCAGTGGAAGGTTAAGTGTTACAAGCTTAATAAACCGGGGTCTCACACGACACCTCCCCAACCGTCGGCCGAGCCTCCCCGCCGCCCGAGGCCGCCACCACCGTGAGCCTCCCCGCGCCGCCCCTCGCTCCCGTCGCCGGCCCACTCTGGTGCTCCCCTGCCTCTACAGACTGCATGGTGAGCTTCCTACCACCTCCCTCAAGCCCATGCTCACCTCCCCTTCTCCTCGCCTCCCTCCGGCCACCGTCGCCCCCGCAAGGCCGCCGCACCCGTCCGCTCCCGACGCCACTGCCGCCTACTCGGTGCCGCCCCGGTCCCAGCGCTGCCTCCCTTGGCTTCCTCCCCTCACCAGCAACCCGTTTCACCGGCCTTCGCCGCCCCTCCGGCCTTCGCTCGCCGCCGGCAGAGCCGCCACCCCGCGCCGCTCTCTGGCTCCCCTGCTTTCTTCCCGAGAGGAGCTTCTCCCCTCTCTGTTCTCTCTCTCACTCTCTATGACAGTGGGGCCCACTCCCTTAAGCCAAACCTTTTGCTGCTAATCACCTCCGTGAATGTCATCTAAGTTACTCCACTGCATTAGTAAATTGGAAGTTTAGATTTAAAGAAGTTAGTCCTTAGCATTTTTGTCTGAGCAATTTTGCTGTTGTAAGAGCATAAACAGTAACCTGAAAATAATCAGTTTTGTCTTTGGACTTGACTCTATTAGGGCAGTGGTTAAAGCTTGTCTTAACTCAATTAGTCATTTGGTCAAGTATCTATCAGTAGCTTTCCAACCTGAAAAAACCATCGGGGATATGATGTTTCCAGAAAAACTAACAGAGAATAACTAACTCTGTTTGATGAAGTTTTGTGTAGAAAAGGTTTTCTGGAGATAACTAGTTTGTTAGTAAACTAGCAATAAAATTTGTATTAGGGTGTGACTTTGCACAATCGAGTAGTTAAAAGTCTGGCCTAAATACTGAAATTAGTTAGCACTTAGTTGTGAGTAGCTTGCTAGCTTAAAAATATTGCTTTTGCTAGATAATTGAACAGAGGAGAGTAGAGGTTAAAATTTGTCAGTAGGCTTGATAGTTAGTGGGGCTTTCTAAATATCTAACCTCTTGGTGTAGTTGTGTAAGTGTGGTTGCAGGGCAATAGATAGTTAATAGTAGCAGCTGGTAATGAGCCGATAGCAAAGAGTTCATCAGTATAGAAAATTGGAGTATAGAAAATTGGTGCATACATATGTTAATTAGAATAATTAGTAACTAATTTCAGTAGTTAGCCTAGAGACATTAAGAGATTAGTAGTTTGTAGATAATTAATTGGCAGATTATGTTCTTGTAGTAGCAGTCACTGAGAAAATCTATTGATTAAAATGATAATTAAGTGAATGGTTAGGCTAAAATAGTTAAGTAGGTATCTAGAGCCCATCTACAGCTAATAGATGTGCACACAATCACCATCAAAAGTCTGCCGAAAGAGGAGAGCATATAAGAGGTTTGATTTTGACTGTATGATTATCGTGGAAAATAAGTGAGTTTGGAAAGATCAATCACAAGAAATCCTAACTAATTTAAAAAAGCTCCGAATCAACTAATGTTTTGTTCCTAAATTCATAATCTATCTTCTGTGTTATTAGTTTTTGGATACTTTTGGCATTATGGTGTTTATTCGTTGTTTTTCGCTTTGGCAGTTTTTATCGTTAGATGACGTTGATATCGAGAGTGATCCTCTGCAGCAAGTCGAATATCTCTAGCAAGGCAAAGGCAAGCAGTTTGATCATATCCACTCAATCCCATTACTTTTAAATTCTAATACTTTGTTTTACTCGTACGTATACATGCTTTTGTGTCAATGATTAATTTTGTCGATTAGAGGTAGTTAATCCCATTGCATTGTTGCCCTGAAATTGTTCACCCCTGCCACTACCTTAGGAATATTATTCTCACTGGTGAATTAGAGCCCGGTGAATGATTTAGGGCCTTTTATTTTATCTTTACGATATGATGCTTAGCAATGCTTAGATACCGGTAGAATTGGGTGGTTATCGACTTAGTCGATGACCTTGATCACACAAAACTTATTATTGGTTATATTTCAGCCTTTGTGCTATGTTTAATTGTGAAAACTAAAAATGAAAACAAAATGATTTGGACTTGGGCACAATGGTAAGATGGTGTGCTTTTGGGTGTGACTGGAATGGTGCCCGGGTCAGTTAAGGACCGAGTTACTTGTGCCACCGTACTGAGCATTTTTGCGTGCTAACCACACTAGAGGGTATGGGACCTCTCTTGACTTAGTACTTTGGCGTGTATTGGCTCCGAGTCGCAGGAGGTCGCAGGAGGGATGGTGTTGGGAACATGGTAGTTGTTCGAAAAGCTTTACCCTTTGTGGGTAGTTGTCTTTTCGGCTTTACCATGTAAGCGTATGGATTTTTATCCATACGAGCGGCTCGCAGTTAATACAAAAAATTGGAAAAAGTCTTGTTAGACTTAGTCGTGCCTGCATACCAAAGGAAGTATGCCAACCGTGGCTGGTGGAAAGGCGGTCCAAAGTGTGGGTACATTGGTACACCCCTGCAGGGTTTGATCTATTCGAATAGCCTTGTCCTAGGTTATAGACACGCTCGGATACGCCCTGTGAGAACTAGACTACAACGTTTAATTAAAACTTGATGGGTTGGTATGAATGGATATTCATACTATTGTTGTGGTGACTATTGGGTTAGTCACTCCCAGGTTGTCTTTATTGTTGTTATTATTATTGTATCGCTTTTATTTCAACAATTGCAAATAGTTTGTCAAAATTGCTTTGAATCTATTACATTATTGCAAATGAAAACTTGCTTTATGCTAAAAGTAAGTCCAGAGCCCCCTCCGCTTAAATAAAGCTTGCATGTAGTTAATTATAGTTCTGTTACCCTTACACGTCAGTCTTGCGAGTACAAAAACAATTTTTGTACTCAGTTGCTTTGCTTAATGTTTTTGTTGCAGAGAAAGAAGGTGAGTGTGAGGACACCCGGTTATTGGAAATGTACTTAATTAAAATTATACTGTAGCACAATTCTTAATTAAGGAACAGTGCTGCCCCTTTATTAAAGATCATGCTAAAGGTATAAATTTAACAAGTGACAAATCCAATAAACAGGATTCCCGGATATATATATTTCACAATGGTTCCCATGATCAACGACCATTGCATATATATCCTTTAACAACATTGCATCAACTACATACAAGTCATACATTGACATAATTAAACATAAGTTTACAACTTGCGGTTTTAGTACTACATTATGGAGTGACTTGGTCACTACAACAAGTTCAACAGCGGAAGCAAAACAAAATGGCAACATCCACCAATGGCCCCATCCACCCGCAGGCGATTGCGTGGAGGAAAAAAGTAGCGCTACTCGTTAGCGTCACCCTGATCGGCGCTAACGGGTACTTCATATAAATAACCGTCCTCACCTGCAACATTAGGTTATAGCACCTTGAGTACAGAAGGTACTCAGCAAGTCTTGTAATACCCCAAAAAATTAAATCGAGAGAGAATAATTAAATCGGGAGATAATAATTAAAATCGGGGGAATATTTCTTTTAGCAAAGCGATTGAACAGGAGAAAGAGGAGTTTTAATGTAATACTCCAATTTATTCTACGAAAGAAAGCGTTCAAAAGAGAAATTAGACATAAAAAAGGGGGATATCTGCAGTTTTTCGGCAACTTGGGCCTTGGGCCTTGGCCCAAGAGGCCCATGAGGGGTCGGCCACCAATAAAAGGAAGGGGGAAAACCCTAAATGCACTGTAGCTACAGTGCCACCGCACTGTAGCATGGCTACTGTAGCACACCTCTCCTCCATGGTGGTGCCCCCCTCCATTGGTGCCTCCCTTCCTCGCCGTCGGTGCTCCCTGCTGCCGATCAAGTGAAGAAAGGAGAGGAGATCAACTTCGTGGGGAGAGTTCATCATCTTGCTGCGATTCTACAAGGGTAACGTCGCGTATTCTTCGTTGTTTGATGCGTAATAGTTGCGGTTGATGTCGTTTGGTAGATTGATTTGCGTCGGTTTAATAGATCGCGTTCTGTCCAGGTTATTGCGCGGTCAGTTTCAGGTGTTTAGATGCCGAATTAGGAGTTTTGGTCTCCTAGAGTTATGTAGATAATGTTCTTAGCTTTCAGTGGCCGCCAAGAACGCCAAAATCCGATTAACGGTTAGAAAGTTATGAATTGTTTAGTGCCGCTGTCTGGTTAATCTGTCAACATTCTGACAGTCTGTACAAAACTGAGTTAATCTATTATTTAAAGACGAAATCAGAGGATCTCAGTATAACGAAAACTGTAGGTAATTTCTATACCTTTTCATAGAGATAAAGAACGCAAGATTTGGACATTCGTAGCAAAAGTTATGGTGGTTTTAGTGTACTGTCCAGAGAAACCGACGTGAAAATTGTTGTTCTGTAGGTTGGCTTGGTAGAGGCAATAGTTGGCATAATCAAAAGGGCTCCCCAACTAAGTTTATTTAGTTAATTTAATTACCTTTCCAGAAAGTCCAAGAACATCCTATTTGGACTCCGGAGCAGAAAGTTATGTATTTTAGAAGTTGACTGTCCGCAGTGAACACCAAAAGCGATCGCTAGAAATTGGAAGATTGGAAAATACTTGGAAGTTTAGAGAGTTCAATTGTGTTGTTATTTATGCTTTTGGTCCAGTATGTTGGTCTTAGATTGGGTTATCTCTATGTTCAGGTGGGAGCGAGATCCCAAGGGCAGCGCCCACTTCGTGTCCACCGTTCTCGCACGGTTGAGGCAAGTATCCGGGTTATTGTATTATTATGCTTGTATGATGTGACTGTTTGTGTTTGGGTCATAATAGCCATGAATGGATGATATTGTGATGAGTACCAAATTATCTTGGTGGTTGCAAGTACCCTGTTTGATAGAGTAATTATGAATTGTTTGACAGTGAGTGCTATGTTTTGATACATATTAGCTATGCTTAGTTGATAGTGTGATATGTTGATTAAAGATGGTAAATGCTTATGATATGAATGATAGAAGTATGAATGAGTTAAATTCATAAGTGATATTGCTGAGGAGGTATGATTATGATGATTCATGATGTGTGCATATGCATCATGTTGACAAAATAAAGACTTGGTCACGTGGTGACCAAGCATTTGTTGAGATCCCCGTCATGTATATGACGGGCTTGAGGTCCCCTTTACTTGCGGAGTATTGGGCAATTGGTCCCTGTGCTTGCGAGCACAGGCATGGTATGCGGCGACGGTCGCATATCTCGTATTACCGGTGAAATGCGACAAAGAGTGAAAGAGAAAAGTTGCATTGCATATTCGCATACATACCTCATGAGATATGTTTTTGTGTAAAGCTTTGGAATGGAATGTTGATGATGTAAATGTGAGATTAATGTTTCATTATTGGTACTTGCCGAGTCTTTGGACTCACCCTTGCTTTTGTTGTGTTTTTAGGTACCACTTGCAAGAATGGCATGCATGGGAGGGAGTAGACTTGAGTTGGACACACACACTACCATCCACCTTAAAAGTTGATAAATTTTTAGTTCATACTTTAATAAAGGAGCAACCTGCTTAGAGATTGTTTATGATTATGCTTCATGCATTGGATTAAGTGTAATAATGATAGGTAGTGTCTTTTGGATATCTCTGGATATGCTAGTTGCTTTCATGTTTTGAATGCCTATTGATTATGCTGAATGTTGGATTAATTATATACGTTTTATTCAAATATTGGAACCTCCTGGTAGTTAATAATACAGGGGAGGTTCTGCCAAAAATTTGGTAGGATATTTGGCTTAGAATTGTTTAATGTTAGTTTGGTAGCATTCTAGGCTCAATGCTGAGCTGGGGTGTTACAGTTGGTATCAGAGCGGGCTTTAGGTCCGTGGTTAATAGAAAAAAAATATAAATATTAAATTGACACACTGTGCACAGTAGGTGGGGTTGGGAATTACATTGCTTCCGCATTATCTGTTGCTATGTTTCTGTGAGGACCCCGGTTTATTCGGCTTGTACTGTTTAACCATCCACTTGGTCCTAACAGTACAAATCAAATAAACCACGCCTCGAGATATGTATACTTCCCAGAAATGCAGTATACACACCCCGTCACAAAATCATGCATCATTTCCATTCATACACATAGAGCCGAAGCAAAAGCACAACTGAGAGACATATAATATAAAGAGAGTTATTACAAAAGAGAGGCCGACCGGCCAAAAGTCATACAAATAAGTAAATACACAGCGGAAGCAAAATGGCCATAAGATGGCGATAAATAAAAGCCAATCGGTGTGCCTTTACCCACAAGGCAACCAACCGGACCGACAAGCTAATCGTCCCGACGGCGCCAAGAACACAACTCACAAAAGTGAGGCCCTTGGGGCTCACCTTCTTCCTCTGCAACAATTAATATTAAGCAAGCGATTGAGTACAAAACTGGTTTTTGTACTCGCAAGACTGACGTGTGATATAACAGAACTATAATTAACTACATGCAAGCTTTATTTAAGTGGATGAGGCTCTGGACTTATTTTCAGCATAAAGCAAGTTTCCAATTGCAATAAGGTAATAGATTCAAAGCAAGTTTGCAATTAACTTTTATTGTTCAAATAAAAGAGAGACAATTATAACAATAGATAGATGACAACACCAACCTAGAAGTGACTAACCCATAGTCACCACAACAATAGCATGAAGTACCCCTTCACACCACCCATGTCAAGTTTAAGTTTTTAAAAGGTTGTAGTCTAGTTCTTGCACGACCTTACCAAGCATGTACATAACCTAGGACGAGGCTATTCGAATAGTTTTAACCCTGCAGGGATGTACCAATGTACCCACACGATAGACCGCCTTTCCACCAGCCACGGTTAGCACACTTCCTTTGGTATGCAGGCATGGCTAAGTCTAACAAGACGCTTTCCAATGGACGATGCTAATTAAGAGCCGCAACCCACGGAGAAAGACACATTAGACAGCCTAACCGGTGCGCTAATGCTCCTCCAAAACACACACACAAGAGCACACCCACCACCAGCTCATAATTAACACCTTCCAAAGTACTTAGTCAAGAGGTTCCATATCCCCTCGTGGTTAGCACGCAATAAGCGCTGGCTTAGTGACACAAGTAACTCGGTCCTTGGGGACTTAGGCACCATTCCACACACCCAACAGATCACATCAACATACCATTGTGCCCAAGTCAAGATATAGTTTTGTTTTCAGTTTTGATTTGTAAATCAATAAAACACAAGGGTTGGACATAATGGAGTAGTATAAGTAGTTGTGTGATCAAGATCATCGACTAAGTCGATGATCGCCCAATACTACCGATACTAGGCATGGCTAAGCAATATTTATTCGAATCTACTAAGTGACAAGAGCTCATCCAACGAACTCTAATCACAGCAAATAACCTAGGCTCGTAGTAGAGGATAATCATTTACCTACAGATTATGCAACTAGAGGATTAACTAATCAATTTAACCACAAATTAGCAATGCATACATAGAAGTTAAACAAAATATTAGACTTTAAAAGTAATGGGATCAATGGAAATGATCAAACTGCTTGCCTGCTTGTTGTGGCTCAAATTGTTGCGAGGGTCGTTCTCTGGTTACCGCAAATATCGAATCCTAAGCGAAAGAGCGAAAACAACCAATAAGACGAGCAACGCTTAAATGAAAGAGCAAGCAAAAATTATCCAAATGCGACGAAAATTATACACAAGGTATAATAGGAATATACCTAGACATAGGAACTGGAAAAACCTAATTTGGATTTGTGGTGCAAAAGATATTCTCTAAAAACCTATTTTTGGCCATAATTAGCACTGTAGCAAAAATATTTTCTAGAAAGATTTTGAAGCTGAAATTTTTATGGTAGCTACCTACTGGTATAGTGGTAACCCATATAAAATTTCAGATCATTTGGAGTTATATTGAAAAATTTATAATTTGTTTAAATTGTTTAGGGTATTAAACTAAAATATGATCCTTATGATTTTTAAAAACAGTAAAATTTGTGAAACCAATTTTCCTAGCAAATACACTACCAGTGGAAGCTAATCCAATTGGATTCATACAAAAAGGACCTATATTTTAAAAGATATGAATTTTACAAGTTTGCTAAAAGCTCTGAAAAACAGTATTAAGTTCAATTGTTTACTATTTTTGAAAATGGTTTTCCAGGTTTGATAATGGTCTACAATTATTTTTATATTTAAGTTCAAGTTATAAGGAAGCTAACAAAATTGGAATCATCTAATTTGGAGCTAAGATGACAAAGATATGAAAATGACAAGACCCTAATGTGATACTGATTTCTGGACTTAGCACTTTCGGGACTTCACTAACACCCGAGACGTGGCGAATGAGAGCCGCCGATCTCAGATCCAACGGACGACATTGAACCAGACCAAACACTCCTCACGCGCGCGAACGGAGGGCCGACGTGGAGGCTCGGTGGTCGTTGATCTCGGATCCAACGGCCGAAGACCACCACGCCGCCCCGCAACGTTGTCGTCCGACAACGCGCCGGCTTCACCGGCACAACGCCGGCGACCAAAGGCACGGTGGCGCGAGTGAATGCCAGGAATGGGTGCGCAATAGCATTGCGCACCCTCTGGTACCACCCACACCGACGGTGGTGGACCAGAGCGGCGGCGCGACGGCGAGGAGCGGCACGGAAAATGACAACGACGACAAACGAGCAATAGCTCCGCAAATGGACCATTCAAGCGGTGCTCGAGCATCTAGGGGCTACCAGGAGCTACCGACCGACGCGGAGGTGCAGAGGCGGTCGAGCAGCCCGGCGACGAAACTCCGCGACGGACCGAGGAAAATGACGCGAGGAAGACGGCTGGGCAAAATCAACCATGCCGCGTCATCACGATGGGTTCTAGAGAGCGCAGAAGCTCCCGAGAAAGGAATTAGAAAAGGAGCACTCACCGTGGCGGAGACGAAGAAGGATGCTCGCGGCGATTTGGGGAAATCCAAAATCCGGTGCTCCGCTGAAGCAACTGAAATGGAGCAGTTGTTAAGCACCACCGAGGTGAGAGGGAGGTGCAGGAGCAAGAAGGGAGCCAGGAACCACCGAGCACGGCCTTCACCGAAAGCTCCGCGGCAACAATGGCGGCGAGAAAACAGGCGTTTGGGAGCTGCACGAATGCGATGGGTGCAAGGGAGAGCTCACGGTGCGTAAAGGAAGGCAGGGGAGGAAGATGGGAGCTTAAGTAGCTGAGGGAAAGCCAGGAGCAACGGTAACAAGCTTCGGATGCCCACGCCGCTCACGGTCGCCACGAGTGACGGAGCAGTGAGCGATGGACTTTGGGGCGGCTCGCGACGCGCATTTAATGCACCCGCCGCTGGCGTCGAGGTGAGTGGGCGCGACGCTATCGCCCACGAGCCTCTCGCCATGGCGCAGAGCGCGAGCGGTCGCGCGAGCGGCGGCGAGCGAGCGCGAGGAGGACGACGATGGCCAGCCGTCCGATTTGCATCCAAGGGCTAGCGTGCGATCACGTTGAAACGGCATCGGATGAACGTCGACCGCCCGATTGAAATCCAACGGCTGCGAATCCGGGGCAACCGGAGTTGTCCGAATGCATACATGAACGCGAGCCGTCCGATGGAGATCCAACGGTCGAGGCGCGCGCCGCGCGATCGATCGCGCCGCAGATAGCTTAGTTGACTCGACCGAGTCGGTTGCCTCGAGCCCGAGTCTGACTCGAGTCCAATGAACAGTGCAAACCCATTAGAATTTGATCTTTGAGCTGAAACTTTTGGGGATTTAATTGAGGCATCAAATCAACTCCAAAATTTATGAAATTTTAACTGGGGCTTCCAGACTTAATGATTAACCTTCCATCAAATTTCCAGAGGTTTTTGTTCACTAGAATTTTCTCATTAAATTCCAGAAGGTTATTTCAGAGGTTTGACCAAGGTTTGACTTGCCTCTAAAATATTTCAAATAATTTCCAAAAATTATGAAATAATTCTGAGGTGTTACCAAGCAACCCTAGAACCAGGGAAAATTTTTCCAAGGGTTTGACAACAGATTTGACCAAGGAGGTTATTGACTTGATAATTGAGGCTTTTGATTTTGAATTTCCCAAAATTTCCTTTACAAGAATTTGCGTAATGAAAAGTTTCAAGAGTAAAAGGATGAAGGAAAAGTTTTAATTTACCCTCAATTTCCTACATTTGAAACACAAGCCAAAATTTGGGATGTTACAGTTTCATTTGTTGAGCAATTGTTGAATTGCCTCTGTGCTATCTTTCTTGTTGTTAATCTATGAAATGATATGTTATGATATTCTATAACTATGAATCTATTATATGATTACCATGAGATGATCATGTATAATCATATTTGATTATATTGTTAATGCGTGTCGGTGATAGTGGATAAGAAGTGGAGGCCGTGATTGTGGCCTTGGACTTTGTCGGGTTATACCACCGTTCGTGGTAGACGAATAGAGTAGTTACCCGAATAACATAGTTGCTGAGTTGAGCGTGAGCCGCTTTAGAAAGTTGTTTTCCGCTTGACCTCAATCTTGGCAAATTCTTGTTCGGTGGTGGATGATGATTTTCTCTGGGTTCGTGGTTCATGGTAATGGTTGTGTTTCAATGGTCTCTAATGGTTCTCTCAAACAAGTATTGTTTTTCGATCGTTGAGTTGTCTTTACTACTTGTGATCGCCCTCAATTGGCATTACCGATAATTCCATGGTTGTTTCTTCTTTCTCATTGAAAAGAATGACTCATGTATTCGTTTGAAAGTTTGGGTAATGAGAGTTTCATTTGCAAGTTTGTTAACATGAGAAAACTTTGGCTCTATGTATTTCTTTTGGATTATTCCGAGTGATGAAGTTTAATGCATCTCTTTTCTGTTGGAAATTGCTAAAATATTTTTCTGATGCCTTGTTATGGTTAAATCAGATATTGTAATCAAATAACTCGATATGGTATGGATATCAAGTTGAGTCATTGGTATGGTGAATAATTAATATTAATTAGTAACCTTGGAAGTGAAATTGATTAGGATGATGTTGTCTTTTTCTAGTTCTTGATGAACGGTATATATGAGTAGTGATTGAGAGATATCAAGAAGTATGGAACCTTGATGAACTAGTTTGGTCATTAAAACTGTTTAGGTTGTTAAATTTGTTGGGTTCTTTGGTTCCCATGGATTAATTTAATTGTGTGGAAAGGAAAATTAGAGGGAATACCAGATTTACATATTCCCTAGTATGATTAGTTATTAGAATTGTGTACAACCGGTTGAACGGATTGAATATCGGTGGATCTAGAAATTATGGGAGGAGTTCTATGTAGTTCTTCTATGTAGGATGACGTGATTAATTTGGTTATAGTGTTGTTGAGACTCTTGATCGATAGAAGATTTCGATTTTTTTGAAGTTTTAGTGTATTTTTTGCCGAAATCCAATGTAAGGAGGAACAATTGAATATGTGCTTGTTAATATCCATGTGATTTGGAAGGAAAATAGGTAGCAACTAGATTTCATAACGAAACCAGTTGATAACAACAAGGGTTGTCGTATAACTGTTGTGTGTTGAAGTTTGATAATGAGCATCGCTAAAAGTTGAACTGATATGATATAATAGGTGGCTTATGCCCACATGATTGTGAAATAATTGGATGAACTTGTGTCCTTGATGAAAGGGTTTTGGTAGGAGCTTTTCAATTAGGTAGTAGACGCCTTCTAAACTTAAGAAGTTGATGTAGTGATGTTGTATGATTTTGGTATACTCTCATTTTGAAGATGGGATGAAAAGGGAGTATGGAACAAATTGGTGAAACTTTGGGGGCTTTCTAATGGAATAGTTGATGATAAATATTCATGTTCAGAGTATATTATTCTTGATGTTCGTAAGATTATCTGCAAGAGATTGTGACTTGTGTGTGGTGATGATTCTATTAGAAATAAAGAAATTTGATTGTCTTTCGTAACTTGGATTTTGTAGAAGTGTTTCGAGTTTTGCGATGGTGATCAATTGGATCGCTTGAGTTATGTGGTGATTGAGTTGCTTTGAGCAAAGTGACATGTTGAAAAATTTTATTGGTTCTTAAGTTGTTCCTACGATTTGGTCTTAAGAGCTTATCTTGTTTAAGCTGGCAAAGTGATGTAGTAATCACAGAAAATAACCTTTCTTGTTAAAGGAATGAGTCAAGTATAAGTAATTGAGCTTTAAGTCTCGTTTCGCATCTTGCAGTTATTTGAGAGTGCTTAAACCTTATACAGTTGTTCCATAAGAGTTTATCAATTTTCAAAGGGCATTATCTTCTTCTCATTTGTGGTTTGGTATTCGCTTTCAGTAGGGCTTGAGCCCTCGACTGTTGACATTCCCTTATATTTTTCGAGTACTTGGCCTAAGTGACAGTTTTCCTTGGTCTTGTGTTCACTGTGGGTGGCACATGTTTTCCTAGTTGATGAAAATTGATTCCATTCGCTCTTTCTTTTGAGGAAGAATCAACCTATTTGTTTCACCTGAGTCTTTTGAGGTGTTCAATAATTGTAGTTGTGAAACTTGGGTTGTAAGTTATTCGATGAGCATTGGAGGATGAAATAATTTCGTAATATAGTTCTTTGAGAGAAGTCTATCTCAATGGAAGATTGTCTTATGGGGTTAAACTGATTACATTGTTAAAGCTAGTAGAACCTATAGTGATTGTGATCCAAGATCTTTTGTTCACTTCGGGTGGGACATTAGAATTACCGAGAGTATGAAAATCTTGATCAATTTTATAGAGTATCGTAATTTGGTAGTATTGCGAGGTTGTGAATGGTTATTCTCGATGACGTGGTTTAATGAGAGTGGGATTACAAAGTAATCGAATTGTCATGTCAATTAATGGGATAATAGAAAATGTTGAGTAATGTCAAGAGTGATTTGGTTTTGATTGAGTAACCTTCTAAGAGTTATAATCTTTGTAAAGGTAACCGGTCAAGAAAATATTTTCATGAGGATATTAATAAGTGAGTATGTGGAATTATGGATTTTTAGGGATTTAATATGAGGATTTCCTATCCTTTATATGAGAAGTTAGTTGCAAGAGTCTTGGAGGTTAAATGTGGACTTTGCATTGTTATGCTATAACTTTGAGTCGCCCAAAGATTATGTGCAGAGGAAGTAGAATAAGGGTGGATTGCAACGATTGTGATGATCGTTGATAACACCCTTCCGATGTAGTACATGAGAGTGTGTGATGTGGAATCAAATGTTTGTCCTAAAAAGGGTTGAGGTGATATGATCGTGTGAGAGATCTAATTTGGTGATACTTTCTCGAGTGCCATCTGTCAAATGAATTCTATCAAGAAGGGAGTCGCTTAGAGAAAGTTTTGTGAAATCATCGAGTCCCTTTTCAAAGGTGTAGACAAGGCGTTTGATTTGGGCTTGGCGTTGAGATCGCCAAGTTAAGAGTAACAAGTTAGTGTGTTGTGCGATGATTGGGATTCCATAGCTTGAGGGAAATTTTGGTCCTAGAAGAGAAACTGTAAATTGATGCTTCCTCAAGAAGTGAATTGTTTTCCGATTTTCGCTTAAGTTCTATGTCGTTGACCTTTGTCTTTTGCAAAGTTGAGCTTGGCTTTATGTTGGTATGTGTGGTTCTTATCGATTCGTAAAGAATAAAAGAAATGTTGGATTTGGTTATTCGAGTGATTTCTCCTTTGGCGGATGTGGTGTTTATTTGCAAATTTTCTAATTTGAAGGTGGAAAGATTTTCGTGATAAATCTTCGATTATGAACTTGACTCTTTTTAGTACTGAGTTGGTAACACTTGGTTGCGATGATAGTCTTTCATTTTTTCAGTTGGGCTATGTCGGTGTAAGAGTGTGTTTAAAGCGAGTTCTGTTGTGTGTCCCTCGTTAAAGGAGGCGATCTTTCTTTGGGTGAAAAAGTCCGCTTAATAGGTGGAACAAAAGTTCAGTGTTCTATGCACATGTTGCGTGGTTCGGTACCACTAGGGGGGGTTGCCCCAAGGTACATTGGGTTGTTTTCGCTAGTTGGCAAAACGTTAGGACCGTAGTGAGTCCAAGCGCGAAGTACACATCGGCTTGTTTGTCCCAAAGGTTTGAGTGAGTACCGAGAGGTCCAAGTTTGAAGTTTCGCGAGCCGCCGACCTTTGAGTAGCATCCGTGCGTTGTTAGAGAGGTCGAGCGAGTCTGAGGCACAAGTCGTTGGTTTGTGTCAAGGTGCCTTTGTCCCATTAGCCCGAGAGGGAGGCGGCTTGGGAATTGGAGTCTCGCATGCGCGAGCTTTATCCAAAGTTTTTCACGGTAGGTACATAGTAATGTTAGTAAATCTTTTAGCAGTGGTTTTTTTTTTGGTGTTGAGGTTGAATAGAATTCGGGGTCGAATTCTGTTTAAGGAGGGTAGAATGTAATACCCCAAAAAATTAAATCGGGAGAGAATAATTAAATCGGGAGATAATAATTAAAATCGGGGGAATATTTCTTTTAGCAAAGTGATTGAACAGGAGAAAGAGGGGTTTTAATGTAATACTCCAATTTATTCTACGAAAGAAAGCGTTCAAAAGAGAAATTAGACATAAAAAAGGGGGGTTTCTGCAGTTTTTTGGCAACTTGGGCCTTGGGCCTTGGCCCAGGAGGCCCATGAGGGGTCCGCCACCAATAAGAGGAAGGGGGAAAACCCTAGATGCACTATAGCTACAGTGCCACCGCACTGTAGCACGGCTACTATAGCACACCTCTCCTCCATGGTGGTGCCCCCCTCCATTGGTGCCTTCCTTCCTCGCCGTCGGTGCTCCCTGCTGCCGATCAAGTGAAGAAAGGAGAGGAGATCAATTTCGTGGGGAGAGTTCATCATCTTGCTGCGATTCTACAAGGGTAACGTCGCGTGTTCTTCGTTGTTTGATGCGTAATAGTTGCGGTTGATGTCGTTTGGTAGATTGATTTGCTTTGGTTTAATAGATCGCGTTCTGTCCAGATTATTGCGCGGTCAGTTTCGGGTGTTTAGAAGCCGAATTAGGAGTTTTGGTCTCCTAGAGTTATGTAGATAATGTTCTTAGCTTTCAGTGGCCGCCAAGAACGCCAAAATCCGATTAACGGTTAGAAAGTTAGGAATTGTTTAGTGCCGCTGTCTGGTTAATCTGTCAACATTCTGACAGTCTGTAGAAAACTGAGTTAATCTATTACTTAAAGACGAAATCAGAGGATCTCAGTATAACGAAAAATGTAGGTAATTTCTATACCTTTTCATAGAGATAAAGAACGCAAGATTTGGACCTTCGTAGCAAAAGTTATGGAGGTTTTAGTGTACTGTTTAGAGAAACCGACGTGAAAATTGTTGTTCTGTAGGTTGGCTTGGTAGAGGCAATAGTTGGCATAATCAAAAGGGCTCCCCAACTAAGTTTATTTAGGTAATTTAATTACCTTTCCAGAAAGTCCAAGAACATCCTATTTGGACTCCGGAGCAGAAAGTTATGTATTTTAGAAGTTGACTGTCCGCAGTGAACACCAAAAGCGATCGCTAGAAATTGGAAGATTGGAAAATACTTGGAAGTTTAGAGAGTTCAATTGTGTTGTTATTTATGCTTTTGCTCCAGTATGTTGGTCTTAGATTGGGTTATCTCTATGTTTAGGTGGGAGCGAGATCCCAAGGGCAGCGCCACTTCAAGGCCCACCGCTCGCACGGTTGAGGCAAGTATCCGGGTTATTGTATTATTATGCTTGTATGATGTGACTGTTTGTGTTTGGGTCATAATAGCCATGAATGGATGATATTGTGATGAGTACCAAATTATCTTGGTGGTTGCAAGTACCCTGTTTGATAGAGTAATTATGAATTGTTTGACAGTGAGTGCTATGTTTTGATACATATTAGCTATGCTTAGTTGATAGTGTGATATGTTGATTAAAGATGGTAAATGCTTATGATATGAATGATAGAAGTATGAATGAGTTAAATTCATAAGTGATATTGCTGAGGAGGTATGATTATGATGATTCATGATGTGTGCATATGCATCATGTTGACAAAATAGAGACTTGGTCACGTGGTGACCAAGCATTTGTTGAGATCCCCGTCATGTATATGACGGGCTTGAGGTCCCCTTTACTTGCGGAGTATTGGGCAATTGGTCCTCCGTGCTTGCGAGCACAGCATGGTATGCGGCGACGAGTCGATATCTCGCATTACACGGTGAAATGCGACAAAGAGTGAAAGAGAAAAGTTGCATTGCATATTCGCATACATACCTCATGAGATATGTTTTGTGTAAAGCTTTGGAATGGAATGTTGATGATGTAAATGTGAGATTAATGTTTCATTATTGGTACTTGATTTGAGTGAACTTATGGCCACTGAAAGCTAAGACAATAACCTACAACTCTCTAGGAGACCAAAACTCCAGATTCATCCTCTAACCACACGAAATTTACCCCGCAAGCCACTGGACGAAAATTGCATTACAGCAGGCCGACTACCATCTAAACAAAGACTAACCAAAATCTCTCCCAAGACTAATTATCCTTCAAGAACAGCATGTTACCCTTGACGACGCTGCCGAATGCGAACCCGGATGGCGATCCTCCTCTTCCTCTTCTTCCTTCTCTTCTCCTCCTTTCTTCCCTCCTTTCTTCCTCTATGGCCGGCTGCAAGGAGGGCTTCTTCTCCTCAAGGCCGGCAAAGAATGGAGGGCTCTTGGGGAGGTTGGGGCGCAAGGGGAGAGGAACAGGAGGTGGCTGCCAAGGGAGGTGGTGCGCATGGGGAGGAGAGGAGATGGGGCGGCGCCAAAGGGGAGTGGGGGCTCTGGCTAGGTTTGGGGGAAGTGGTGCCTCCCCCTGGCCGGCCACCTAAGGCCTGATGGGCCGGAGCCTGTGCCAGTGTGGCGTAAAAAGCGCGCCACCCTCGCTAGCTGCGAAATCAACTATTTCTTTTGATCCTTTTACTAATACCGAGAAGTCCTCCGAAACTCTTTCGAACCTCTCGAACTTTTGGGATATTACATTCTACCCCTCACACGCACTGGCCTCGAATTCTAACCTCCACCACGCCAAGGGACGGATACGAAAAGACTTAAAGCACAACACGCACTGTAGAGAATAATTCATATTGCTCGCGCATGCGGCCTCCAACTCCTGTGTGGCTTTCTCTCTCGCTGCATGACTAAAGAACCTTAACATACTTCAGCGCTTTGTTTCTCAAAACCTTCTCTGATTTCTCCAAGATCCGCACGGCTTTGACTCAAAGGTCAAATCTTGCTCTATGAGTAGAGGCTCTAGCAGTACATGATGCTCGGATCTCGCAAGTACTTCCTCAAGCATGGATACATGAAAAACATTGTGCACTCCACGCACAGACTCGCAGGTCTAAACGATAAGCCAACTTCCGATTCGAGCCAAGATCGTGAATGGTCCTATGTACCTTGGGCTAAGTTTCTCCGGTACCGAACCTCACCACACCTTTAGTGGGGACACTTTCAAGAGCACTGATCCCCACTTCAAATTCCAAGTCTTTCTTCTCACGCTCGCATAACTTTTCTGTCGCTCTGAGCCGCTAATAGGTTCTCGCTCACCAGAGCCACTCGCTTACGCTTCTTTGTACCCAACCCGACCCAAAACGCTTCTCACCCACGGCTTCCCAGCAAAGTGGTGACCTGCACTTACGCCCATACAAAACCTCGAACGAGCGGCTTTATGCTTGAATGATAGCTGTTGTTATAAGCAAATTCGCTAAAGGCAATTGATCCTCCCAGCTACCCTTCCAAGACAAAACACAAGTCCGCAACATGTCCTCCGTGGTCCGGATGGTACGCCCGTCCCGCCTGCCTGTCTGTGGATGGAATGTCGTATCAGACGGAGCTGCAGTGCCCAAGGCACTCAGAAACTTTCCCAAAACTTGGAGACAAACTTGGCATCTCTGCCGGAAATGATGGTCTTTGGCACCCCATGTAATCTCACAATCTCCGCACATAGATGGGAGCTAAATCACTGGCCGAGTTAGTAGAAAGAATTGGTATAAAGTGTGCGATTTACGAGACGATCCACTACCACCCACATCGCATCCTTACCCCTTGGTGACCGGGGTAACGCAACTACAAAATCCCTAGAAATATCGTCCCACGGCCATTGCGGAATCTCTAAAGGTTGCAACAACCCTGCAGGACGTTTGTGTTCCGCCTTCACCTGTTGACAAACACCACATGAGGCCACATAATTAGCTATGTCCACCTTCATCCTTTTCCACCAGAAATTCTGCTTTAGATCACGATACATCTTCGTTTCACCCGGATGAACAGCGTACGGGGTACGATGTGCCTCTTTCAAAATATCATCCTTGACTCGCTCTCTGTGGTACGCAAAGGCGGCCCTTAAACCGCAGCGCACCACACCCATCCAAACTGAAATCTCCGTCCTTGCCCAAATCCAACCGCCAACCCTTTGCAATAATTGATCTTCCGTTGTGCCTTCGCACCGCTCGAATGGCCGACTCAAGATCACCGTGTTTCAACACGCGCCCCCCGTGATAGCAAAATGATATTCCCATACGGTCAAAGTCAGCAATGAGATAATCCATCGTAGCGGGCGTCGCCTTGCGACTAAGAGCATCACCACCACATTTGCCTTTCCGTGATGGTATTGAATAGATAGATCATAATCCTTAATTAGCTCCAGCCACCCCGCTACGCTTTAAATTCAGATCTTTCGAGTGAAAATATACTTAAGACTCTTGTGATCTCAGAAACATCACAACCCTCACCATACGATAATGCCTCCAAAGTTTGTGGCAAACACTACATACCGCCAACTCTAAATCATGAGTTGGGTAATTTTGCTCATGCTTCTTCACTGTGTTTTTACGTACCACTTGCAAGAATGGCATGCATAGGAGGGAGTAGACTTGACTTGGACACACACACTACCATCCACCTTAAAAGTTGATAAATTTTTTAGTTCATACTTTAATAAAGGAGCAACCTGCTAAGAGATTGTTTGTGATTATGCTTCATGCATTGGATTAAGTGTAATAATGATAGGTAGTGTCTTTTGGATATCTCTGGATATGCTAGTTGCTTTCATGTTTTGAATGCCTATTGATTATGCTGAATGTTGGATTAATTATATACGTTTTATTCAAATATTGGAACCTCATGTTAGTTAATAATACAGGGGAGGTTCTGCCAAAAATTTGGTAGGATGTTTTGGCTTAGAATTGTTTAATGTTAGTTTGGTAGCATTCCAGGCTCAATGCTGAGCTGGGGTGTTACAAGTCTTACACAAACTAATAAAAGAAAGTGTTTATTAGAGCCTATTCAAAGGAGTAGAATTTATACATGCATAAAGCTACAACAGGAAGGTAAAATGGTTAAGTTTTGCATAAAGCAGGACATCTTAACCTACAAAGACTAAATTTTGATAAAGGAGTTTAATAAATCAAAGTTGCACTAGAACAGTAAGTAAATGACATAATGTAAACAGTACAGTGCATGAATCCCTCATGCTAAACCAAAAACAGAAACCAGATTTGTAAATCAAAACTTCTATACAGGTGACATCAATTCAAGTTATCGTCCATGACCGTGGACACGGCTATTCGAACAGTTTATACCCTGCAGGGGTGTACATCTTTACCCACACAACTTAGCTAGCCCATTGCCTTCGGATGCCTCCGAATGATGACATACTTCCTTTGGTATGCCGACCGGGGAAACTAAGATTTGGTATTTTTCAACAAGCCAACACTATTGAGTTGGACCCCCATGTGTGAGCTGATCTCGCTTAAACAACGATCGATAGCATCGCGCTAACCGGGCACACATGTTGCGTCGATAATGCCGACCCAAACAATTAAATGCGAATGGGCTCACTACCCATATTAGGATGCAATCGGCATCTTTAAGGTGCGATATGCTACGGAGCACATATACGCCTCACCCTTCTAAGAACATCGATCATCGACATACAAGCTCACATGGCATACAACGCAGTCATAAGACCAAAGCATCTATGCCATACAAGGTCAATACACATATTCTTACTTTCCTGTTTCCAACCCAATAGTCTTAACATTTTACTTAACCAAACAGCGCCCATACACTGCATGTGGAAGTACGTGGGGGACTTGAATTGAATAGTCAGAGTTCGGTCCTTAATTAACCCGGACAGGTCCACCACAATTCCCAATCTCGTGCACAAAAGCACTATCACTAGCTTCCTCTTGTCCAGATCAATTTAAATATGAAACTCATTTCTGACATAAGTAAACTGGACAAAGAGTTCAAAGTAACAGAAATCCATTTGTGATTCCCAGGCTTGACAAGGTATGCTTGTCAAACTCTAAAGTTTCTAGACTGCGTGTCTAAGCCAAATCTGAAAATATACCTTATAATATACAGTACTATGCTAGGGTTGAGTGTATGATTTTAATTAAGGTAATCCATCATGTTAGGTCATAACTAACTACTAACAGATCACAATTTATAGTTTCAGAAAAGTAGCATGCACAGATGCCACTGGATTTGGAAAAACTATTGTATAAAATTTGGGATCAACATGGAGCAAAGAGGATGCTTGCCTTGATAATAATAAACCTCTTGTGCAGGCTCAGGTTGCTCAGAAACAGTGTCAAAAGCCTCAGAAGAACCAGATTCTATAAAAGATAATAAACTCCAATAAACACCAAAGATGACAACTAATATAAATTAACAGAAAATGCATGATCAATAAAGAAATGCATGATTAACAACATGCTTAAGTCACAACTACCCTAATAGTGATAATACCCCATATTATAATACACAGCTTTTAAATAATAGAAACTAGTGTTTAAACCATAGTTGTAGTTTTCAGATTTTGAAAAGAACTGAAAACAGGACAGAGGCAGTTTTCGGGTTAGTTATGAATAGACTAAGTAAAAGATGTTAAATTGAAACTTAGTCTGATGTTTAGAGTGGATAATATCCTCATCAAACCCTAGTTTAACCCTAGTTGGCCAGATTACAGAAACTATCAAAATTCAAAAGTTGTCGGTTAAACCGACAACAGAGGACAGAGATGATTCTCTGCTACAAGATTAAGTAGATAATAAGAAAGAGCAAGAGACTAACTTATTATGTTACTAGGGTTTAGTTTAGACCTATGTAGGATGATATCTTGACAGGGGAAACCCTAGTTTCTTGAAAATGATATGAAAGACCGAAAAGTTAGAATAACAACTTTTCAGTTTAAAGAAAGTTGGAGCTACTGATGTTCAAAAGAATGATTCAAATGAGTTTCTAAGGTCCTTAAGGTGCTCAAGATGTCAAACAAAGGTTTTTAGCTTACCAAGATAGGAAAGACACCAAAGATTCTGAAAACCGATGTTGTTCGACAGAGAAATAAACTCTGGTTTAACCTACAAAAGGTGTTAAAACCTCAGTGCAAGGTAAAACCAGTGCTTAGAATGGATGGACAATTCGGAGGGGCAAGAAACTCCACTGGACAACAATGGCAGATGAACAGCTCCAGAGGTCAACAATGGCAGCAGCTCAAAAGTTAGGGTTATATATAGATGTTGAGCTACAGGGCAAGGTGGAAGAGTCTAGATTTGATGAGGTGTCCATTTAGGACTAAACATCCAAAAATTAGTTGCATAATCTTTGGATAAATCCTCTCCTCTGCTCAGAGAAATGGCGGCGCACAGAGATAAGGAAGAAGAGGGGCAACATATGACATGTGGGTCCCTTTGTCAGCCACAGTCGCGCGCGCCTCTTAAAAGCTCCAAGAATCGTCGACCGTTCGATCAGAGATGGACGGTTGCGATAAATAGAGGGTTAAAAGGTTTTTAATCGGTATCGTTTAATATGGACCGTGCGATTTCAATCGGTCGATCGAGATTTAAACGGAGCTCAAAGGGATCTCGGGACCTACTTTCAAATCTGGACGTTGGATTGGAATCCAACGGTCAAATAAAAGAAATACACATCACCCCTTTAGATGTGATGACGCGGCGCCGTTAGATGGGCTTTCTACGGTCAGGATCGGCGCGGGATCCGGATGGTCCGAATGCATACACCGACCTGGACCCTACGATTAAAATCCAGCGGCCCACCGAATTTGGTCTTTAAAAGCCCGCGGTCAAAAAGGAGTGCCGTGCGATTTAGATCCAAAGGCCCACGATTGATGCGCGCCTTTAAATTCAAAATGAAAAGGCGGCGCGGTTGGATCGAGAATGGACGGTGGAGATCGTGAGGGGATCCGGAGTCGTCCAAATGCATACAACACTCCCGACCGTCTGATGAAGATCGAACGGTGGGGGTTGGGGCGCACACGTGGACAGCTCGCGTAGCGTCGTAGCCTCGCCCGTTCGATTGAAGATCGACGGCTCATAGTACGCGAGGAGGTTAGACTCGCGCCCGAGTGTGACGGAGTCGGACCGGTTGCACTGGGTTGGACCCAACCGCATGGGATCGAGTCGCTACAGTACTAGGTCTTGAGTTCCGACTAGATTAGCTGACCAGCCCTATTCAAATGCTCAAAGGGTTGACTGGGCTTTCAAAAAAAATAGCAAATAAATTTGTAAAATCATGAAATTTTTACTGGAGGCTACTGGGATGATATATTTCTCAAATAAATTCTAAAACTTATATTATCACTTTGTAAAATACAAAACTAATTATCTTAGCCCGAAAATGTTTATTTAAAAGCAAACATTTTTCTCCAAGCCAAAATAATTTCTAAAAATTCAACAAAAATTATTTTTGGTCAAGATAATTTATTTAGACTTTAATGAAAACACTTTCCAGTTATAATACAAGGTTTATCTTGTATTTCCTTTGAGATTTCAAATGAGCTTTTGGATTTTGGCTAAAAAGGAAAGTTTTAGTTGGTAACAGCAATTCCAAACTGTTAATTATGAACAGTAATGTCATGAACAGTGTCCTATTACTTTTTATAAAATTGGGGCTGTTACAAACCTACCCCCCTTAAGAAAATCTCGTCCCCGAGATTTGGAACAAGTTAGAAATTAGAAGAAAGTGAAACTGAAATGATTTATAAGGAAATTCAACATCTGTTGTCTTGATTTCCTTCAAAGGTAGCAAAGAAGAACTTCATATAATAACATAGTGTTATTATTACATCTTGTTTACATTGCTTTGTTTAAACTTTCCTTCCTTGATTCAAAGGAAAATTCTAAACAACAAAAGATGGGGTGCTCAATCGCATCGATCTTGGCGCTCCCAAGTGGCTTCATCTTCGAATGATTAGCCCATCGAATTTTCAAGAACCGACAAGATGCGATTTCTTGTCCTGCGTTCCATTGTGTCGAGGATACGTCTTGGTTGCTCTTCATAGGAAAGGTCGGGTTGGAGATCAAGATGCTCATAGCGCTTGCCTCAATAGGAACACGAAGGCATTTCTTCAATTGAGACACATGAAAAGTATCATGCATGCAGAGAGTTCGATTCGTAGTTCTAGTTGATAAGCTCTGACTCCTCGTTTGCAATGATTCGGAAGGGTCCGATATAACGAGTGCGAGCTTCCTTTACACAAAACGATGAGTACCCTTCATGGGTGACACTTTAAGATAGACATGGTCATCTACCTCAAAGCTTAATTGACGACGACGATGATCAGCATAGCTCTTCTCACGAGACTGAGCAGTTTTCAAACAATCTCGAATCGATTTAACTTGCTCTTACGCTTCCTTTACCAAGTCGGACCATAGAATGACCTTTCACGAGACTCGGACCAATTCAATGGGGTCCTACAAGCTCTCCCATACAAGGCTTCAAAAGGTGACATTTGAATACTTGCTTGGTAGCTATTATTGTAGGAAAATTCCACATATGACAAAGATTTCTCCCAGTCTTTGCTATAAGATAGCACATAGGCTCGAAGAACATCTTCCATTACTTGATTCACTCTCTCAGTTTGACCACTAGTTTGAGGATGATAAGTAGTACTGAAAGAGAGCTCAGTTCCCATAGCCTGATGAAGACAATTCCAAAAGTGGGAAGTAAAGCCGAGGCCACGGTCGAAAACAATGACCTTGGGAACACCATGAAGACAAACAATTCTAGCAATATAAAGCTCTGCTAGCTGCTTGCCACTGAAGATGGTTTTGACCGGAATAAAATGAGCCACCTTTGTCAAATGGTCGATGATTACCCAAATGGCATCGGATCCATTGGAAGTCTTGGGAAGACCTGTAACAAAATCCACTTCCACTGTGGAATAGGCAAAGGTTGAAGAGTACCAGCTGGCTTTAGATGTTCAGCTTTAACCCTTTGGCAAATATCGCATTCAGCAACATACTGTAACATCCCAAACAATGGATTATGTTTTAAATGTAATTTATGAGGCTAATTTAAAACTTTTGAGGTCTCATGAAGTCATTTGGAAAATTTCCTATAATTTACCCCTAGCAATTCCTAATTCTAAAGAACCATGTTTCTTTAATGGAATGGTTGTCATTAAAAACATTCCAATCTAATCTTGTGATCATCCTCTGGAAATATTTTTCCCATCATCTTGGTCCTCTTGGTAACCTCTCTGAAAAATCTCATGATTTTTAGATTTTATTTGCTATTTCAAAAGAGCAAGTCAAACCAAATTGAATTCTGGTCAAACCCTTAGGGCAGCAGCTTGTGGATTTTCTGGAGAAACATGTATTGCATGAAAAATCCTAGAAAAAATACACAAGGTTGTCCTCTGGCCCTGTAAGCTTCCATAAAAATTTTAGAATTTTTAGAGCTTCGGAGCTACCTCTATAAATTCCCAAATCCTCTCTGTCCTTTTAATCCAAACCTGAAAACACTATTCCTGCGGCTCAAACCATACTCCGACTCGGACTCCGACCCAAGCCAACTTGGCTCGGCTCAACCACCTCATCCGCGCATCACATGCAACCGTTTGATCGCGCATCAACGGTCACGATTGCGTACCGCCGCCTGGTTTAATTTCTCGCGCCGCGTGCCGTCCGATGGATCTTGATCCAACGGCCCGCCTCGATTGCCGGCGCGTTCGCGCGCGGCTGTGTCCCGCTGCGTTGCGGGCCCTCCTTGTCAGCTCCTTCCCCTACCTCGCGCTGACGCCGCGCAGAGCTCCTGTGCCACGCGGCCGCGCCGCTCTGAGGTGCTCCGTCACCTCCGTGACTGCACCGCGTCCGTTGGCCACTCCCAGAGCTTCGCCAGTTCACGCCGCCTCCACTCCGTCATCTTCCCCGGGATAACACCCCCTCCGTGCCTCTCAATCCTTCACTTCTCCCTTTTCGGCAGAGGAGAGGGAAGCTCGTGCGGGCACCTCTCTCGGGTAAGCTTCCGCCGCATGGTTCCCTTTTGCTTCCTTGATCTTCACCGTCTCCGCCTTGCTTAATTGGAACCTTGTGTTATCTTGTAGCGGTTGGTCCACCGTGAAGCTCCCTGCTGAACCAGAGCGCGCACCCGTGACCGCCACCGTGTCATCTTCGTCTCCGGTGAGTTCCTACTCATTTCTTGCGCGTCACTTTGCGCCTTGGGGTACAAGAAACATTTCCCCTCAATCAATTTGACCATCCGTTCTCAGGAACTCGAGAACCTTGGGTTTTCCCCATTTTCGGCCGTCGGTGTCCTTCTCTTCTCCGGCGACGGTGTGGTAAACCTTTGGTCAATTCCTTTCTTTGGCACCATCTGTGGACCTCGCTTAAGCTCTCTGGAACACTCCTTCCTTGTTTCCTTCACCAGGTTGACTCCTCCTCGGTGAAGCTATCGTCGCCGCCTCGGTTCTCGTCGCCGGCTCAACTCCGACAACTCCTCCACCTCCGGGTCATCCCAGTAAGGTCCCTGACCCTCTCTGTTGCTTATGCTCACGCTAGATCGGATGATGCGTTGTCATACCGCCGTTTTTGTTTTCCCGTACTTGTCATTCCGCTCCGCCGCATCGCGCCGCCGTTCTAGTCCAGCTCCGTCGGGTGCGCAATAGTGAGCTGGATCCATCTTAGTGCTTGGCCGCCGCCGTTGAGCCCTCCTTCTCCATAATAAACAAAACAATCCACGTTTGTTTTTTTTACCGAGTCAAAAAGGGTGCTGCGCCACCTCCTCTTGGGCCCATGGGCCTTGTAACCCTAGGGCGTCGTCCACTTCCACGCCGCCACCACGGTCGTCTTCCCATATAGGAGCGCCGTCCCCGGCTAGAACTCGGATTTCGTTGAATTTAGGTTTAGCCATTGTGCAAACTGCTCTTGATTGTGTCGGACGACCACTGTCAAGACAACCTTCGGGATCCACTTTTGTTTTCAATACCATCGTACTACAATTTTATTCGCAATATCAGATTGCATACATCTTATTCTTGCTAGTTCTTGATTGCTCGCGAGGAATTGAACCTCGTGTTCAGGTTGATCGCGCTTCCATCACGGTCAATAACGTCTCGAGTTGGTTCAACGATTGCTAAGGCGCAAGCGTCGTCGTACGGTTGTAGTCGGATCGCGAGAGTCACCTCCACTCAAAATCGATAGTTATCAATCTCATCGAAAGATCGGGCACCCCGTCTCCATCAGTGTCCCCCGCAATTCGGCCGCCGGGGTCACTTGCTTTTCTTGCAACCAGAAGGGGCATTATGCAAACAATTGCCCAAAGAGGAATGGAGCAGCCCCTCGTCCTAATGGAGGACGTGGGCAAGGATGTGGTCCTTCCCTTGATCAAAAGTTTGTCCCCGTTGCCCATGGCGTGGGAGGTGGCCGAGTCAACCACATATCGGCTGAGGAGGCACAGGAGGCACCCGACGTTGTGTTGGGTACGCTTCTTGTCAATTCTCACCTTGTTGCAGTATTATTTGATTCAGAAGCTTCGCATTCTTTTATTTCGAGATCATTTGCTTCTACTAGTAATCTTCACTTTGTTCCTTTGGGGGTTCCGTTGCTTATTCGCTCTCCGGGTTCGGAAATGAGAGCTGATCAAGAATGCCTGAATGTTCCTATTGAAGTCGAAGGGGTAGGATTCTTAGCAAATCTTATCCTACTCAACTCAGCGAGCTTAGATGTGATTCTTGGCATGGATTGGTTGTCCCAACACTTGGGGCAGATTGATTATGCCAGGAAGATGGTTTTCCTCACCAACCCCTCGGGTGAACAGGTTGGATTTTCACCGAAGTTGCAGGGACCACATCTTTGTGCTCTTGAAGCGAGCCCAGTCTTGGAGATTCGGGATGTTCCTACAGTATGCGACTTTGCGAATGTCTTTCCTGAAGATTTGCCTGGGATGCCTCCGCTTCGAGACCTGGAGTTTGTCATCGAGTTGCTGCCCGGTACCGCCCCAGTTTCCAAGGCGCCGTATCGGATGCCTCCTAATGAGTTGGAGGAGTTGAAGAAGCAATTAGGTGAGCTGCATGCAAGGGGTTTTATTCGTCCTAGCTCATCTCCTTGGGGTTGTCCTGCGATCTTTGTGAAGAAGAAGGACAAGACTTTGCGCATGTGTGTTGACTACCGTCCGCTCAATGAGGTGACGGTAAAGAACAAGTATCCTTTGCCTCGCATTGATGATCTCTTTGACCAGTTGACTGGAGCTCGGGTCTTCTCCAAGATTGACTTGAGGTTGGGGTATCATCAAGTCCGGATCAGGGCCAAAGATATTCCGAAGACGGCTTTCACTACTTGTTATGGTCTTTACGAGTACACCGTCATGTCTTTTGGCTTGACCAATGCTCCTGCTTTATTCATGAATCTTATGAACTCGGTATTCATGGAGTATTGGGATCAGTTTGTGGTGGTCTTCATTGATGACATTCTTATCTACTCCAAGAATGAAGAAGAGCATCTTTGAACATCCAAGATTGTGTTGGGTAAGCTGCGTGAGCATCAGCTGTATGCCAAGTTCAGCAAGTGCGAGTTCTGGTTGAAGGAAGTGGCATTCTTAGGCCATGTTCTTTCAGTCGGAGGTTTAGCTGTGGATCCTAGCAAGGTCAGCGATGTGCTATCTTGGGGTCAGCCCAAGTCGGTCACCGAGGTTCGGAGTTTTCTTGGTTTGGCAGGATATTACCGTCGCTTTATCGAGAACTTCTCCAAAATTGCCAAGCCGATGACTGAATTGCTCAAGAAGGACAAGAAATTCGTATGGTCCCTTGCTTGTGAGGAGAGTTTTCAAGAACTCAAGAGGCGATTGACTTCAGCCCCAGTGCTTGTTCTTCCCGATGTCCACAAGAGCTTCGATATCTTTTGCGATGCCTCTCGTCAGGGACTCGGTGGTGTGCTTACGCAGGATGGTAAGGTGGTGGCCTATGCGTCAAGGCAGTTGAGGCCTCATGAACTCAACTATCCCACCCATGACTTGGAGTTAGCTGCTGTGGTACATGCACTCAAGATCTGGCGTCATTATCTGATTGGCAACCATTGTGAGGTGTATTCTGATCACAAGAGCTTGAAGTACTTGTTCACTCAGCCAGATCTGAACCTTAGGCAGAGAAGATGATTGGAACTGATCAAAGATTATGACATGAGTATTCAATATCATCCGGGCAAGGCCAATGTCGTTGCGGATGCACTTGGTCGGAAGGTGTACTGTAATACTTTGATGCTCCAAGAGCAGCAGCCTGCCCTCCTTGAAAAATTTCAGCGGCTCAATTTGGGTTTGGTTGAGCACGGTTCTCTTGCTACTTTGGTTGTGCAACCAATCTTGGTGGATCAAATCAAGGCCGCGCAGCAATCCGATGAGGGTGTGAGTCAGATCAAGCAGAACATCCAGAATGGGGCAGCTAGGTGTTTCTCAGAGGACGAGCATGGAGTTGTGTGGTTCGGGCAGCGCCTTGTGGTTCCAAAGGTCGTGGAGTTACGGGATTTGATTCTTCGCGAAGCCCATGATTCCCCCTTGTCTATTCATCCCGGGGCCACAAAGATGTACCAAGATCTCAGGCAGAGGTTTTGGTGGACTCGAATGAAGAGAGAGAATGCAAAATTCGTTGCCGAATGCGACGTGTGTCGTCGTGTCAAGGCCGAGCATCAGCGCCCAGCCGGACTGCTTCAGCCTTTGCCAATGCCAGAGTGGAAGTGGGATTCGATCGGGATGGACTTCATCACTGGTCTACCCCGGTCTCCCAAGAAGAACGATGCCATTTGGGTTGTTATCGATCGGTTGACTAAGGTGGCTCATTTCCTTCCGGTCAGGTCTGACCTTCGGGTAGGTCTCTTGGCGGATCTCTACATAGCCCGCATCGTCAGTTTGCATGGTGTGACACGAACGATTGTGTCAGATCATGGTTCTCTTTTCACCTCTCGCTTTTGGCACAGTTTGCAAGAGGCCATGGGGACCCATCTTTCTTTCAGCTCAGCATACCACCCCCAAACTGACGATCAGACAGAGCGAGTCAACCAGGTGTTGGAAGATATGCTTCGTGCTTGTGTTCTTTCTTATGGGAACGATTGGGAGAGGTGCCTACCGCTTGCCGAGTTTTCCTACAACAACAGCTTCCAGGCTAGTCTCGGCATGGCACCGTTCGAGGCTTTGTATGGGAGGAGGTGCAGAACCACATTGAACTGGTCAGAAACTGGTGAGAGACAGTTCTTCGGCCCAGATTCAATCAACGAGGCCGAAAGTCAGGTTCAGCTGATTCGTGAATATTTGCGCGTGGCTCAGTCCAGGCAAAAGAGCTATGCAGATTGCCGTCGCCGTGAGTTGAGTTTCCAGCCTAATGACTTTGTTTATCTCAAAGTCTCACCTTTGAAGGGCCATCGGCGTTTCGGCATCAAGGACAAATTGGCTCCTCGATATGTTAGACCTTATCGCGTTGTCGAGAAAGTGGGAGCTATTGCATACAGGCTAGAGCTGCCAGCGACACTTGAGGGGATACATGATGTGTTCCATGTGTCCCAATTGAAGAAGTGTCTTCGTGTTCTGACCGAGGAAACCCCATTGGAGGGTCTCGATGTTCAAGATGAAGCTGAACGCAGAACAAGAAATTGTGTCATCAAGTTTCTTAAGGTTCAGTGGTCAAATCATTCTGAAGATGAAGCAACTTGGGAGCGAAAAGATCGCCTGCGTGCAGATTACCCTTCCTTCTTTTTCGAGTGAACGGAATCTCGGGACGAGATTCACGTAAGGGGGGGAGATTTGTAACATCCCAAACAATGGATTATGTTTTAAATGTAATTTATGAGGCTAATTTAAAACTTTTGAGGTCTCATGAAGTCATTTGGAAAATTTCTTAGAATTTACCCCTAGCAATTCCTAATTCTAAAGAACCATGTTTCTTTAATGGAATGGTTGTCATTAAAAACTTTCCAATCTAATCTTGTGATCATCCTCTGGAAATATTTTTCCCATCATCTTGGTCATCTTGGCAACCTCTCTGAAAAATCTCATGATTTTTAGATTTTATTTGCTATTTCAAAAGAGCAAGTCAAACCAAATTGAATTCTGGTCAAACCCTTAGGGCAGCAGCTTGTGGATTTTCTGGAGAAAAATTTAATGCATGAAAAATCCTAGAAAAATTACACAAGGTTTTCCTCTGGCCTTGTAAGCTTCCATAAAAATTTCAGAATTTTTAGACCTTCGGAGCTACCTGTATAAATTCCCAAATCCTCTCTGTCCTTTTAATCCAAACCTGAAAACACTATTCCTACGGCTCAAACCATACTCCGACTCGGACTCCGACCCAAGCCGACTTGGCTCGGCTCAACCATCTCATCCGCGCATGACATGCAACCGTTTGATCGCGCATCAACGGTCACGATTGCGTACCGCTTCGGCCAGGTTTAATTTCTCTCGCACGTTGTCGTCCGATGGATCTTGATCCAACGGCCTGCCTCGATTTACTTCGGCGCAATCGCGCGCTCGCGCTGTGTCACTGCGTTGCGGGCCCTCCTTGTCAGCACCTTCCCCTACCTCGCGCTGACGCCGCGCAGAGCTCGTGTGCCACGCGGCCGCGCCGCTCTGAGGTGCTCCGTCACCTCCGTGACTGCACTGCGTCCGTTGGCCACTCCCAGAGCTTCGCCAGTTCACGCCGCCTCCACTCCGTCATCTTCCTTGGGATAACACCCCCTCCGTGCCTCTCAATCCTTCACTTCTCCTCTTTTCGGCAGAGGAGAGGGAAGCTCGTGCGGGCACCTCTCTCGGGTAAGCTTCCACCGCATGGTTCCCTTTTGCTTCCATGATCTTCACCATCTCCGCCTTGCTTAATTGGAGCCTTGTGTTATCTTGTAGCGGTTGGTCCACCGTGAAGCTCCCTGCTGAACCAGGGCACACACCCGTGACCGCCACCGTGTCATCTTCGTCTCCGGTGAGTTCCTATTCATTTCTTGCGCGTCACTTTGCGCCTTGGGGTACAAGAAACATTTCCCCTCAATCAATTTGACCATCCGTTCTCAGGAACTCGAGAACCTTGGGTTTTCCCCATTTTCGGCCGTCGGTTGTAACATCCCAAAGTGCTGTTACCAAAATAAAAATAAATAAAGTTAATATTTTATTGAATTTTTTTCTGAGAATTTGCCAGAGTTTAATTGCTTTAATTGAATATTTGAAATTTTGAAAGTCAAATTTAAAATTTATTTGAAGTTATTGAAGTTTTATTGGATTTAAATTGAAAAATAAAAATCTACTAAATTTCTGAATTTTACGAGATTTTAAAAGCTTTTCTTAAATATTTTAAGGCCAAAATAATTTATTTGCAAAACTATAGCCAACATAAAGTTGGAACTATTTTTATTTAAGTCCAAAATAACTCTAGGAATTTCGTGAATTTTCTAGAATTTTGGATGTATTTTGTTGTTTTCTAAAGCCCTTTTAACTTTTGGAATTAAATCAATTAAGAAAACAATTTAAAATTCCTAAATTTCTTTTGGGCCGAAACCTCCGCAGCCCACTCCTATTTCCCACCGCCGGCCCATTCTCCAGCGCCCCGGCCCATCTTCAACGCCCGCGCCTCCCTCTCTCCTCGCCTCGCATCCCTACCGCCCGATCGCCATCCGACGGCCACCATTACCCCACGCCTTCCGTTTTCTCCGCACCGTTGGATGCAGATCCAACGGGCCGCGACTCGTCTTCCCCGCGCCTCTCCTTCTTCCTCCAGCCGCGCCTCGCGCCCCGCCATTACCGCGTCCCGGAAGCTTCTCCTCCGGCCGTTTCTTTTCCCCGCTTTCCTCGCCATCAAGGGCATTAACACCCCACGTCTTGCCGCCTCACTCCGCCCATGATCTTCTTTTATTCGCGTCGGTTTGCCGTTTGCGCGCGAACACTGTCGCCGCCGCCGCTGCACCCAGCGCCGAACTCCGACCTCCGGCCTCCTGTTCCCCTATAAAGCACGCCTCAGTGCGCATCGCCGTCCTCATCCGAACACGCCACTCTCTTCTCCCCTCTCGCCGCCATCTCGCCGGATTACAAGTTTTTGTCGCCAGGCGCCGCATGCACTCCGCCGCCTCTAACTCCGCCACCAGTGCGGCCGCGTCCACTCCGACCACGTCACCGGCATCGCCACGCCGCCGCCTACCGATGCTCGCCTCGCCCGAGCACCACCGAGCCCGTCACGCCGTTGAACTCAAACACGCCGCCGCCTAACACGTCGCCGTCGGCGAACCCTTCGTTCCCGAGCGTCGCGGTGGTAAGCCCTGAGACCCTCGCGATCTCCTCTCTCTTTTGGTGCCTTTGCCGGATGCCGCCGCGCCGCCAAACGCCGGCGAGCCGCGGACCGGAACACCGCCGGACTCGTGCCGACGTGGCCCAGCCACATGGCTGCCACATCACGCCACCGTGATGCCACCTCGGTGCCACGTCGCCAACTTCGTATACGTGGCCGCCACACACGCACGCACCCGCCACCTCAGCCCCAGCCCTGGTCCACATCAACCGTGGACTTAGTCCATGTGAGCCGTGAGACCGACATGTGGGTCCCACATGTCGGAATTTCTTTTAATTCTTTAAAATTCTGAAAATCACTCGCTGACGTCATGCTGACGCAATAAAGCCTATTTACTTTAGAAAAATAATTCAGAAAAATCAATAAAATCTGATTTTAGGGTTTAATTAGATTTAAAACTTCCCGGGGTTCGTTCTCCCTCATACGAACTCCGATTTCGTCCATTCAAATTTCTATATTCCTATAAAATCAAGATCTAGCCATCTAAACCAAAATCATTTGATTTTGGGTTCATTTGACCTGCAATTCCTTTAAACCCTAGTTTATCATTCCATGTATTCCCAATCTTCTAAAATTCATATCTTTTGCATCCAAACTCCGATTTGGGTGATTCAAGTTGCAAAATCTTTATAAAATTATAATCTAGCCATTTACACTAAAATTATTCAATTTGGAGTTCATTTGAATTGTTATTTGAATTTAGTTTGAATTTGGCTTATTTTCACGTTAGATTTCGACGACTTCGGAGAATCAGATTTCGACACTGACTGAAGAGCAACATAAGAGGATTGATTTTGACTGTGTGATCATCAACGACTTCAGAGAATCAGATTTCGACTGAAGAGCAACATAAGAGGATTGATTTTGACTGTATGATCATCGTGATCGTACACTTGGACTACCTAAAGATAGTACTTGTGAGTACTAGGTGACCTGTTAAGAAAAACAACGTCACCTCAACACGAAGTTCATTAAGGTGATGCATTAAGAAAACAACGTCACCTCATCAAGCGAGGCAAGTTATACCCTTGATCATATTCATCCTACTATTTTAAATTATTTATATTCTGTTTTAAATCATTACTGCATGCTTATTTATATTCAATAATTTAAATCCCTGTTTTAAATTCATAGTTATACCTAAAATCCTTTGCATGGCCAATGTTGATATGGAATCAAACACATTGTCACCCTAGATCAAACCTGGTTGATACGATAGTATAAACTAGGATCATTTAAACGTATTGCTTAGCCATGCTTTTAGACTAAACTTGTTTTTGGAGAATTTCAACCATCAATCAATTATTGATTAAATTGTACCCTTGGCATTTGTGTGTCATGGGAGTTTTACAAATGACTTGGAAAACAAAATAAAATGATGGTTTGGACTTGGGCATAATGGATGATTGGTGGGTGCAGGTTCATGCACGGGCTTAATTTGGTCAGAGTTAAGTCCCATGGGTGTTATTGGAAAGTTGCTCAAGTCAGTTAAGGACCGGTCTTCGAGCGCATGATGCTACGCCTAACCGTACCACCACATGTCCCGTATGGGCGGGACTTGGCTAAATAATTTATGACGTCTTAGTGTCGTTTGTGCTATGTTGTTGGTATGGGTGTTGGTCAGACAGTAGACCCATCTGGCGCAAGAGGGGGCTTCCGGAGGATGGCCAGTCCAATGGTAGCGAAACCTTAGCGGGCATAAATGCATTAAGACAGAACATTGTAAAGGCCTCGACACGTGCTCTAGACCGCTTACCAAAGGTAGTGAGCAGTGGCATAGATATATGCCGGACAAACTAGAGAAGTCTTGTCATGTGGGTAAAGCTGTACAACCTCTGCAGAGTGTAAAACTATTCGAATAGCCGTGTCCGCGGTTATGGACATGCTAGCAGAACTACTCAATGTTAGACTTTGGTTTTGTTTGAAAACAAACTTCTTCAAAACTGGTTTATCCAATTGGGAATTAGGCAAACAGCCATGTGATAGGAGGATATCCTTCACCATTCATGTGTGAACGTTATCTGACCATAAAATTGAGAATTTTATAAACTTTAGTTATAGAATAACTGCTTTGGAATCTAGTACCAGTATTCAAAGAAAATGCTGCTTTATGCAAATAACTTTATAAGCCATCCCTTGTTACATCCATATATGCATATCATTCGGTTACTTGATGGGTGTAACTTGCGAGCACGGAAGTTGTGCTCATTCTTGCTTATGCAAACAAATTTCAAAGGAGAAGGACTTTGCTACCGATGTGGATCTCGACGACTAGGCCGCTTCCCCAGTCGATTGCCTGTGGCAGATTAACTGGACCCTACTACTTCTTCGTCTTCCGCTGTGTTTATTTTATTGTGGGCCTGTAAACCCCCCTTTGTAATCAACTCATTGTTATTTATTAATAAAGTTGTGATATGAATTTGTTATCATTTTGTTTACTGTGTGGACTAGCTACTGATCATGGGACTAGTTCAGAAATGCACAGAGGATCTGGGTGTATTAATACCCGGGTCTGACATCGGTGTCCTTCTCTTCTCCGGCGACGGTGTGGTAAGCCTTTGGTCAATTCCTTTCTTTGGCACCATCTGTGGACCTAGCTTAAGCTCTCTGGAACACTCCTTCCTTGTTTCCTTCACCAGGTTGACTCCTCCTCGGTGAAGTTATCGTCGTCGCCTCGGTTCTCGTCGCCGGCTCAACTCCGACAACTCCTCCACCTCCGGGTCATCCCAGTAAGGTCCCTGACCCTCTCTGTTGCTTATGCTCACGCTAGATCGGATGATGCGTTGTCATACCGCCGTTTTCGTTTTCCCGTACTTGTCATTCCGCTCCGCCGCGTCGCGCCGCCGTTCTGGTCCAGCTCCGGCAAAGCTCCGGCCACCGTCGGGTGCGCAATAGTGAGCTGGATCCATCTTAGTGCTTGGCCGCCGCCGTCGAGCCCTCCTTCGCCGGCGACGCACCGGCAAAGGTCGCGGCCACAGCAGCTCCCGTGGCGCTTTCCGACCGGCACTGTAGCTCGTCATTAGGATTAAATCACAATGATTAGCATTTAAGTGTATAATCTGTGTCGGAAAGCACGTGGTTAGCTAAGGATTATGTGTGACGCTTACATGTGGGCCCGAGGCCGTTAAGTGCACAGTTATAGACCTCGTGAGCCGGCCGTAGACTCTTAGTCCATGCACTGTGCATGTAGACCGAGAGTATGGCAAGTGGGCCCCGCATCGTAACAGCTCCCGAGCGGGTTACGCTCGGTTGGTTGTGGACCGTTGGTTGTGAGATCAACGGCCCAGATTGATTTTGCAATCGCACGGTCCGGTCGTCGCATGGATCTGGATCGTTGGATCTGAATCCAACGGCTCGCGAGCATGCCCTGCGTTTCGTGCGCGCGCCCGCGCCGCGCGGTGGGCCGCTAGCGAAGCAGGCCCACTGGCAGTGGCAGTGGCTAGCTGGCGTTCGGTAGAAAAAGTATTGTATGATTATGGAATTTCCGAAATGCTTTATTTCTGAACTGAAAAATGGGTTTAACTTCTAAAATGCATAACTAATTCATTTTAGGTCCAAAATGGATGATTCAAATTTTGTTAGCTTCTAGTTTAAATGTACTTTAATACAAAAATAGGTTGAACCTTGTTACTGCTCCAGAAAATGTTTAATTAATAAAATAACTTTAGGTTAGATTTAGTTTGCACTAAAAATTGCTTTAAATTCAAAAATGCATAAGTATTTCTCTGTAACTCCAAATTGAGTGAATCCACTTTTGTTGGCTTCCTCTATTAACGAACTTGCTGTTAAAATTAATTGTAGGCATGTTTCTGTTGTTAGAGAGATTGCAAATACAATTAATTTGTGCTCACATTCATGTCTTCAAAAATTCATAGAAAAGGCATTATAGTTCCAAATGAGATGAATCCAATTGGGTTGTTCATCTTATATGGTGCTTGATTTACTGTGAAAATTTTGAATGCACCACCTTTCCAGAAATTTATGCCAAACAATTTAATTATGGAATAGTAGCTTTTTGCATTTTAAAGCTGAGCAGATTTGTTTTAATCATAACTTTTGCTTAGAACATCCAAATGATTTGATTGTTGTTTCTAAATTCATTATAAATCATGCTCTTGCTTCTGTAAAATTTTCAGAGCATTTGGAGAAAGTTGATTTTTGAGTCTACTCGGTATTTCTTATTCTTATCGGTTCCTATTCGCTTTTTCGTTAGGTGCCGACGAGTGTATCGATCTTGAAAGTACCCCTCTGCAGCAAACTGAGCAAGTCCAGCAAGGCAAGCAGTTTGATCATGTTAATCCTACTATTTTAAAGTCTAATATATTGTTTTCAACTTGTATGTATGCATTGCTATTTTGTGTTAAATTGGTTAGTTATTCCCTTAGATGAATAATCTGTTGGCAAATGATATTCCTCTACTACCTGAGCCTAGGTTATTTGCTGTGATTAGAGTTCGTTGGATGATCTCTTGTCGCTTAGTAGGTTACGGGTTCAATTGCTTAGCCATGCTTAGCTTACGGTAGTTTTGGGCGATCATCGACTTAGTCGATGATTTTGATCACACAGATATTGATATTATCCCATTTTGTCCAGCCTTGTGATTTGTTATTTTACAACTCAAAAACTGCAAACAAAAATTATATCTTGACTTGGGCACAATGGTATGCTGGTGTGATATGTTGGGTGTGATTGGAGTGGTGCCTAAGTCCCCAAGGACCGAGTTACTTGTGTCATTAAGCCAAGCGCTTAATGCGTGCTAACCACATGAGGGGGATATGGGACCTCTCTTGGCTAAGTACTTTGGAAGGTGTTAATTAGGAGCTGGTTGGTGGGTGTTTTGTGTGTGATGTTTGGAGGGGAGCATTAGCAGACCGGTTAGGCTGTCTAATGTGTCTTTCTCCTGTGGATTGCGGCTCTTAATTAGCATCATCCATTGGAAAATGTCTTGTTAGACTTAGCCGTGCCTGCATACCAAAGGTAGTATGCTAACCGTCGCTGGTGGAAAGGCGGTCTATCGTGTGGGTACATTGGTACACCCCTGCAGGGTTAAAACTATTCGAATAGCCTCGTCCTAGGTTATGGACATGCATGGTAAGGTCGTGCAAGAACTAGACTACAACCTTTGAAAATTTAAAACTTGACATGGGTGGTATGAATGGGTAATTCATGCTATTGTTGTGGTGACTATTGGGATAGTCACTTCGTGATGTCATTCTATTTGTCATTATGTTCCCGCAGATTATTTCAACAATGAAAATGAATTGCAAACTTGCCCTTCAAATGTATTACATTATTGCAAATAAAATTTGCTTTGTGCTGAAAATGAGACATATGGCCCCCACCAAATAAGCTTGCATGTAGTATATGAATAGGTCTGCTATTCCACACGTTAGTCTTGCGAGTACAAAAACAATGTTTGTACTCATTTGCTTTGCTTAATATTATTTGTTGCAGAGGAAGAAGGTGAGCCCCAAGGGCCTCACTTTTGCGAGTCATGCTGTGGAGGGGTTTGGGACGACTAGTTTGGCGGACCGGTCGGTTGCCTTGTGGGTAAAGGCACACTGATTGGCTTTTGTTTATCGCCATCTTATGGCACTATCGCTTCCGCTATTTACTTAGTCTTTTTATGTCATTTGGCCGGTCGGCCCTCTTTTGTAATAACTCTTATTGTATGTCTACTGTTTAGTAATGAGTTGTTTTGGATTCTATGTCTTGTATGGGATTGATGCATAATTTTGTGAAAAGAGGTGTGTATACTGCATATCTGGGAAGTATACATATCTCGAGGCTTAGTTTATTTGATTTGTGATGCTAGGACTAGTTGGAAGGTTAAGCATTACAAGCCAAATAAATTGGGGTCCTCACAAAGTTGGTATCAGAGCCATACTAACCGTAGTAACCCAAGCTTGGTCGTCCATAGGATATTTTGGAAAAGCTTATTTTCAAAGTGTCAAATGGTTTATGAAAGCCTAAGTAGGTTCTCAAACTTTACTCCTTATCTATCTTAGCTTTCTACTCTCATCTTGCTCTAATTTGAGTTTTAAATAATTGTTTCCCTCTCCTTCCTTTCAAAAGGTAGTTAATTGTCGGTTAAAAATGATTTGGGAGAACCATGAGAGTAATAAACTGATAAGTAGCTGTCTTTTGGTAGGGAAGAAAAGCTCTTGGAGTTGAAGATTGCGGCTAGGCAAGGAAGGGAGAAAATATGGGCAGCTAGCTGTTAATTAGTAAATAGGACTGAAAATGAGAGGTTAATTCAACTAAAACTTGTGGGAATAAAAGGGTAAGATGTGATACTAGTTAGCTAAGTATCTAACACTATTTATGTCGCCTAACTTTGCTCTTGAGTAGTGTTCAACTTGTTGAAGTGTGCTGAAATTTTATCTTCTCAATTAATTACTCGCTCATTCAATACGGGCTAGTTATCTTTGGAAGTTGATTTTTGTTCTTATGATTCCTCGCTGTTTTGGAGCCTTTTTGGGAGCTTTTAAAAATGCATTTCCTCGCTGTTTTGGCATTCATTTAGGGTGATATTTCATTTCCCTGGTTATAGGTTAATTGTTCTCTTTAGGTCTTGTTTATCGGGGTCCATTGTTAACCTAACTTCCTTGTAGCGGATGGCGGGTGGAACCCGTAGTGGCCGAATCGTGGCTTTGGTTACGATGAGGAGCTTCCACCTCCTCCGACCATGGCTGAAGTCCTTATGCAGATCGAACGCAACCGTTCAGAGGACCGGAGGGTGCTGGAGGTTATCACCAGGAACACCTCAGCTTCCTCTGGCGCTTCTGGATCGGGAGCTGGAGGACATCAGACTCGTGGGGGGCTTGCGGAGTTCTTCTGTACGAAGCCTCCTACCTTCTCCCGGTCCGATGACCCCCTTGACGCAGATGACTGGCTGCGTCTGGTTGAGCGTAAGCTCAACGTTGCTCAGTGCCAGGAGCAGGATCGGGCACTCTTCGCATCCCACCAGCTGGAGGGTGCGGCACTCTCATGGTGGGAGAACTTCCTCGCCATGCAGCCCGCGGGACATGTGGTCTCGTGGGAAGAGTTCAGGTCAGCTTTCCGTCGGGCTCATATCCCCGCCGTTCTTATGAAGCTGAAGAAGAAGGAGTTCCTTGTGCTCAAACAGGGGCGCAAGACTGTGACTGAGTACCTCCATGAGTTTAACCACTTGGCGAGGTATGCTCCTGCTGAGGTGGCCACCGATGAGGCCAAGCAGGAGAAGTTTATGGAGGGTTTGTCTGAGGAGCTTGGGACAAGCTCTCCATTGTTGACTTTGCGAACTTCCGTGCCTTGGTGGACAAGGCCATCGTCGCCGAGCATAAGGCGAGAGCGCTGGGCGAGTCCCGCAAGCGCAAGTGGGAGGCCCAGCGATCTGCGTAGGCCGGCCTCTCCCGTCCCCGTGCTGGGCCTACACCAGGGGCCCGTTCTCTGGCTTCACCACCGCCGAGGCCGTCGGCGCTAGTTCCTCGTCATCCGCAGGCCGTGCCCCAGTCACGTGCACCTGCGAACCAGCAGGGTGTCCCCCGCAATTCGGCCGCCGGGGTCACTTGCTTTTCTTGCAACCAGAAGGGGCATTATGCAAACAATTCTCCAAAGAGGAATGGAGCAGCCCCTCGTCCTAATGGAGGACGCGGGCATGGAGGTGGTCCTTCCCTTGATCAGAAGATTGTCCCCGCTGCCCATGGCGTGGGAGGTGGCCGAGTCAACCACATATCGGCTGAGGAGGCACAGGAGGCACCCGACGTTGTGTTGGGTACGCTTCTTGTCAATTCTCACCCTGCTGCAGTATTATTTGATTCAGGAGCTTCACATTCTTTTATTTCGAGATCATTTGCTGCTACTAGTAATCTTCACTTTGTTCCTTTGGGGGTTCCGTTGCTTATTCGCTCTCCGGGTTCGGAAATGAGAGCTGATCAAGAATGCCTGAATGTTCCTATTGAAGTCGAAGGGGTAGGATTCTTAGCAAATCTTATCCTACTCAACTCAGCGAGCTTAGATGTGATTCTTGGCATGGATTGGTTGTCCCAACACTTGGGGCAAATCGATTGTGCTAGGAAGATGGTTTTCCTCACCAGCCCCTGGGGTGAACAGGTTGGATTTTCACCGAAGTTGCAGGGACCACATCTTTGTGCTCTTGAAGCGAGCCCAGTCTTGGAGATTCGGGATGTTCCTACAGTATGCGACTTTGCAGATGTCTTTCCTGAAGATTTGCCTGGGATGCCTCCGGTTCGAGACCTGGAGTTTGTCATCGAGTTGCTGCCCGGTACCGCCCCAGTTTCCAAGGCGCCGTATCGGATGCCTCCTAATGAGTTGGAGGAGTTGAAGAAGCAATTAGGTGAGCTGCAAGCAAGGGGTTTTATTCATCCTAGCTCATCTCCTTGGGGTTGTCCTGCGATCTTTGTGAAGAAGAAGGACAAGATTTTGCGCATGTGTGTTGACTACCGTCCGCTCAATGAGGTGACGGTAAAGAACAAGTATCCTTTGCCTCGCATTGATGATCTCTTTGACCAGTTGACTGGAGCTCGGGTCTTTTCCAAGATTGACTTGAGGTTGGGGTATCATCAAGTCCGGATCAGGGCCGAAGATACCTCAAATTACTTGTTAGGTATCTTGATTCTTATACTTTGATCATGCATATAGTTTCTAAATTAAGTCAAGCATGTCATGTTACCCAAGTTGTATAAAACAAGAAGCATGTAAGCATGCATGTGAGTATTTGCACTATCACTAATCAAACTTAAATTTGTCTTAAAGATGGCTGCATGTATGCATCCTTTCATGCATTCATTTGATACGTTCCTCTCCAAGCCGGACAGTTAGAACTAGAGAAGTGAGGTTAAGCGAGACCACCTTAAAATCCTTGCTTGACTTCTCTTTTCTGCACTGAGTCCTGGTGTTGACACTAGATTATCATCTAACCAGTCTTCCGTTCCATCAATCGATGCCCCTTTCGGTCGACTGAGTGGAGCCGAGTCTTTCATACTACCAGAAGACGACGTGAAGCGTGATGTCAAATTATCTTCAATTCAATAAAGGAAAGGTTAAACAAAGCAAAGGAAAGAAAAATGTGTCAACAACATCAGGATACTGCGTCATGATCTTCCAGCACTATCTCTGAACGAAATCAAGACAACAGATGGTGCATTTCGTTTAGAGTTGAAAAGAACCACCTAGAAAACAATTAACAGAAGGACATTAGAAATCCTATATTTGAGTTCGGTTTGCGTCAAAATCCAAAAAGTGACTTCGTAACCAAAACCACCTAGGTTGCCACAGCCTTTCGTTCCGACTTCCGAACTACGGGAATCTCGGGACGAGATTCTGTTTAAGGGGGGTAGATTTGTAACAACCCCAAACTAGGGTTTGTATTTCAAATGTATAAAAGTATTAAAGATTAAAATTTTTGTTGTATTTCTTGGTCATGCTCTTGGTTTTCTATAAACCTGTGCACAATTTTAAACTTTTGATGTTTGTATTAAAGTTTGTGTTGAAATTTCAAACTTTTAAACTTAAATTCCATTGCTATTTGAATTCCATAAAAATATATGAATGAAAGTTTCCAAAAATAATTTATTCAAATACTAGATTATTTATATTGAATTTTAATTAATTTTACCAAATTTTTAGAAGTGATTTTGACTTCACCAAAATTCAAATCAAATCACTAATGCAGATTTGAATATAATTTAATTCTAACAAATTTTGGTATATAAAGTGTTTGAACTTATTTTTCCTAAGTCTCTTGTGAACCTCAGAGTGCCCACAAAAATTTTCAGAATTTTTCGAATTTTATTTCTATTTCAAACGGCTAGGTCAAACTTGCTTATTTTCGGTAAAACCTAAATCCAAATCCTAAACCTAACCCAGGCCTGTCTCGAGTCCGATCGGACCCCTTCGCCACCGGGTCTGACCAGACCAGCTCGCACCGAGCCACCCCTCCCCCTCTCACTTACATGTGGGCCCCCGTCGTAAGCATTCTTCCTCCACGCGGCGCCTATGCCAGCTCGCTCGTGCTCAGCATGCATGCGGGCCAGCGCAGCCTCACCACCTCGGCCGCCCCTGGTATTTCCCCGGCCCCTACCCTTGCCGTATCTCGCCGAGTGCATCGCCCACCATCGTCTCCTCCGCCCACTGCCTACAAAGGGGCATCATCAAGCCACCGAAGCCCCCTTTGCTCTCCCACTGCCTCCCAGCTCCACCGCCCTCACCACGGCTCCTCCCTCCGCTGACCCGGCTGCTCTGCCGCCGTGCCGCCTCGAGCCGCCCCTAAGCCGAGTCGACCCCGCCTCCGGCTTCCCCTCACCGCCGCGCAGCCGGTGCGCGCGTCGCCCTCCTCCCGGCGTCGCCGCTTCGCTGGCGCCGCACCCGCTCCCGACACCGCCGCCTTCTTCCCCGAATCCGGCCGCACCGCCTCGCGCACCGCCTTCAACGCGATTCATCACGCCTGGAGCACCGCGCCGCCACCACGACATGTAACATCCCAATATTGGACTTGTGTTTCAAATGTAAGAAAATGAGTAGAAATTAAAACTTTTCTTACATCATGTATTTCCTGTATGCTTTAAACAATTCATGTACAAGAAGTTATGGAAATACAAAGCCACAAGTCTTTTGATCAAAACCTTGTCTTCCAAAAAACATTCATCTCAAATCCTGTGAACATCACTGGGAAATATTTTTCCTAAGTTCCTGTGATGGTATGTGGCCCCTCTGAAAAATTTCACAATTTTTAGAAATTGTTTGAATATTTTTAGAGGGCAGTCAAACCTGTTTGACTCTTAGTCAAACCTTAAACCAGAGCCTTGCATTATTTTTGTAGAAAAATGCGCAGCATAAAAACCTTTGAAAACTTTATACAAGGTTAATGTCTGAGTGAGCAAGATCCAGTAAACATTTCATAATTTTTGGAGTTGTTTTGCTATCTCAATTAAATCCTCAAAGTCCCAGTTCAGTTTAAAACTCAAAACCTAATTTCACTATTCCTTGGGTTCGAGTCAGACTTGGGCTCGAGCCTCTTGACTCGGTCTAGTCAACTAACTGCACCGAGCCTCTTCTAAAAAGCGCGCCTTCTATTTCAACCGTTGGATCTAAATCAGACCGTCCCCGTCGCAGGAGACATTCGGACCATCCGGTTGCTTTGCGTGATCAGAGCCTTTGGATTAAAATCCAACGCTCGCGATCTCCTCTGTCGTAATCCACCTCAGGATCGTGGAGCAATATGAGCCATTCATTTCTAATCCAAAGGCTCCCGATCTATTCCTTTATTTTCAAATCTCAGAGGCGTGGCGCGTTGTCAGCCGTCCGATTAAAATCCAAGGGTCCTTATTCGCCCGAGCTTTTTCTCTGGTCATCTTCAACCTCCCGCCGTGCGAAAACAGTGTAGGGCATGGGGATGTCATTTCATGCTCCCTACAGCCGTCCTAGCCGACATTTAGGGTTGTGGGAGGTGTGTTCGGCCAAGCCATACCCCATACCATCATCCACACCCTTTTTTGCTTTCGGCCATGCCTTGTGCTTTGAGCTTTGCCTCCCGAAAAGGCTCTTTTGGCAAAACCCTTGTGTTACCAATCCTTTTAAACAACCTCTTCTCTTCCTGGTGTTTCTTTAGACCACCCTCGAGCTCCATTTTCAGTTTTGGAGCTTAACTCCTCAAGAACCCCCAAACCACCATTGTTGACCCGTAGAGCTCCATTGGTGTTCTTGGTGTTCCAGTGGTTCTCCTTCATATTTCCTTGCACCAATTTAACCTCCTCTCTATCTTGAACATATCCCCTCACTTAATCTTGGATTTGATTCGCAGGAATTATCCAATTTGGGGTTTGTTCAAATTCGACCGAATTTGGTCATTTTCTTCCTCAGCTCCGGTGATTGCTCTATTCCTCAATTAATTACTCATGAAGGTTATATGGGCTATTGTGTAGCTATTTTGACCACCCGTGGTGTTCGTTTTGGCTCAGATCTCTATTTTCATATCTTCTTCCTCGAGTCCGGCAAGCTCCGTCGTGGTCAGACCTTCTCCGACCATCTTTGAAGCTCATCTCGATCAAGGTAGCTTCTTATTATTCCCTAGATGCTTTGGCACACGCTTCTTTGGACTGCAGCAGAGTATTTTGCTATTCTCATGCTTAGTAGTAAAAGCTCCATTTTCGTTTTTCCGGCTAGCCAGCGTTCTGGTTCCTCACCGCCGGCGAGATTGCCACCACTAGGTCCGTAAGGATATTGCGGTTCCATTTCACTTCTTGGTTGGCGCCGCCGTGGCCAGAGTCACTGGTGGCAAGCCGTTGAACCCGCTCGGTAGTGTGCCGGCGAAATCCCTATTTTCGTCATTTATTTAGGACACATTAATTGCCCGATTATTGCTAATCATTAGGTGCATTAATCATGTCCTAATCTGGTTCGTTGTGTCGCTCGTATGTGGGCCGTAGGCCTTAAGCCGCGACTCTGGGGTCATTAATTGTTAATCATTGGTTAGCAATTAATGTGTCTTAGCCGTTAGTTTGTGTCACTCCCAGGTGGGCCCCCATATTTTAAATCCACCTCTGTGCAACGATCTTTAGGACACATTAATTACTAATCATTGGTTTTCAGTAATTAATCATAGTCCTAATTGGCCCCTTGTCCCACTGACTTGTGGGCCTACACATTAAAATCCTCCTCGCGCACTTAAGTCCCGTGCACTTTGTCGATTGTGGACCGTCGATCCCGTGATCAACGGCCCAGATCTTGTATGCATTCGGACCATCCGGTTGCCTAAATCATTCTAGGCCGTCCATCGCATGATTTGCGGTCGTGATCGTGAATGCAATCGGACCATCCGAAGGGGGGTGCGATCTGAGCCGTCCATCTTCAGATCTACGATTGTGGTTGGCGGCGGTAACCGCACCGTCCGAATGCATCCCACCTCGTGAGCCGTTGGATCTTAATCCAACGGTGGGTTCCTTCTAGGTATCGCGCGCGTTCGCTGTTCCCGGCGCGCGTGGGCCGTAGGATTTTAGATCAAGGGTTCTCGAGCGTCCACGTCGCTTATTTCTGTTAAGTTCGAATCTATTTCTGTAGGCATTTGTTTATCAACTAGAAATTGCATTTTAAACTTTAAAAACTCATAATTAATTCTTGTTAACTCCTTTTTAGGTAATTCCAACTGCAATGAAATCTTATGCCACTATAGTTTAATCTAAAAATGCATTTAGGCATATTTCTGTAGTATAAAATCTGGTAACTAAAATAACTTGATTTCTGCCATTAGAATTGTCCAGAAATAGATTTAAAACTGGTAAGATGCATATCTTTTTCTGTAGATTTCCAATTTGTGCAAAATCAATTTCGTTAAATTCCTCTGTTAGTGTACTTTAATATGAAATAGGTTTTGAGCATAGTTTATAACATCCCAAGTTTCAGACTTGTGTTTCAAATGTAAGAAAATGAGTAGAACTTAAAACTTTTTCTTACATCAGGTATTTCCTGCGTGTACTAAACAATTATTGTACAAGAGTTATGGAAATACAAAGTCACAAGTCTTTTGATCCAAATCTTGAGCTTTCAAAAACAATCTAGTCAAACCTTTTGATCATCTCCTGGAAATAGTTATCCTAAGTTCTTGGGTTGATGTGTGATCCCTCTAAAAAGTTCACAATTTTCAGGAATTGTTTGAATATTTTGGAGGTCAGTCAAACCCAAATCAAATTCTGGTCAAACTGGGGACCAGCACCTTGTGGAATTTTTGGAGGAAAATGTATAGCACAAAAACCTATGCAAAATTTACACAAGGTCAATAACTCATCTAGCAAGCTCCTGTAAAATTTCATAATTTTTGGAGTAAGTTTGCTACCTCAAATAATTCTCCAAAGATCAGCTCTTGTTGGAACTCAAATGTTGAACCCTAGATCTGAGTCTGACTCAGACCCGAGTCAGGCTCAGCCTATCGGGCTCGGTCGGGTCAGCTGTGAAGACCTCCTCGGGCTCGGTCTCGTGCAGGCCCTCCTTCGCTCGCGTGTGTGACTCACAGTCACTGACATGCGGCCCCTCATGTCAGCGCTTCATTTTGAACTTTGATCTAAGTCCACCGTCCATTCTGCGATCTGCGGTCCAAATCAATTGGGCCGATCGGGTCACCCGATCCTCCCATCCTTGTATGCCGTTCATCTCATGATCGACGGCTGTGGTTCGTGTGCTGTTCGGGTCGCCCGAACCGCACTCATTATCGACCCTCCGATTATTGATCGACGGTTGTGATGGATTGGGCCGTTCGGGTCGGTCTCGCGCACCCCTCGTCCGCGCCGTTAGATTCCAAATCAAGGGCCCATAGTTGTCCACGTCGATTCCTTTCTGTTAAGTGTTGTTTTATTTCGGTAAATAGTTATTGTCAACTGAAAATAGTTTAAACACTTTAGAAATTCATAACTAAATCATTTTAGATCCTTTTTAAATGAATCCAACTGTAATAAATTTGTATTTCACTAAAGTTTAATATAAAAATGCTTTTAGCTTTGTTTCTGTGGTAGAGAATTCTGTACTCAATAATAACCTGATTTCAGACATTTTAGATATTCCAGAAATTGAATTAAAACTGGAAAAATGCATATCTTTTTCTGTATACCTGCAATTTGAATGGTTCCAACTTTGATAAATTTGTTATTAACTAAACTTTAATCTAAAAATGGTTGTAGGCCTAAATCAGCACCAGAAAAATATGTTAATAGATTTAACCTTATTGATAGCATTTAAAAATTCATTTAATATTGTAAAAGACACGAGGAATTCCCTGTAAATCCTAAATATATAAAATTGATGCTAGAAAATCCCTCTGTTAGCATACTTGAATATGAAATAGGTTTTGCACATGTTTATAATTCTGGAAAGTGCATTATGCTAGTTTTGCAACTTAGAAAAATCATAAGTAAATCATTACAACTCCAAATTTAGTAAACTCAACTTTGCTGTGATTACAATGACATAAACTACCTACCATAAAAATTTTGGGTTCCAGATCATTATAGAAATTTTTGCCATGAACAGTACCAGTAATTAATTTAGAGAATTTATGGGCTGAGAGAACTAGTTTTAGCCCTAACTTTTTCTTGCTAAGTCCAAATGAAGAAATTCTTATTTCTAAAATTGTCTAAAATCATAATCTTGCTGCTGTATGAATTTCGTGGTATTTGGAGAACTTTTGCTGTTGAGTTTATTTGGAGTTCTTGTTCTTATTTGATTATCGCCTTTTCGCGTTAGGTTCCGAAGGAATTATAGTTTACGTGAGTGAATCCTCTGCAGCAAGAAAGTGATCTACAGCAAGGCAAGCAGTTTGATCATATCCACTCCATCCCATTACTTTTAAAATCTAATACTTTGTTTTACTTGTATGTATGCATGCTTTTGTGTCAATGATTAATTTTGCCGAATAGAGGTAGCTAATCCTATTGCATTGTTTCCCTTAAATTGTTCACCCCTGCCACTACCTTAGGAATATTATCCTCACCGATGAATTAGAGCCCGGTGAATGATTTAGGGTCTTTTATTTGTCTTTACGATATGATGCTTAGCAATGCTTAGTTACCGGTAGAATTGGGCGGTTATCGACCTAGTCGATAACCTTGATCACATAAAATATATTATCACTTATGATTTCAGCCTTGTGCCATGTTTACTTGTGAAAACTAAAACCTAAAAACAAAATGATTTAGACTTGGGCACAATGGTATGTTGGTGTGTTTCTGAGTGTGACTGGAAGGGTGCCCGGGTCATTAAGGACCGAGTTAGTTGTGCCACCGTACTGAGCATTTTGCGTGCTAACCACACTAGAGGGTATGGGACCTCTCTTGACTTAGTACTTTGGCGTGTATTGGCTTCGGGTCGCAGGGAGTCTGTAATACCCCAAATTTGCTTAAGTTGGAAGAACAGAATTCGGGGAGGAGATGTAATACTCCTGAGTAATATTAGAGAGAGAATAATTATTTTTTTAGAGAGAGGGACCAATTAGAATAGTGATTCATCAGAAGTTTGGAGGATTTTTCTGCAAACAGCAGACAACCTGGGCCTGGGCTAGAGGCCCATGGGGCCTTTTGGTGGCCGGCCATAGGGGTGGCGCCACTCTCCCCCTTCCTAACCCTAGCCGCCCCCTCCTCTCCCCTCCAAGCCTCCACCCCCTTGCGCCTCCACCCCATCCACCTCCTGTCCAGCACCTCCCCTTGCTGTCCATCCCCCTCCACGGATGATTTCCCTCCATTGATGCCGGTCGAAGGAAGGAGGAAGAAGCCCGTGCTGCTGCCATGGTGGAAGAGAAGAAGAAGAAGAAGAGGAAGGGTCCTCGTGGATTTGATCTGCATCTTCATGGGCTCTACAAGGGTAACGAGATGCCTTCCCCGCTGTTTGATCCGTAGTAGATGCGAAACCGATTAGAATTGTTGGATAATTGTTGGGCTGCAGAAGATGCAATTCTGTCCAGTACCTTGCGTGGGTTTTTTCGTGTATTTAGAGTCTGAATTTTAAGATTCCATCTCCTAGAGTTATGTGGGATCTGTCGTTATCTTTCAGTGGCGGCGAAGATCACTCGATTCCGAGGTCTGAGTCAAAAGTTATGATCATTTTACTATCTGCTGCCAGAAATCTGACGAGAATAATCTGTCTGGTTATTTCCTAAAATATGAAATGGAAATTGGTAGAATCTGAAAGTTCACCCAACTAGGTTATTGTAGGTAATTCGATAAGCTTTTCAGATTGATAAAGAACGATCCATTCGGAGTTACCTATTAAAAGTTATGGTCATTTTAGTTTTGCTGTTCAATTGTGTAGGCAGGTTCTGTACTGAAAGTTCAGACAATGGTTAGCCTAATATGTTGGCCGAATTGGTTTATCGTGTCAACTAGAGTATTGTAGATTATTCAGTTAAGAATCTACAAAAATTGGGTTTACCTCTTTTTGACTTCCAGTTCATGAGTTATGTCATTTACCGTGCTGCTGTCCAGAATCAGTAAATGGCAGGAAACATTGTTTTTCGGTTTCAGCTTTATAAACTCGTTTTGAGTCGTCAAGTAGCGATGTAGAATGCCGATTAGTAGCGCTGGGAATATTATGTCCTTATTGAAGTTATTTTACTTGTTTAGGAGGTGAAGCCTCAGGTTTAGGAGTATCATCTTTGCCGGCTAACGCGTCGCATCGTGGAAGGCAAGTAAATGTAGCGGTTGTGCTACGGTTTAACTCATGGTTCTTACTACTTGCACTATGTATGATTGACGTAATGTTGAACGATATGCCATGGTTACATGTTTTCTAAGTATGAATGTGGTAGCAAGATATTAATCAATTGCTATGTTTGGATGAGTTTGGGTAGTATCGTGGTAATTTGCTTAATGAGCCAAATGCGAATATGAAAATAAACTCAAGGTGGACATATTGATAATTCCTTGTGGTTTTATTCATGATGATCTTGTTGTGGTCTATGTGGTAGAGTTCCCTTTAGATCGATTGATTTTGATCTTGGTGAATCGAGTGTGGGTTATGTGGTAATGGTCTTATGACACAATGGTATGGTGCTTAATGAGACACATGTGGATTATGAGAAATATTCATGATGAGTATGTTGTTGACCTTCGTGGTTAAATTCTTGTGGTTTATGATTATCATATCATTCATGACACATCATGACATTTGCATTGTGGATGTCGCCGCTTTTAGCGCGATCAGACTGCAGTACAACATCGTGCATTGCCGTAGCACGATGCATACCTTTACCTTGTTGGGTAAAGGTGCAGTGGAGCATAGCATACATATGCATTGCATTGTGGAAAGATCATTTGCATACTCATGCAAGATATTGAGGTGAAGTTATTTTGCAAACAAACGCAACTTCATAGTTGCAATGTGGAAATTGACTCATGAGAGTCTCTTGTGGTACGTGTAATGTGGTTGTGGTTGTGGAATAGGGTTCATCCCTTGTGGTATGGTAGAGGTTGTGATTGTGGCATGAGATTCTTCTCTCTTGTGGTAATTGTTGATAGCAGTTGTGGATGCGAAATAGTAAAGTTATGAGGTAAAACATGTTAATACCTTATTGTCATTGGTAGTGGTAGTGGTGATTAATATGAAGCGATTGATCAAGATTCAATTGTTAATATTTTACTATCATTGGTAGTAATTATGGTTGAGGCTATAATTATGATCATTATGGGGATTGGATATTGATGCTTAATATCTCTGTAGTTTAATTAGCTTGTAAATGAATGTGGATTCACATTATGGATGTGGACACATGGATATTTTAATGATGTTGTGTATTTGTTTGTAGACCGAATAGCACATAAACAGTTTGCTTGCTGAGATTTTTATCTCACTCTTGTTGTTTCTTCCCCTTTCGGTGAATGTTGAGCATTCATGGGATGGGTAGAGCGGCACCACAAGAATGCACTTGGTTCATCAACTCATGTAGTAATAAAGTCAATGAAATTCTAGCCAAACGCTTAAATATTTGTGGATGATTATGTTATTTAATAAGGATGGACTTGTGAACCATTCTTTGATTAATCTGATAGAGGTAGTTTAATTAATGAACTTGTTACCGTTATCTTTGTTCCCTTAGTTGTTTATGCTTCCGCTTAATACTTCTTGTTTAGAGATGTTGCGAAATAAGTTATAATTGAAATTATTGGCTAGTCAGAGTGGTTTAGTAGCACTCCAGGTATTGTGGGTCTGGGTGTTACGGTTGGTATCGAGCGGGCTTTAGGTCCGTGGTAATTAAAAATATTAAATTGACACCTTTGGTGCACAGTAGGATGGGATGGGTCAAGCATTGCATGCATGCTTTGACATGTTATATTGATTATTCATGCTATGAGATAATCTTGTATGTTTATGTGTTGTTTCTATGATGCTATGAGTGAGGATAGTCAATGATAAGAGGTAGGGTTTGCGTTTGTTGCCTTGGGCATTGCCGCTTTATACCCCAATTAGTGGTGCGGGGATATTGATGCGATTACCTCGGGTAACTTAGTTGCGGATGTCATGGGTAAGTTTCTTAGAAAAGTGTTATCCTCCTTGAATTGATGTTGGCGATTCTTGGCCTATTGCGATTAATGATTTTCTCTCGGGTTAGCTGTTTATTGCGGTTGTTGGGTGTCACTAGGCCTCCAATTGTTCTTGAGGCCAAGTATTGTTTCTTTCGATTGATGGGATGTTTGATTGCTCGTGAGCGGTGCTTTTGAGAGATTGGTATTTTCCGTGTTGTTCCATCTTTCTTGCCGGAAAACATGACTCTTGTATTTCGTTTGTTATTTTGAGAGAGAATCAAAGCTTTATGTGAGAAGTTCATTAACTTGTGGAAGCATTGGCTCTATGCATTTCTTCCGAGTTATTTCGACTTTTGAAGTTTGATTTCTCCTAGAAGGAGTGTTAAAATCCCTTTATGATGTTTTGTTGTGTTTAAGTAGTAGGTGGCAATTATGTAAATAATTGGTAGATTGTGAATTATCAAGTCGAAAAGTTAGTGTGGTACATCATTAATTTCTACTATCATCTTTAGAAGTGAAGTCGATTAATATGATGTTGTCTGTTGTAGTATCTTGAAGATTTGTGGCTAAGAATTTAGCGATACATGTGTAGAACTCATGCATTTATCAAAGAATATGAAAAACAATTGTTTTGATTATTGTAGTTGTTTAATTTTCCCAACTTGTTGGATAGATTGGATTGATTGATCTTAAGTAATTAATCGACCATTCGGGATGGTCAAGTAAGGAGGTGTTGGAATATTGCCTTAATAAGATTAACCTTTAATATGTTCTCTCTTTACATACTTGATGAGCATGTACAATCTGTTAAAGTTATGCAACTTTTACCACGCTAAATTGTTGAAATATGTATAAAGAAATGGATGAAGGTTGATGTATTGACTTGTGGAATCTGGTCTTATAAAGTCGGTATTGTTGATGTTTAAAGTTATTTTATTTTAATATCTTAACATAAGGTGGAGTATTGAATCAGGCTCTTTATTTGTCTTTGAGATTGCAAATTAGAGATAGGATCATTAATGCTATCTTGATGAAAAATTAATAATCAATTATTGACAAAGAATGGCTAGAGTGTAATTACTTTTGCTAAACTAGAGTTGAGCATCAGTACGAGATAAATGTATGAAATCTAATAAGAGATTCATACTAGCATGTTTTGTGAGGTTGTTATGTTCTAATATCAGCTTGTTAAAGAGTTTGTTTTATCTTGTTGTGAATTCAATCGATAGCATGTAGTTGTGATTATGGTGTTGAATGTTTTAAAAATAAAGGAATTTGTTAATTCCATAATACTAATTGAAATGAAGGGTGTGAGATTTACAGTTTGAAATCTTTTTGTACCTTATGACTTGTGTGATAGCCGAGGTTGCTTTGAGTAAAGCGACATGTTGAATGATCTTTTGGTTTTCATCCAATCTCGTGTTGTGGTCTTCAAGCATCCTTTGTTGGAATTGGCGGGATGTCATATAAAAGAAAAATTGCTTCTTATTGAAAGGAAAAGTTGTACTATAAGTATTTGAGGTACAGTTGATCTTATCTTGTGTTTTTCCAACCTCTTTGCTATTTGTTAATCTTTTGGTCTTTTGGCTATTGAGATGACAACCATTTTACGTATGCTGAAATTTATTTCTTCTTACCTCTTCTTCTAAGATCATGGTAATTGTTGTGGGATGCGAAGCCTTTTGTTGAGTGATGACGACTTATTAGTGGTAGTCTAGTGATGTTTTGTGGAGCCTTAAATATCTCGATGTTTAAGATACAATGGATAATATATTATTTCCATGGAATAATCCTTGAGAAGGATATGTTTTAAATAGAATGTTTATCTTGGAGCCAAGCGATTCATTGATGTTAAGAAATGAGTGTTTGTTAATTGGGAAATTATTGTTATGTCAAGTAGTGCGATGCTCTCTTGATTCTTGTTTATCTTTGTGTGTTTATGGCAGAGACCATTTGCAAATTTAGTTAACTTATGTTGAGGCGTAGTCTTTTCCAGCTAGAAAAAAATTGATTGTTTTGGTCCATCGAGTGATTTTTTCACTCTTAGCTTACGTGGTGTGGTTCTCCAATTGTCTACTTGATGAGTAGAAATATTTTGTGGTGAATCCTTTGTTTTGGATCGTGGTCCTTTGAAGGAAAGCTGGTTGCTAGTGTGATGCTTGAGAGTTCTTTACTCTTACATTGTTGGGTTATATTTGTATAATATATCGTTGTGCTTCTAGTAGAATTATGTGAGTGGAATTGGTGATCAAATTCTTGAGAATGGGTATAGTGTGTTATCTGAGTATATCTAATAAGAGGAAAGTGTTTTAAGAAAGAGGATGGTTTTAGAAAGTGGTCTTAATAGTTATTATGGAAATTTTGCCAAAATGGCGGGACTGTTATCTGCTCGGGGCCGACAAAGAGTTATGCGGATGTTCGGCGCCGAGAGTTGGTGTTTGCGGTGGGTAGCCTTGTGCTCCTTCGGTGTCTCCAACCAAGGGTATTGTTCGTTTTGGTACCACCGGGAAGCTTAGCCCGCGGTACCTCGGTCCTTTTCCAGTGTTTGCTCGGGTGGGTAGTTTGGCTTATCGTTTGGAGTGCCAAACTCATTGAGTGGTGTGCACAATGTTTTCCTTGTGTCTATGCTGAGGAAATACTTGCGGGATCCGAACACAAGATTGACTCAGAGCAGTCACAAGTGGAGCAGATCTCACCGTGGAGAGTCGGCCGATTCGTATCTTGGATACGTCGGAGCGGGTCTTGAGGAATAAGACCATCAAGTATGTGAAGGTCCTTTGGACGAATCGATCGGAGAGAGGCTTCGTGGGAGCTGGAGGATCTTTTGCGAGAAGTACCCGAGCTCTTCGAGGTGGTGAGTACTCTAGTTTGGGTTGCTTTTGCTTGTTGTTCTTTTCTTTGTGGTTCAGAGAGTTGGATTGAGGCTAATCCTTTTAAGGTGGGAAGAATGTAATACCCCAAATTTGCTTAAGTTGGAAGAACAGAATTCGGGGAGGAGATGTAATACTCCTGAGTAATATTAGAGAGAGAATAATTATTTTTTTTAGAGAGAGGGACCAATTAGAATAGTGATTCATCAGAAGTTTGGAGGATTTTTCTGCAAACAATGCAGACAACTGGGCTCGGGCTAGAGGCCCATGGGGCCTTTTGGTGGCCGGCCATAGGGGGGTGGCGCCACTCTCCCCCTTCCTAACCCTAGCCGCCCCCTCCTCTCCCCTCCAAGCCTCCACCCCCTTGCGCCTCCACCCCATCCACCTCCTGTCCAGCACCTCCCTTGCTGTCCATCCCCTCCACGGATGATTTCCCTCCATTGATGCCGGTCGAAGGAAGGAGGAAGAAGCCCGGGTGCTGCTGGCCATGGTGGAAGAGAAGAAGAAGAAGAAGAGGAAGGGTCCTCGTGGATTTGATCTGCATCTTCATGGGCTCTACAAGGGTAATGAGATGCCTTCCCCGCTGTTTGATCCGTAGTAGATGCGAAACCGATTAGAATTGTTGGATAATTGTTGGGCTGCAGAAGATGCAATTCTGTCCAGTACCTTGCGTGGGTTTTTCGTGTATTTAGAGTCTGAATTTTAAGATTCCATCTCCTAGAGTTATGTGGGATCTGTCGTTATCTTTCAGTGGCCGCGAAGATCACTCGATTCCGGGTCTGAGTCAAAAGTTATGATCATTTTACTATCTGCTGCCAGAAATCTGACGAGAATAATCTGTCTGGTTATTTCCTAAAATATGAAATGGAAATTGGTAGAATCTGAAAGTTCACCCAACTAGGTTATTGTAGGTAATTCGATAAGCTTTTCAGATTGATAAAGAACGATCAATTCGGAGTTACCTATTAAAAGTTATGGTCATTTTAGTTTTGCTGTTCAATTGTGTAGGCAGGTTCTGTACTGAAAGTTCAGACAATGGTTAGCCTAATATGTTGGCCGAATTGGTTTATCGTGTCAACTAGAGTATTGTAGATTATTCAGTTAAGAATCTACAAAAATTGGGTTGACCTCTTTTGACTTCCAGTTCATGAGTTATGTCATTTACCGTGCTGCTGTCCAGAATCAGTAAATGGCAGGAAACATTGTTTTTCGGTTTCAGCTTTATAAACTCGTTTTGAGTGGTCAAGTAAGCGATGTAGAATGCCGATTAGTAGCGCTGGGAATATTATGTCCTTATTGAAGTTATTTTACTTGTTTAGGAGGTGAAGCCTCAGGTTTAGGAGTATCATCTTTGCCGGCTAACGCGTCGCATCGTGGAAGGCAAGTAAATGTAGCGGTTGTGCTACGGTTTAACTCATGGTTCTTACTACTTGCACTATGTATGATTGACGTAATGTTGAACGATATGCCATGGTTACATGTTTTCTAAGTATGAATGTGGTAGCAAGATATTAATCAATTGCTATGTTTGGATGAGTTTGGGTAGTATCGTGGTAATTTGCTTAATGAGCCAAATGCGGAATATGAAAATAAACTCAAGGTGGACATATTGATAATTCCTTGTGGTTTTATTCATGATGATCTTGTTGTGGTCTATGTGGTAGAGTTCCCTTTAGATCGATTGATTTTGATCTTGGTGAATCGAGTGTGGGTTATGTGGTAATGGTCTTATGACACAATGGTATGGTGCTTAATGAGACACATGTGGATTATGAGAAATATTCATGATGAGTATGTTGTTGACCTTCGTGGTTAAATTCTTGTGGTTTATGATTATCATATCATTCATGACACATCATGACATTTGCATTGTGGATGTCGCCGCTTTTAGCCGCGACCGTCTGGTACAATATCGTGCATTGTCAGTAGACGATGCATACCTTTACCTTGTTGGGTAAAGGTGCAGTGGAGCATAGCATACATATGCATTGCATTGTGGAAAGATCATTTGCATACTCATGCAAGATATTGAGGTGAAGTTATTTTGCAAACAAACGCAACTTCATAGTTGCAATGTGGAAATTGACTCATGAGAGTCTCTTGTGGTGCGTGTAATGTGGTTGTGGTTGTGGAATAGGGTTCATCCCTTGTGGTATGGTAGAGGTTGTGATTGTGGCATGAGATTCTTCTCTCTTGTGGTAATTGTTGATAGCAGATTGTGGATGCGAGAAATAGTAAAGTTATGAGGTAAAACATGTTAATACCTTATTGTCATTGGTAGTGGTAGTGGTGATTAATATGAAGCAGCTTGATCAAGATTCAATTGTTAATATTTTACTATCATTGGTAGTAATTATGGTTGAGGCTATAATTATGATCATTATGGGGATTGGATATTGATGCTTAATATCTCTGTAGTTTAATTAGCTTGTAAATGAATGTGGATTCACATTATGGATGTGGACACATGGATATTTTAATGATGTTGTGTATTTGTTTGTAGACCGAATAGCACATTAAACAGTTTGCTTGCTGAGATTTTTATCTCACTCTTGTTGTTTCTTCCCCCCTTTCAGGTGATTGTTGAGCATTCATGGGATGGGTAGAGCGGCACCACAGTAATGCACTTGGTTCATCAACTCATGTAGTAATAAAGTCAATGAAATTCTAGCCAAACGCTTAAATATTTGTGGATGATTATGTTATTTAATAAGGATGGACTTGTGAACCATTCTTTGATTAATCTGATAGAGGTAGTTTAATTAATGAACTTGTTACCGTTATCTTTGTTCCCTTAGTTGTTTATGCTTCCGCTTAATACTTCTTGTTTAGAGATGTTGCCGAAATAAGTTATAATTGAAATTATTGGCTAGCTGTAGAGTGGTTTAGTAGCACTCCAGGGTATTGTGGGTCCTGGGGTGTTACAGAGTCGCAGGAGGGATGGTGCTGGGAGCATTGTAGTGTCCGAAAGGCTTCCCCTGTGATGGTTGGTTGTCTTTCGGCTTGCAATGTAAGCGTATGGATTTCTATCCATACGAGCGGCTCGTAGTCAGTGCACAATATTGGAAAACGTCTCGTAGGACTTAGCCGTGCCGGCATACCTTCGGAAGTGTGCTTTGTGGCTTAAAGGCGGTCTGAAGTGTGGGTACATTGGTACACCCCTGCAGGGTTAAAACTATTCGAATAGCCTCGTCCTAGGTTATGGACACGCTCGGATACGCCCCGTGAGAACTAGACTACAACATTTAATTAAAACTTGATGGGTTGGTATGAATGGATATTCATACTATTGTTGTGGTGACTAATGGGTTAGTCACTTCCAGGTTGTCCATCTTGTTGTTAGTATTATTGTATCGCTGTTATTTCAACAATTACAAACAGTTTGTCAAATTGCTTTGAATCTATTACATTATTGCAAATGAAAACTTGCTTCATGCTAAAAGTAAGTCCAGAGCCCCCTCCACTTAAATAAAGCTTGCATGTAGTTAATTATAGTTCTGTTACCCTTACACGTCAGTCTTGCGAGTACAAAAACAATTTTTGTACTCAGGTGCTTTGCTTAATGTTTTTGTTGCAGAGGAAGGTGAGCCCCATGGGCTTCCCTTTTGTGAGATGTGCTTCGGGTTTGACGACTAGCTTGGCGGCCTGGTCGGTTTGCCTTGTGGGTGTGTGGCAACCGGTTGGCTTTTGTCTTAGCCATCTTATGGCATTTCGCTTCCGCTGTTCTTTTAGTTCTTGGCCGGTTGGCCTCTCTTTTGTAATAATTTTATCTATTGTACGTCTTTTGCTAGACTTGTTATATTGTGATGTATGGAATTGATGCATGATTTTGTAACGGGGTGTGTATACTGCATTTCTGAGAAGTATACATAGCTCGAGGCTTGGTTTATTTGATTTGTGATGCTAGGGTCAATGGAAGGCTAAGCATTACAAGTCAAATAAATCGGGGTCCACACATTATAATTCGGTAAAATGACTTGCAATAGATTTATAACTTAGAAAAATCATAAATAAATCACTATAACTCCAAACTTAGTAAACTCAACTTTGTTGTTATTAGGATGTCATAATCTACCTATTGTAAAAATTTCAGACCTTAGATCCTTATGGAAATTTTTGCCATGAACAGTACCAAAAATTAATTTGATAGATTGATAGGCTGAGAAAGAGTATTTTGTCTATATCTTTTGCATCATAAATCCAAATTGCATGATTCTTGTTCCTAAAATTGTCTAAAATCATCCCCTAGCTGTTGCATAAATTTCATTAGATTTGAATGTCTTTTACTGTTGGAGTTTATTTGGTATTTTTTGTTCTTATTGGTTTATCGCCTTTTCGCGTTAGGTTCCGAAGACTATATTGATAATAATTCTGACCCACAGCCATCAGATCCTGCACTCCAACAAGGCAAGCAGATGTAGCATCATTTCATCATATTGTTCCTACTAATTTCAAATTCTAATATGTTGTTTGTAAATTTTATGTAGGCATTGCTATGTTGTTTTAAACTATTGTCGATAGTTGGCCCAGTAGTTGCATTATCAATAGGAAATGTTTATTCCTCTACTACTGAAGCCTAGGATTATTTGCTGTGATTTTGGGTTCGCTGGATGAACCCTTATCACTTAGTAGTTTACATGTCATTATGCTTAGCCATGCTTAGCTATCGGTAGAAATAGGCGGTTATCGACTTGTCGATAACTTTGATCACACAAACTTATTATGATCTCTATGTTTCGGCCTTGTGCTATGTCTAAATTGCAAAACTAAAACTGAAAATGAAAACAATTTAGACTTGGGCACAATGGTAAGATGATGTGATCTTTTGGGTGTGATTGGAATGGTGTCCGGGTCAATTAAGGACCGAACTACTTGTGAGTACCTGTTATCCGAGCATTTCTGTGTGTGCTAACCACACTAGAGGGATATGGGACCTCTCTTAGCTGAGTACTTTGGGCCGTGTTAATCAATGAGTCGCGTGGTGGGTTGCACATTTAATTATGTGCAACATGGACATGTTTGTGGGGAGAGGAGCACCCGCCGAGGCCGGTGTGTCCTGCTCCACGTATGGGTCCTTGTGATCAATATTTCATCGTAAGATCACTAAGGATTAACCCCCATACGTGCGTCTCTTGATTACAAAAGAGGGCCGACCGGCCACATCACATAAAGAGACTAAATAAATAGCGGAAGCAAAAGTGCCATAAGATGGCGATAAACAAAAGCCAATCAGTGTGCCTCACACCCACAAGGCGACCAACCGGACCGCCAAACTATTCGTCCCAGAAACCATACATCTCACAAAAGTGAGGCCCTTGGGGCTCACCTTCTTCCTCTGCAACAAATAACATTAAGCAAAGCAAATGAGTACAATAATGTACTCGCAAGACTGACGTGTGGAATAGCAGACCTGTACATATGCTACATGCAAGCTCTTTTGAGTGGAGGCTGTATGGTTCATTTTAGCACAAAGCAAATTTTATTCGAGCTCTTTTGAGTGGAGGCTGTATGGTTCATTTTAGCACAAAGCAAATTTTATTCGCAATAATGTAATACATTTAAAAGCAAGTTTACAATTCATTTTGTTGTTCAAAAAGCAACAAGAATATCATAGTAACAAAAGATAGATGACAACATCCTGGAAGTGACTATCCCATAGTCACCACAACAATAGCATGAATTACTCATTCATACCACCCATGTTAGGTTTAAGTTGTTAAAAGGTTATAGTCTAGTTCTTGCACGACATTACCAAGCAATGTCCATAACCTAGGACGAGGCTATTCGAATAGTTTAAACCCTGCAGGCCTGTACTAATGTACCCACACGATAGACCGCCTTTCCACCAGCCACGGTTAGCACACTTCCTTGGGTTTGCAGGCATGGCTAAGTCTAACGAGACATTTCCAATGAGTGATGCTAATTAAGAGTCGTGACAACCGGATAGGGTAGGGTGCACCGGCCCAGCCGCGGCAACTGCAGGTGCTCTCCCCCTTATAAAAACAGTTTTAACCACCTGCGACTCCAAATTAACAACTCCCAAAGTACTTAGTCAAGAGAGGTCCCATATCCCTCCCGTGTGGTTAGCACGCAATAAGCGCTTGGCTTAGTGACACAAGTAACTCGGTCCTTGGGGACTTAGGCACCATTCCAATCACACCCAACAGATCACACCAACATACCACTGTGCCCAAGTCAAGATATAACTTTTATTTTCAGTTTTCGATTTGCAAAAATAGTAAAACACAAGGCTGGATATAATGGCATAATATTAACATTGTGTGATCAAGATCATCGACTAAGTCGATGATCGCCCAACACTACCGATAACTAAGCATGGCTAAGCAATTCGACTTCGTAATCTACTAAGTGACAAGAGCTCATCCAGCGAACTCTAATCACAGCAAATAACCTAGGCTCAGGTAGTAGAGGAATATCATTTACCTATAGGTTATGCATCTGAAGGGATAACTAACCAATTTAACACAAAATAGACATTCATACATTCAAGTTCAAAACAACATATTAGACTTTAAAATAAAGGGATTAACATGATCAAACTGCTTTCCTTGCTGATTTTGCTCAGTTTGCTGCAGAGGGGTACTCTCAAGATCAACACACTCGTCGGCACCTAACGAAAAAGCGAATAGGAACCGATAAGAACGAAAAATACCGAAACGACTCAAAAATCAACCTTCACCAAATGCTCTGAAAATTTTACAGCAGTAAGAACATGATTTATAATGAATTTAGAAACAAGAATCAATTCATTTTGAGGTTTTATGCAAAAGTTCTGATCAAAACAATTCTGCTCTGCTTGAAAAATACAAAAAAGTTACTATTTATCATAATTAAATTGTTTGGCAATATTTTCTGGAAAGGTGGTGCATTCGAAATTTTTACAGTAAATCAAGCACCTCATAATATGAACAACCCAATTGGATCCATCTCATTTGGAGCTATAATGCATTTTCTATGAATTTTCAAAGACATGAAAATGAGCACAATTTAATTGCATTAGCAATAACTTTGACAATAGTAACATACCCAAAACTAATTTTAACAGCAAGTTCATTAATAGAGTAAGCCAACAAAATTTGATTCACTCAAGTTAGAGTTACAGAGAAATACTTATGCATTTTTGAAGTTAAAACCATTTTTAGTGCAAAATAAATCTAACCTAAAGTTATTTTATTAACAAACATTTTCTGGAGCAGCCACATAGTTCAACCTATTTTTATAATAAAGTACATTTAAAATAGAAACTAAAAAAATTTGAACCGTCAAATTTGGAGCTAAAATGAATTAGTTATGCCATTTTGAAGTCTAACCAATTAACAGTACAAAAATAAAGCATTTCAGAAATTATATAAACATACAATACTTTTTATACCCAACTCAACCTAGCAACAGACACTGACAAGCGAGGCCCAGTGCATAGTGCTATTTTCTAATTAAATCTCGGATTAAAAAAAACGCACTGACATGCGGGGTCCAACTGTCATACTCTCGGTCCACCGAAATAGTGCGTGGACCGAAAGCCATGAGCTTGGTCCACGGAACACCGAAAGCTTACTGTGCACTTAACATTACCAGGCCCACATGTAAGTGAGATACTAACTCCTTAAGACAGCGATTTAAGAATTAAACAATCATTAGCTAGTAAATGACCTTGCTTAGTCCTAAACAAGCCGCTACAGTATTGCCGGACGGCCCGACAATACCGAGCTTCGCTCACCGGAGCTTTGCCGGCGATTGCGATCACGGCGGCGCAAACCAAGGATACACACGGCTGCACAATAGGCTCCCGCACCCGACAGTACCAGCGTCGATGACAGAGGTGGTCCGACGCGACGGCGCGACGGCGAGGGGCGGAGGAGCTACTACGGCTAATATGGCACGATGCGGAGAAGAGATGCCCGCGGCAAAATAGTGCACGCATAGGCAACAGAGGGGTCCAGTGATCTTACCACGATGACCCGGAGGTGGAGAGGCTGCCGGCGTTGAGCTGGCGACGAAGAACAGCGGCGGCGACAATGGTGCTACCGAGGGGAGAAAAACCTGAGGATGGAGAGAGGAAATGGGCGATGGAGGATGCATCAGTGGAGCCTTGAGGTGGTGTAAGAGCGAGGAAGTAGAGAATGGCTCACCGTGCCATCGTCGGGGAAGAAAGGGGTCCTTGCGGTTGATAAAGGGGAAAATCCGAGATTCTCGGGTTCCTGGAAATGGATGGTCAAATTGATTGAGGGGAAACTCTTAGCAAGCCAAGGCATGCATGGTGACGCACTAAAACGAGGATAGGACTCACCGGAGTTGAAGATGTCACAGAGGTGCCACTCGGTGCACGTCCTGGAAATGCCGAGAGCACGAAGTGGAACCAAGGGCTACAAGCAACCACAGGAGCTGAGATTAGCAAAAATGGAAAGGCCAATGATCAAAGAGCAAAGAGGAACCACCTAGTTGGAGCTTACCAAAGAATGGAGCAGCTGAGAGCTTCCCTCTCCTCTGCCAAAAAGAGGAGAAGTGAGGAACCGAGAGGCATGGAGGGGGTATTATCCCGGGGAAAGTGACGGAGTGGAGGTGGCGTTAGACAAGGAAGCCATGGGAGTGGTCAACGGCTGCAGTGGATGCACGACGTCGAAAGCTGTCGGCTGAGCGCGTCGGAGCGTGGTAGCCGCATGGCGTGCGTGTTCTGCTCTTGCAGTGAGAGGAGGACAAAGAAGCTGATGGGTGGGGCCTCTTTGTCAGCAGCACAGAACGGGCGCGCGATCGCGTGGAAAGGAATCGAGGCGGGCCGTTGGATCGAGATCCAACGGTCGATAACGCGTGAGAAGGTTTAAAACTCGCCGAAGCGGTACGCAATCGTGACCATCGATGTTCCATTGGTCGGCTGCATGCGTCGGTGCGCTTAGTGGTTTAGACCGAGTCGGGTTGCAAGGGGCTCGGTCGGAGTTGGGCTCGAGCCCGAGGAACAGTGATTTCAGGATTTAGTTTTCAAAAGGCTGAGAGGATAGGGAATTTTTAGATGTAGCTCCGAAGCTCCAAAAATTCTAAAATTTTTATGGGAACTTCCTGGGACAGATAAAACCTTGTGTAATTTTTCTAGGAATTTTCATGCAATGCATTGTTCCCAAGAAAATTTACAAGCTGCTGCCCTAGGGGTTTGACCAGAATTTAAATTGGTTTGACTAGCTCTTTTGAAATAGCAAATAAAATCTAAAAATCATGATATTTTTCAGAGAGGTTACTAGGATGGTCAAGATGATAGGAAAAATATTTCCAGAGGATGATCACAAGATTAGGGTTGAAAATTTTTATTGACAACAACTTCCATCAAAAGAAACATTGTTCTAGGAAATAGGAATTACTAGGGGAAAATTCTAGAAAATTTCCAAATGACTTCATGAGGCATCAAAAGTTTTAATTTATCCTCATAATATTACATTGGAAACATAAACCCTAATTTGGGATGTTACAAAATCTCACCCCTTACAAGAATCTCGTCCCGAGATTCCATTCACTCGGAAAAGAAGGAAGGGTAGTCTGCACGCAGGCGATCTTCCCGCTCCCAAGTTGTCTCATCCTCTGTATGATTTGCCCACTGAACTTTAAGAAATTTAATGGCATGATTTCTTGTTCTTCGTTCAGCTTCATCGAGGATGCGAAGAGGATGCTCTTTGTAGGTCAAGTCTTCTTGTACTTCGAGACTCTCCAACGGAGCTTCCTCAGTCGGAATGCGGAGACACTTCTTCAATTGGGATACATGAAAGACATCGTATACACCCTCAAGTGTAGCTGGCAATTCTAGCCTGTAAGCAATAGCTCCCACTCTCTCGATGATGCGATAAGGCCCAACATATGGAGGAGCCAACATGCCCTTGATGCCGAAACGCTGATGGCCCTTCAAAGGAGAGACTTTGAGATACACAAAGTCATTGGGCTGAAAACTCAACTAACGGCGACGACGATCTGCATAGCTTCTTTGCCTGGACTGGGCCGTGCGCAGGTGCTTGCGAATCAACTAAACTTGGCTTTCGGCCTCATTGATCAAATCTGGGCCGAAGAACTGCCTCTCACCAGTCTCTGACCAGTTCAATGGGGTTCTGCACTTTCTTCCATACAAGGCCTCGAAAGGTGCCATGCCAAGACTGACCTGAAAACTGTTGTTGTAGGAGAATTCAGCAAATGGCAGGCACTTCTCCCAATCCTTCCCATAGGAAAGAACACAAGCACGGAGCATGTCCTCTAACACTTGGTTGACCCGTTCTGTCTGACCATCAGTCTGGGGATGATAGGCTGAGCTGAAGGAGAGATGAGTCCCCATAGCCTCTTGCAAGCTATGCCAAAATCGAGAAGTGAACAACGAACCACGATCCGACACAATCGTCCTTGGCACACTGTGCAAACTCACGATGCGGGCTATGTAGAGATCTGCCAGAAGACCTACCCGAAGATCCGTCTTGATGGGAAGGAAATGAGTCACTTTAGTCAATCGATCGATGACAACCCAGATGGCATCATTCTTCTTTGGAGACCGGGGTAGACCAGTGATAAAGTCCATCCCGATCGAATCCCATTTCCACTCCGGAATTGGCAAAGGCTGAAGAAGTCCAGCTGGGCGTTGATGCTGGGCCTTGACACGACGACACACATCGCACTCGGCAACAAACCTTGCGATTTCCCTCTTCATTCGGGTCCACCCAAATCTCTGCCGGAGATCTTGATACATCTTTGTGGCCCCGGGATGGATGGACAAGGGGGAATCATGGGCCTCGCGGAGAATCAAATCCCGCAATTCCAAGTCCTTTGGAACCACAAGGCGTTGTCCAAACCACACAACACCATGCTCATCTTCTGAGAAACACTTGGTTGCCCCATTCTTGATGTTTTGCTTGATTTGACTTACACCAACATCGATTCTTTGCGCGCCTTGACACGATCCACCAAGGTTGGTTGCACAACCAAGGTAGCAAGAGAACGTGCTCAACCAAACCCAAATTGAGCGCTGAAATTCTTCAAGAAGGGCTGATTTACGCTCTTGGAGCATCAAAGTATTGCGAGACACCTTCCGACTAAGCGCATCTGCAACGACATTGGCCTTGCCGGATGGTGCGAATACCCATATCATAATCCTTGATCAATTCCAACCATCTTCTTTGCCTGAGGTTCAGATCTGGTTGGCTGAACAAATACTTCAAGCTCTTGTGATCCGAATACACCTCACAACGGTTACCGATCAGGTAATGCCGCCAAATCTTGAGTGCATGAACCACTGCAGCTAACTACAAGTCATGGGTAGGATAGTTGAGTTCATGAGGCCTCAACTGCCTTGATGCATAGGCCACAACCTTTCCTTCCTGCATAAGCACACAACCGAGTCCCTCACGAGAGGCATCGCAAAAGATATCGAAACTCTTGTGGACATCGGGAAGAACAAGCACTGGGGCTGAAGTCAAACGCTTCTTGAGTTCCTGAAAACTCTCATCACAAGCAGAGGGCCATACAAATTTCTTGTTCTTCTTGAGCAATTCAGTCATCGGCTTGGCAATCTTGGAGAAGTTCTCGATAAAGCGACGGTAGTAGCCTGCCAAACCAAGAAAACTCCGCACATCGGTGACTGACTTGGGCTGACCCCAAGATAGCACATCACTAACCTTGCTAGGATCCACAGCTAAACCTCCTGCTGAAAGAACATGGCCCAAGAATGCCACTTCCTTCAACCAGAACTCGCACTTGCTGAACTTCGCATACAGCTGGTGCTCACGCAGCTTCCCCAAAACAAGCTTCAAATGCTCAGCATGCTCTTCTTCACTCTTGGAGTAGATAAGAATATCATCAATGAATATCACAACAAACTTATCCAGATACTCCATGAATACCGAGTTCATAAGGTTCATCAATAAAGCAGGAGCATTGGTCAAGCCAAAAGACATGACGGTGTACTCGTACAGCCCATAACGAGTAGTGAAAGCCGTCTTCGGAACATCCTCAGCCCTGATCCTGACTTGATGATACCCCAACCTCAAGTCAATCTTGGAAAACAACCTAGCTCCTGTCAACTGGTCAAAGAGATCATCAATGCAGGGCAAAGGATACTTGTTCTTCACCGTCACCTCATTAAGCGGACGGTAATCAACACACATGCGCAAGGTTTTGTCCTTCTTCTTCACAAAGATCACCGGGCAACCCTAGGGAGATGAGCTAGGATGAATAAAACCCTTCGCTTGAAGCTCACCTAGTTGCTTCTTCAACTCCTCCAACTCATTAGGAGGCATCCGATACGGCGCCTTTGAAATCGGAGCGGTACCAGGCAGCAACTCGATGACGAACTCCAGGTCTCGAACCGGAGGCATCCCAGGCAAATCTTCTGGAAAGACATCCGCAAAGTCGCATACTGTAGGAACATCCTGAATCTCCAAGATTGGCTTTGCTTCAAGAGCACAAAGATGTGGCCCCCGCAACTGCGGTAAGAACCCAACCTGTGCGCCAGAGGGGCTGGTGAGGTAGACCATCTTCTTGGCACAATCGATTTGCTCCAAGTGTTGGGACAACCAATCCATGCAGGAAGGCAAGGTTGTGGCCTATGCATCGCGGCAGTTGAGGCCTCATGAACTCAACTATCCTACTCATGACTTGGAGTTAGCTGCTGTGGTTTATGCACTCAAGATTTGGCGGCATTATCTGATTGGTAACCGTTGTGAGGTGTATTCTGACCACAAGAGCTTGAAGTACTTGTTCACCCAGCCAGATCTGAACCTCAGGCAAAGAAGGTGGTTGGAATTGATCAAGGACTATGACATGGGCATTCAGTATCATCCGGGCAAAGCCAATGTTGTTGCGGATGCACTCAGTCGGAAGGTGTATTGCAACATGGTAATGCTCCAAGAGCAGCAGCCTACCCTTATTTCAGAATTTCAGCGCCACAATTTGGGTTTGATCTAGCACGGTTCTCTTGCTACCTTGGTCGTGCAACCAACCTTGGTGGCCCAAATCAAGGCTGCTCAGCAGGCAGATGTTGGTGTGAGTCAAATCAAGCAGAACATTAAGGATGGGATAGCCAAGTGCTTTTCAGAGGATGAGCATGGAGTTGTGTGGTTTGGGCAGCGTCTTGTGGTTCTAAGGTCGTGGAATTGCGGGATTTGATTCTCCACGAAGCCCATGAATCTCCTTTGTCTATCCATCCTGGGGCTACCAAGATGTATCAGGACCTTCGTCAGAGATTCTGGTGGACCCGTATGAAGCGCGAGATTGCCAAGTTCGTTGCCGAGTGCGATGTATGCTGTCGTGTGAAGGCCGAGCATCAGCGTCCAGTAGGGCCTTCTTCAGCCTTTGCCGGTGCCAGAATGGAAGTGGGATTCCGTTGGCATGGACTTCATCACCGGTTTGCCCCGTACTTCTTCTGGGAAGGATGCCATATGGGTTGTCATTGATCGGTTGACAAAGCTAGCGCATTTCCTGCCGGTGCGTACCAACCTCAGTGTCAGCCAGTTGGCGGATCTCTATGTATCTCGCATTGTGTGCTTGCATGGTGTGCCACGAACGATTGTGTTAGATCGTGGTTCTCTTTTTACCTCTCGGTTTTGGCATCAGTTGCAAGAGGCCATGGGGACGCGTCTTTCTTTTAGTTCAGCTTATCATCCCCAGACTGACGGTCAGACGGAGCGAGTCAACCAAGTGTTGGAAGATATGCTCCGTGCTTGTGTTCTTTCCTATGGGAAGAAGTGGGAGAAGTGCCTACCATTTGCTGAGTTCTCCTACAACAACAGCTATCAGGCCAGTCTTGGCATGGCACCATTTGAGGCCTTGTATGGGAGGAGATGTAGAACCCTATTGAACTGGTCAGAGACTGGTGAGCGGCAGTTTTTCGGCCCAGAGTCGATTAATGAGGCCGAAAGCCAGGTCTAGTTGATTCGCGAGCATCTGCGCACGGCCCAGTCCAGGCAGAAGAGCTATGCAGATCGTCGTCGCCGTGAGTTGAGCTTTGAGCCCAATGACTTTGTGTATCTCAAAGTCTCACCCTTGAAGGGCCATCAACGTTTTGGCGTCAAGGGCAAGTTGGCTCCTCGCTATGTTGGGCCATATCGCATCGTCGAGAGAGTTGGGGCTGTGGCGTACAGATTGGAGCTGCCAGCTACGCTTGAGGGTGTGCATGATGTGTTCCATGTGTCACACCTGAAGAAGTGCCTCTGTGTCCCGACTGAGGAAGCTCCGTTGGAGGTTCTCGATGTGCAAGAGAATTTGACCTACCGCGAGCATCCTGTTCTCATTCTTGAGGAATTTGAACGGAGAACAAGGAACCGGGTCATCAAGTTCCTTAAGGTTCAGTGGTCAAACCATTCCGAAGATGAGGCAACTTGGGAGCGAGAAGATCGCCTTCGTGCAGATTATCCATCTTTATTCTCCGAGTGAACGGAATCTCAGGTCGAGATTCTTGTAAGGGGGGGAGATTTGTAACATCCCAAGTTTCAGACTTATGTTTCCAATGTAAGAAAATGAGTAGAAATTAAAACTTTTTCCTACATCATGTATTTCCTGTATGTACTAAACGATTATTGTACAAGAGTTATGGAAATACATAGTCACAAGTCTTTGATCCAAATCTTGATCCTTCAAAAACATTCGTGTTCCACCTTGTGATAATCTCCTGGAAATATTTTTTCTAAATTCTTGGGTTGGTATGTGACCCCTCTAAAAAATTTCACCATTTTTAGAAATTGTTTGCATCCTTTTGGAGGTCAGTCAAACCTACTCCAATTCTGGTCAAACCTTGGACCAGCACATTGTGGAATTTTTGGAGGAAAATGTATAGCACAAAAACCTCTGCAAAATTTACACAAGGTTAATAACTCAGTTAGCAAGCTCCTGTAAAAATTTCATAAATTTTGGAGTGAGTTTGCTACCTCAAATAAATCCCCCAACTTCAGATCAGTGAAACTCAAATTTTGGGCTGAGTCAGACTCGGGCTCGAGTCAGACCCGAGTCCAACCCAGCCATTGGACTCGCTCGAGTTGAGTCAGCAGCGCCGCACTCGGGCTCGATCTCGTGCGCGCGCGTGCTGACCGTTGGATCTCGGTCGCACGGTCCTCGTTCCAGTGAACGTTCGGACCTTGCGGTTGCATTCATCACTCTAAGCCGTTGGATCTCCATCCAGCCGCCCAGACCTCCCCTCTGATCTCAGCGCCTCGGGGTGATCCAGGCCACTGGATTTCCATCCCGCGGTCACGACCTCCCACTGGACCTCCCCATCCGCTTAAGACCTCCCCACCTCGGGTGATCTGGGACGTCCAGGACCACCCCATGTCAATCCGGATCATCCAGGACCTCCCCTCAGCCCTGTGATTCTTCTCCACGACCTCCTGGAGGTCTGGTCGTCATGATTTTTCCCACACTGGTGCTTGTGTCAGTGTCAGAGCAGTTGGGAGCAGTGGCCTGCCACTTTTTGGTCCTTCCCAACGTCTCTTTCTGCCATGCATTGATTGTATGTCAGACCTTTGCCCTAAAAAGAAGTCAGCCCTACCAGCTCCTGTCACATCTAGCAAGTCCATGGCAGGGGTGTGCACCCAAAGCTTGCCTCTGTCCATGGCTTTGCTCCTTTGTCTTCTTAAGACCGCGAGCTCCTCCTTGTCTCCCTTAGTCTTCCTCTCCCTCCACCAAGCTTCATGAACACCACCATTGTCGGTTTTTGAAGTTCTTCAAGATCACCCGAGCTCGTGTGGTTTAATTGCGAACTTGGTTTTCCAACTTGTTCAATTATCCACCTTGGGCATCTTGTCTAAACCAACTCGGTTGGTTTCAGGGGGAGGAATTGTGGGTACCTGTTCTTCAAGGTCGTCCCTACTTTCTTCTTCGTCTCCAGCGGGCTTGGTCACCGGAGCACCTCCTTCGGCATCAACCTCTCCTCCGAGGTCCTTTGGACCTCACCTTGGCCCTGGTGAGTCCTCTTTAGTCTTTTTGAGCTCAAGGTTTAGCTAGATTAAAGCGTAGCAAGCCTTTTAGTGTTTGTCGGTCTTGCCGAAGACCTAATTACCACCCTCTTCGGCTCGCCGGCGTTCTGAGCCGTCGCCGCCGTCGAGAGTTAGCCCAGTAGGTCCGCGGTGCTTTTACGAGTTAGTGGTGCCCTTGGTTCCCGCCGGCGTGGTCCATGTCGCCGGCGGCGAGCTTTTCTTTGACTCGGGTGTTTTGCCGTGTCATACTCGGGCAGGATATGAGATCAATGATTGGCATTAATGGCTGTCCGAGGTTGTCCATTAATGCTGTCTTGCCGGCAGCTCGCGCGTGCCTTCTAAAGCCCAGACCTCCCAGGGTAAATCATGGCCGTCTAAGACCACCCCCAGGCTAGATTTGAGCCGTAGAGCCGTTTCCGACAAAATCGCTAAGTCCCATACCTCCTAGAGTAATCTCCGCCGTTAAGGACCTCCCTGGGCTAGTTTTTTTAGCCGTTGGATCTGGCCCTGTGCAAAGTCTTGCACGCTAGGACCTCCCATAGTGCCGATCCTAGCCATCTAGGACCACCCTGGTTAAATCCTAGTCATTTAGACCTTTCCCCGTGCGCAAAAGACCTCCCTTGGTCATTTTGCAAAGACCACCCTAGACCACCCTCGGGGTCCTCTTGGTAAACGCCACCCCTGGTCGTTTACAAAGAAAACCCCGTTCAGGATCTCCCTAGGCCTAATCTGAGCCGTCCAGATCTCCTCCGATTAGAACCCTGACGCATAGGACCTCCCCGAGCAGATCTTGGCCATCCAAGACCTCCTCGGTTAAATCCCAACCGTTTAGGACCTCCCTCGCTTGATCGTGTCTGTTAAAAACCTCCCTCTGGAGATCTAGACCGTCGAAGACCTCCTCCGTGAGATCTTGGCCGTCCAGACCTCCCTCCGTAGGATTAGCCTTAGGACCTCCCCTAGTGCTCGGGACCGCCAGATCTTGATCTGACGGTCACGACCTCCGTTAGGCGCGAGGACCTCCTTTGCGTGCGCTGTGCATGCACTGGTCGTGGCCGTTGGATCAGATCTCAACGGTCTAGACCTCCCCAGTGCGGGAGGAGGTCTTTTGTGCGCTGTGCTTCGAGGTCCGTGGTCGTGCGATAAAGGATCGACGGCCCACGACCTCTCCTTTGTCTTTCAGTTCAATTGGACCTCCCGAGAGCTCGAATTTTCTAAGTCTTTTATTGTTTCAAATTTCAAAAGTGCATAACCTTGTCATTTTAGCTTCTTTTTGAATGATTCCAGTTGTTGTAGCTCTGTTAGAGTATGAACTTTAATCTGAGAATGAATTTAGGCATTGTTATGTAGAAGAAAATGATAGAAACTGCATGATCTTGTTTAGTGGAAATAGTGGTTTAGAAATTCATTGAAAATTTGTAAAATGCATAATTTATTCTCTGTAATTCCAAACTGAGCAAACTCAGTTTTGTTAAAACCCACTACGAATGTACTGTAATATAGAATAGGTCTTCATATGATCCTTGCCACTGAAATTAATGATTCACTAGTTTTAGAACTTAGAAAAATCATAACTAATTCATTTCAACTCCAAATTGTGCAAACTCAGTTTTGCTGTTGTTAGGATAGCCATATCTACCTACCATAAAAATTTCAAGTTCTAGATCATTTTAGAAATTTTTGCCATGAACAGTAACCATAATTAATTTAACTAGGATTTTCCAGGCTGAGAGAACTTAGTTTAGCCATAACTTTTTCATGCTAAGTCCAAATGAAGTGATTCTTGTTTCTAAAATTGTCTAAAATAAGCCCCTAGCTGCTGTAGAAATTTCATGGGTTTTGGTTGTTCTTTGCTGTTGAGTTCCTTTTGGTGTTCTTCGTTCTTATCGATTTTTATCGCCTTTTCTCGTTAGGTTCCGAAGAGAACTTTGAACCTGCGCACTCCCCTCTGCAGCAAGACCAATCCTAGCAAGGCAAGCAGTTTGATCATGTTAATCCCAGTATTTTAAGTATTTATGTTGATTACAACTTCTATGTATGCATTGCTACTTTGTGTTAAACTATTGTCGTTAGTTGGCCTAGTAGATGCATTTCCTTAGCAAATGATTATCCTCTACTACCGTGAGCCTAGGTTATTGCTGTGATTTAGAGTTCGTGGATGAGCTCTTGTCACTTAGTAGTTGCGAATTAATTGCTTAGCTATGCTTAGCTTCCGGTAGAAATGGGCGGTTATCGACTTGTCGATAACCTTGATCACATAAAACTTATTATGATTATGATTTCCACCTTGTGCCATGTCTATTTATGAAAACTAAAACCTAAAAACAAAAGGATTTAGACTTGGGCACAATTGTATGATTGATGTGCTTCTGGGTGTGACTGGAATGGTGCCCGAGTCAATTAAGGACCGAACATCTTGTGAGTACCTGTTATCCGAGCAATTTATGCGTGCTAACCACACTAGAGGGTATGGGACCTCTCTTGACCTAGTTCTTTGGCGTGTATTGGCTTTGGGTCGCAGGGAGTCGCATGAGGGATGGTGTTGGGGGCATTGTAGTGTCCGAAAGACTTCACCCGTGATGGGATTTGTTGTCTTTCGGCTTGCAATGTAAGCGTATGGGTTTCTATCCATATGAGCGGCTCATGGTTGATACACAATATTGGAAAATGTCTCGTAGGACTTAGCCGTGACGGCATACCTTCGGCAGTGTGCTTTGTGGCTTAAAGGCGGTCTGAAGTGTGGGTACATTGGTACACCCCTGCAGGGTTAAAACTATTCGAATAGCCTCGTCCTAGGTTATGGACACGCTTGGGTAAGCTTTCAAGAGTTAGACTACAACCTTTTAATTAAAACTTGATGGGTGGTACGAATCGGGGATTCGTGCTATGTTGTGGTGGCTATTGGGATAGTCACTTCCAGGTGGTTACTTGTATGTATCTTTACTTCGCTGTATTTTGACAACAAAACAGATTTGCAAACTTGCTTTTAAATGTATTACGTTATTGCAAATAAAGTTGGCTTTGTGCAAAATGAGACATACAACCTCCACCTAAATAAGCTTGCATGTAGTTTATGAACAGTGCGCTATTCCACACGTCGGTCTTGCAGTACCTTTGTGTACTCGGTTATCTTGCTTAAATGTAATTGTTGCAGAGGAAGAAGGTGAGCTTGAGGGCCTCACTACGTGAGTTGTCTTGTGGTAGCTTGCAGGCGTCTAGCTTGGCGGCGGTCGGTTGCCTTGTGGGTGGTGTGGCTAACCTGGTCGACTTTTGTTCTAGCCATCTTATGGCACCTTTGCTTCATTGTCATTCTTGTTTATTGTTCTATTTGGCGGTCGGCTCTTTTGTAATAACTCTACTTTATGTATGTCGTTGTTGAACTTAGTGATGTATGTTGTATGGAAATGATGTGTAATTTTGTGATGATGTGCATATGCTGCAATGCAGGAAGCATATGTCCATCGAGGCTTAGAATGTTTAATTAGTAACGCTAGAACCATTTGGAGGTTAAGTGTTACTAGTTAAATATTCTGGGTCCTCACAAAGTTGGTATCAGAGCCATACTAACCGTAGAAAACCCTAGCTTGGTCGCCTATAGGATATTTTGAAAACTTACTTTCAAACAGTTCATGAAAATTTAAGTAAGTTCTCAGATTTTACTCCTTACCTATCTTAGCTTGCTCATCTCACCTTAATCTCACTTAAGTTTTGAAAAAGTTGTTCCTCTTTTCCTTTCAAAAATTAGCTACTATCTATTAAATTGGTTTTGGGAGAACCATGAGAGCTTGGAGAAAGAAATTTGGACAGCAAGCTAGTAATTAGTATAGGAGGTAGGAAATGAGAGGTTAATTCAACTAAAACTTGAGGGAATGAAAGGGTAAGAAGTGATATGAAATTAGCTAAATGTCTATACTCTATTATGTGGTTATACCTTGATTTTGGGCTGTTTTGAGCTAGAATTTAGTTCTGAAATTTTGGGTCTTCTCAAACGATTACTCGTTCTTCCATACGGGTTAGTCGTTTCGGGGAGTTGATTTGGTGACTTATCGTCTTGTGCTCTTTGGTGGTTATTCTTGAGCCCTTTTAATTGAGTTTGGATTTCTTTGCCTTTTGATCTTGGGCTTGTAGCTAACTTGTCTTAGTGAAACAGGATTGCTGGAGGGGCACGTAGTGGTCGGAACCAGCCGGGTAGTCCCGATGAGGAGCTTCCCCCTCCTCCGACCATGGCGGAGGTCCTCATGCAGATCGAACGTAATCGTTCGGAGGACCGCAGGGTGTTGGAGGTTATCGCGAGGAACACCTCCACTCCCTCTGGTGTCTCTGGATCTGGAGGTGGCCATCAGTCTCGTGGGGGACTTGCGGAGTTCCTTCGTACGCAGCCTCCCACCTTCTCCCGGTCCGAGGATCCCTTGGACGCAGACGATCAAGCTGCGTCTAGTTGGCCGGCTCAACGTTGCTCGATGCCGGAGCGAGAGGGCACTTTCGCATCCCATCAGTTGGAGGGTGCGGCACTCTCATGGTGGGAGAACTTCCACGCCATGCAGCCTGCGGGACACGTGGTCTCGTGGGAGGAGTTCAGGTCGGCTTTCCGTCGGGCCCATGTTCCCGCCGGCCTGATGAAGCTAAAGAAGAAGGAGTTCCTTGCGCTCAAACAGGGGTGCAAGTTTGTGACCGAGTACCTCCATGAGTTCAACCATCTCGCGAGGTACGCTCCTGCTGAGGTGGCCACTGATGAGGCCAAGCAGGAGAAGTTCATGGAGGGCTTGTCTGAGGAGCTTCAGGACAAGCTCTCTATTGTGGACTTCCCAGACTTCCAGACCTTGGTGGACAAGGCCATCGTCGCCGAGCACAAGGCGAGAGCGTGGCGAGTCCCGCAAGCGCAAGTGGGAGGCCCAGCAGATGCGCACAGTGAGCCTCGTTCGTCCTCGAAGTTGGGCGGCACGGTGGCCCGTCCTCAGGCTTCCCTACCGCCGAGGCCTTCGGCACCAGCTCCACGTCCTCCGCAGGCCGTGATTCAGTCACGTGCGCCTGCGATCCAGCAGCAGGTTGCTCATCGCAACCCCGCGACCGACGTCACCTGCTTCTACTGCCACAACAAGGGCCACTACGCAAGTAGTTGTCCTAAGAAGACTGGAGCGGCCCCTCGTCCTAATGGAGGACGCGGGCAAGGGAGTGGTCACCCACCTGACTAGAAGACCCCGGGCTTGGGGAGCGGCCGAGTCAACCATATCTCGGCTGAGGAGGCACAGGAGGCGCCCGACGTGGTGTTGGGTCCTGCTACAGTTTTATTTGACTCTGGAGCTTCGCATTCTTTTATTTCGAGGTCGTTTGCTTTTGATAGTGGTCTCTACTGTGTTCCTTTGGGGGTTCCACTGCTTATTCGCTCTCCGGGTTCGGAAATGAGAGCTGACCAAGTATGCCGGGACGTTCCTATCCACATCGAAGGAGTGGGATTCTTGGCGAGTCTTATCCTACTCGATTCGGCGCGCTTGGATGTGATTCTTGGCATGGATTGGTTGTCCCAACACTTGGGGCAAATCGATTGTGCCAGGAATGTTGTCTACCTGACCCGTCCTTCAGGTGAGCAGGTTGGGTTTTCACCACAGTTGCGAGAACCTTATCTTTATGCCCTTGAAGCAAAGCCAGTATTGGAGATTCGCGATGTCCCCACTGTGTGTGACTTCGCGGATGTCTTTCCAAAGATTTGCACGGATGCCACCCGCTCGAGACACAGTTCGTGATAGAGTTGCTACCGTGCATCGCCCTATTTCAAAGAGGCCGTATCGCATGCCTCCTAATGAGTTGGAGGAGCTGAAGAAGCAACTAGTGAGCTGCAAGAGAAGGGTTTTATCCGTCCTAGTTCATCTCCTTGGGGTTGTCCAGTTTATCTTTGTGAAGAAGAAGGACAAGACCTTGCGCATGTGTGTTGATTACCGTCCGCTTAATGAGGTGACGGTGAAGAACAAGTATCCTTTGCCCGTATTGATGATCTTTTCGATCAGTTGACCGGAGCGCGTGTCTTCTCCAAGATTGACTTGAGATTGGGCTATCATCAAGTCAGGATCAGGACCGAGGATATTCCTAAGACGGCCTTTTCTACTCGTTATGGTCTTTACGAGTACACCGTCGTGTCTTTTGGTTTGACTAATGCTCCTGCGTTATTCATGAACCTTATGAACTCGGTATTCATGGAGTATTTGGATAGGTTTGTGGTGGTATTCATCGATGATATTCTTATCTACTCCAAGAGCGAAGAAGAGCATGCTGAGCATCTTAAGCTTGTGTTGGGCAAGCTGCGCGAGCACCAGCTGTATGCAAAGTTCAGCAAGTACGAGTTCTGGTTGAAGGAAGTGGCATTCTTGGGCCATGTTCTTTCAGCAGGAGGTGTGGCTGTAGACCCTAGCAAGGTCAGTGATGTGCTATCTTGGCATCAGCCCAAGTCGGTCACCGATGTGCGGAGTTTTCTTGGTTTGGCTGGCTACTATCGCCGCTTTATCGAGAATTTCTCCAAGATTGCGAAGCCTATGACTGAATTGCTCAAAAAAGACAAGAAGTTTGAGTGGTCCACTGGATGTGATGTGAGTTTTCAGGAACTCAAGAAGCGGTTGACCTCAGCCCCAGTACTTGTTCTCCTTGATATTCACAAGAGTTTTGATATCTATTGTGATGCTTCTCGTCAGGGTCTTGGTCGTGTTCTTATGTAGGAAGGCAAGGTTGTGTCCTATGCATCGCGGCAGTTGAGGCCTCATGAACTCAACTATCCTACTCATGACTTGGATTTAGCTGCTGTGGTTCATACACTCAAGATTTGGCGGCATTATCTGATTGGTAACCGTTGTGAGGTGTATTCTGACCACAAGAGCTTGAAGTACTTGTTCACCCAGCCAAATCTGAACCTCAGGCAAAGAAGGTGGTTGGAATTGATCAAGGACTATGACATGGGCATTCAGTATCATCCGGGCAAAGCCAATGTTGTTGCGGATGCACTCAGTCGGAAGGTGTATTGCAACATGTTAATGCTCCAAGAGCAGCTGACCTACCCTTATTTCGAATTTGGTGCCTCAATTTGGGTTTGATCGAGCACGGTTCTCTTGCTACCTTGGTCGTGCAACCAACCTTGGTGGACCAAATCAAGGCTGCTCAGCAGGCAGATGTTGGTGTGAGTCAAATCAAGCAGAACATCAAGGATGGGATAGCCAAGTGCTTTTCAGAGCATGAGCATGGCGTTGTGTGGTTTGGGCAGCGTCTTGTGGTTCCTAAGGTCGTGGAATTGCGGGATTTGATTCTCCGCGAAGCCCATGACTCTCCTTTGTCTATCCATCCTGGGGCTACCAAGATGTATCAGGACCTTCGTCAGAGATTCTGGTGGACCCGTATGAAGCGCGACATTGCCAAGTTCGTTGCCGAGTGCAATGTATGCTGTCGTGTGAAGGCCGAGCATCAGCGTCCAGCAGGCCTTCTTCAGCCTTTTGTGTGGACCCCGGTTTATTCGGCTTGTACTGCTTAACCACCCACTTGGTCCTAGCAGCACAAATCAAATAAACCAAGCCTCGAGATATGTATACTTCCCAGAATTGTAGTATACACACCCCGTTACAAAATTATGCGTCAATTCCATTCATACACATAGAGTCGGCTAAAGCAACAAATCAGAAGACATACATAATATAAAGAGAGTTATTACAAAAGAGAGGCCGACCAGCCAAATAACACATAAGTAACTAATTTAAACAGCAGAAGCAAAAGGGACATAAGATGGCGATAAACAAAAGCCAATCGGTGTGCCTTTACCCACAAGGCAGCCAACCGGACCGCCAAGCTAATCGCTCCAGACACCACCACAACAAATCTCACAAAAGTGAGGCCCCTCGAGCTCACCTTCTTCCTTTGCAACAAAACAATTAAGCATAGCATCTGAGTATAAAAATTGTTTTTGTACTCGCAAGACTGACGTGTAAGATAACAGAACTATAATTAACTACATGCAAGCTTTATTTAAGTGGAGGAGGCTCTGGACTTATTTTCAGCATAAAGCAAGTTTTCTTTGCAATAAGGTAATACATTTAAAAGCAAGTTGGCAATAAAATCTTACTGTTCAAATAAAAGAGAGACCAATATAACAATAGGTAGATGACAGCATCCTGGAAGTGACTAACCCAATAGCGACCACAACAATAGCATGAAGTACCCCTTCATACCACCCATGTCAAGTTTTAAGTTTTTAAAAGGTTGTAGTCTAGTTCTTGCGGGAAATAACCAAGCGTGTCTATAACCTAGGACGAGGCTATTCGAATAGTTTTAACCCTGCAGGGGTGTACCAATGTACCCACACGATAGACCGCCTTTCCACCAGCCACGGTTAGCATACTTCCTTTGGTATGTAGGCACGGCTAAGTCTAACAAGACACTTTCCAATGGACGATGCTAATTAAGAGCCGCAACCCACGGGAGAAGGACACATTAGACAGCCTAACCGGTCTGCTAATGCTCCCCTCCAACACCACGCACATGTGAGGACCCGGAATATTTAACTAGTAACACTTAACCTCCAAATGGTTCTAGCATTACTAATTAAACATTCTAAGCCTCGATGGACATATGTTTCCCAGAATTGCAACATATGCGCATCATCACAAAATTACACATCATTTCCATACAACAATATCACTAAGTTCAATAACAACATAAAGTAAAGTTATTACAAAAGAGAGCCGACCGCCAAATAGAATAATATACAAGAATGACAATGGAAGCAAAATGTGCCATAAGATGGCTAGAACAAAAGTCGGCCTGTTAGCCACACACCCACAAGGCAACCGGCCAGGGCATAAAGCTAGTCGCCCAAGCAAACTACCACAACACATTTCCGCAAAAGTGAGGCCCTCGGCTCACCTCCTTCCTCTGCAACAAAACAATTAAGCATAGCATCCGAGTACAAAGATTGTCTTTGTACCCGCAAGATCGACGTGTGGAATAGCGACCTATTCATAAACTACATGCAAGCTTATTTAGGTGGAGGTTGTATGTCTCATTTTGCATGAAGCCAACTTTATTTGCAATAATGTAATATATTTCAAAAGCAAGTTTGCAAATCTGTTTTGTTATCAAAGTAATGATAGTAAAGATACATACAAGTAACCACACAGGAAGTGACTATCCCAATAGCCACCACAACATAGCACGAATCCCGATTCGTACCACCCATCAAGTTTTAATTTAAAAGGTTGTAGTCTAACTCTTGAAAGACCTCCCCAAGCGTGTCCATAACCTAGGGCGAGGCTATTCGAATAGTTTTAACCTGCAGGGTGTACCAATGTACCCACACTTGGACATCCTTTAAGCCAAAACACACTTCCGTAGGTATGTCAGCACGGCTAAGTCCTACGAGACGCTTTCCAATATTGTGTATTAACTCGAGCCGTCGTATGGGTAGAAACACCATACGCTTACATTGCAAGCCGAAAGACAACAAATCCCATCACGGGTGAAGTCTTTCGGACACTACAATGCTCCCAACACCATCCCTCCCGCGACCTCCTGCGACCGGAGCCAATACACGCCAAAGTACTAAGTCAAGAGAGGTCCCATACCCTCTAGTGTGGTTAGCACGCTAAAATGCTTGGTTTAGTGTAACAAGATGTTCGGTCCTTGTTGACTTAGGCACCATTCCATCACACCCGAGAATCACACCAACATACCATTGTGCCCAAGTCTAAATCATTTTGCTTTTAGTTTTAGTTTTCATAAGTAGACATGGCACAAGGTGGAAATCATAACTCATAATAAGTTTTGTGTGATCAAGGTTATCGACAAGTCGATAACCGCCCATTTCTACCGGCTAAGCATGGCTAAGCAATTAATTCGCAACTACTAAGTGACAAGAGCCCTCCACGAACTCTTAATCACAGCAAGTAACCTAGGCTCATGGTAGTAGAGGATAATCATTTGCTAAGGAAATGCATCTACTAGGCGACTATTAAAACAAAGTAGCAATGCATACATAGAATTTGTAATCAACATAAATACTTAAAATACCGGATTAACATGATCAAACGCTTGTTTCTTGCTGTTGCTCAATTGGTTGCGGAGGATCGTTCTCGGATTACCGCAAATGTCGAATCCTAAGCGAAGAGGCAAAAGAACCAAGAACAACCAATAAGACGAGCCACAAATAAACCAATGAGCAAGCAACAATTATCCAAATACGACTTAAATTTATACACAAGGTAGAATACAAATATACCTAGTCATAGAAACTGGAAAAACCTAATTTGGATTTGTGGTGCAAAGATATTGCCTAAAAACACATTTTCTACCATAATTAGCACTTTAGCAAAAATATTTTCTAGAGAGATTTTGAAGCTGGAATTTTTATGGTAGCTACCTACTGGTATAGAGGTAACCCATATAAAATTTCAGGTCATTTGGAGTTAAAATGATTTAGTTATGATTTTCCTAAGATGCAAAACAAGCATAATGCACTTTCCAGAAATATAAACATGTGCAAAACCTATTTCACATTATAGTATGATAACAGAGGATTTCCTAACATCAAATTTCTATTTTTAGGATTCTGAGAATTACTGGTGTCTATTACCTCATTAAATGAATTTTTAATTGCTACTAATAAGGTTAAATCTACTAACATATTTTTAGTGTGTGATATAGACCTTCCACCATTTTTAGATTAAAGTTTAGTTAATGACAAATTTATCAAAGTTAAAATCATTCACTTAGCAGATATACGTAAAAGATATGCATTTTCCAAGTTTTAATACAATTCGGAATATATAAAAATAGCGAAAACCAACTATTAAAGATTACTGAATTTTCTACTACTGAAGCATAGCTAAAAGCATTTTATATTAAACTATAGGGAATACAAATTTATTGCAATTGGTTTCATGTAAAAGGATTTATCTAGAATTAGTTATGAGTTTCTAAAGTTTTTAGATCATTTTCATCGATAAACAATTGCTTACCAAATACAGAACAATCCAATAAAAGGAAATGACGTGGGCGACTCCCAACCCTTGATCTAAAATCCTCGGCTCACGCGCGCGAAAATAGCGCCGCCACGAAACCTGTCGGGGTCCACCGTTGGATCAAGATCCAACGGCCCAACGAGTGCATGCAACCGACGATGCGGTTGCCTCGGTGAACTGCGACCGCAGATCTAAAGATGAACGGCTTAGAACCCACATCTAACCGGAAGGTCCGATTGCACACATGATCTCACCGCAGATCGCAAGATGGGCGGTCCAGATGATGAGGAACCGGATGGTCGAATGCACTCACGATCAAGACCGCAGATCTAAAAATGAACGGTGGGTGATGATCGGAGTTCAAACAGGGATGCTGACATGTGGGACCGTATGTCAGTGACTTCGAGTCACCCACGCGCTGGTTTACCCCACGTGCACAGCGCACTGGGCCCACAAGTCAGCGACTAAGCAGGGCGGTTAAGACCGAATTAGTGATTCTAATGATTGACATTAAATAGATTCTAATGACTGCTGAGATTTGATTTTAAACCCTCGGGCCCACAAGTCAGCGACCCAGAGGTTAATTCCGACAGCGATTAAATGCCGACTCACTTAATTAAGCAATGATTAGGCATTAATGATGTCTGAATAGATGGAGTGAAACAGCAGATTGATTTAGGAGATTGGGCCCACCGGTCGGTGGCTAATAATAATGATTAAGACACAATTAACAGCTAATGATTGGCAATTAATGTGTCCTAATGATCCGATTTAAAACGGAGCTTCTCGGTGACAAAACCCGAGTGGCTTTGCGGTGATGCGGTCGCCGCGACTCCGTCATGGCGGCGCCACAAACTATCAAAATGGGTTCGCAATAGTGTTGCGGACCCAACGGTGTGACCTCGCGGCGGTGGAGGTGCATGAACGCCGCGAGCCGGAAACAAAGATGAAGGCCGACACGGCAAAACACGAAAATAGCAAAATGCTCAGCCGCAGTCCAAGAAGCGAGTGCCATGACTTCTAGGGACTATATAGGAGCTACCTTAACCGAGAGGAGCTCCAAAGATGGCGGGAAGACTTGAACACGATGAAGTCCACCGGAGCCGAAGAAGATGAAGTGGAAGGTGAGGTTCTGAGCAAAATGAGTGGAACCACATCATTACCACACTTCATTATAGCTCAAAGAGGCTCCAAAAGCAAGTAATTGCAAAAGAATCACTTACTGAGTTTGGAGAAGAAAGGGGTGAAACCAACTGAAAATCTCCAAACTTAAAATTGAGTGATTCTGTGAATGCAACCCAAAATCAAGTTAGGGAAATATAAAGGAGGTTGAGGAGTTCAAAGGGTGCAAGAAATGTTGGGGATGAACCACTTCGGACACCAAGGCCGCCATTGGAGCTCTACGCCAACAATGGTGTTTTGAGGGTGAGGGTGTTCTTGAGCTCAAACACAGAGAATAGCTAGGTGTGGTGCAAAAGAACACCAGAGGACCTAGGGGAGCCAATTTATAGGAAGGGGATTAGGGTTTTGAGCAAGAACATGAGCCCATGGTGAGCTCGGTTCATGGCGCGTTGTAGACCACGAAATGATGGGAGCAAGTGAGCATGGTGACAATGGAGGAGAAAGCACAGGCGCATTAAATGCATTGCGAGAGACGTTGACAAAAGCAACGTGGAGGTGACACATCAACGCCGCCCCGTGCCTCTCGCTCTCCGCCATTGCGCCCGCGCGCCGAAGAAGCGAGGAGGAAGAAGAATGGAAAAGACGAACGGTGACCGTCGGATCGAAAATGGACGGTCACGATTAAACAAGTTCGCCGGACACCGATTGCTCTCAAGGATGCGGGCGGTTGGATTGAGATCCAACGGTCCCAAATGATTAACGCAACCGAGGGTCCGAATGCTCACATGAACGTGGGCGAGCGATTTGAATCAACGGCCGATATTGCACGCGCGCTTTAAACCGCGCTCGGTGCGATTAGGTGGTTCAACCGAAGTCAAGTGGCTCGGACTCGAGTCCGACTCGAACCCAATGAATAGTGAATTTGGTTTTAGGTTTTTAATTAAGCTGAGACTTTTGAGGATTTATTTGGGGTAGCAAAATAACTCCAAAAATTCTGAAATTTTTACAGGAGCTTGCTGACTGAGACATTGACCTGTGTAAAATTTTCAGAGAGTTTTATGCTGCGAATAAATCCCCAAAAATTCTGCAAGGCTCTGTTTTAATGTTTGGCTGAGAGTCAAACAGGTTTGACTACCTCTAAAAATATTCAAACAATTTCTAAAAATTGTGAAATTTTTCAGAGGGGTCACATACCACCACAGAGACTTAGGAAAAATATATCCAGAGAATGATCATAAGATTTGACAAGATTGTTTTTGGAAGAACAAGACTTGGATCAAAAGACTTGTGACTTTGTACTTCCATAACCTTTTGTACAATACTTGTTCAGTACACAAGGGAAATACATGATGTAAGAAAAAGTTTTAATTTCTACTCATTTTCTTACATTTGAAACACAAGCCCAAAATTGGGATGTTACAGCACACACACACAGTTTCAACACACCCACCGTCCAGCTCATAATTAACACCTCCCAAAGTACTTAGTCAAGAGAGGTTCCATATCACCCTCGTATGGTTAGCACGCAACAATTGCTTGGATCAATGGCACAAGTAACTCGGTCATTAGGGACTTAGGCACCATTCCACTCACACCCAAAAGATCACACCAACATACCATTGTGCCCAAGCCAAATTATAATTTTTGTTTTCAGTTTTTGATTTGCAAAGTAGTAAGACACAAAGGCTGGACATAATGGAATAATAATAGCATTTGTGTGATCAAGATCACCGACTAAGTCGATGATCGCCCAATACTACCGATAACTAGGCATGGCTAAGCAATATTTATTCGTCATCTACTAAGTGACAAGAGATCATCCAATGAACTCTAATCACAGCAAATAACCTAGGCTCTGGTAGTAGAGGATAATTATTTACCTACAGATTATGCAACTAGAGGATTAACTAATCAATGTAACAACAAAATAGCAATGCATACATACAAGTTAAACAAAGTATTAGACTTTTAAAAGTAATGGGATTAGATGGGAAATGATCAAACTGCTTGCCTGGTTGCTGTTGCTCAATATGTGGCTGAGGATCGCTCTCAAGGACAACACAATCATCAGAACCTAACGAAAGAGCGAAAAAGAACCGATAAGAACAAAAAACACGCAAAAGACTCAAAACCTACTTTCTCCAATTGCTCTGAAAATTTTACAGCAGCAAGGGCATGATTCATAATGAATTTAGAAACAAGAACCAACTGATTTGGACTTTTAATGCAAAATATATGATTAATACAAGTTAATTCAGCTGAAAATGCAATTAAATGAGGTTACTGTGCATAAATAATTTTCTAGAGATGTTCTGGTCCTGAAATTTTTATGATAGGTAGTTACTGACAATCTAAGGCTAACACAATTGGTCTCACCTCATTTAGAGTCAGAATGATTTACTTATGATTTTTCAAGATATGAAAATGAACAAAACTAAATTGCATAGGAAATCTTGTTAAAAACAGTAACATACCTAAAACAAATTTTATCATTTAGATCCTTATTAAAGGAAGCCAACAAAGTTAGATTCACTCACAAATGATTTTCAGAGAATTAGTTATGCAATTTACAAGTTAATTGCAAGTTTTAGAATAACAATTAAAACCTATTTCTAAACCAATTTTGAAATCTGTTTTCTGGAGCCGAACCAGACTTCTATCCATTTTTAGATTAAATTTAAGTTCAAACTAAAGCTAACAAAATTTGAATCAACCCTAATGGACTTGAAATGAATTAGTTATGCCTTTTTGAAGTTTAATACCTTTTTCAGTTTGCGAAAAAACCTCTCGGGAAAATATCAAACTCTAAAATGACGTGGCTGATTAAGGACCACGATCCAATGATAAAGGGCTGAGAGCGAGCGGTTCGGAAGACCCGTAAGCTCCGCGACTCGGCCACGATCAAGCATCGGACGGTGAAATGGGTTGGGCCGTCAGCGATTTGAGCGATGGATCGCCGCAAAGCGGGGCATCGTCACGACGGCGAGTCACACCCGCGGGGTTTCCACACGCGTGCGATAGCGAGGACCCACCCACCCGCGATGAGACCACGGGGCGTTTCGTGCGGGAAATAACCAAAGTCGCGGTCCGCTGTCGAGACGAGAAGCACCGGCTAAAGGACACATTTAATACTAATCGGTGATTAATCATCAATTAACTATGATTAGCATTAAAAGATCAAATCTTTGTCCTAATCCGGCAATGCACAGTGCCAACCCCATCCGACAAAACAACCGATGCAGTCACGAGCTCGCCGCCGGCGACTCCGGTCGTGGCGACGCGAGCCAATGGCCAAAATGGGACCGCAATACCAATGCGCACATATTGGTACCATTGGCACCGGCGATAGTGCGCCAGAACGGCGGTGAGCCAGCGCGATGCGGCGGCGCCATGCACGGCCGAAACATGTTAATGATTAACAGCTCCGCAGCAGTTTACTTGAGCGGGTGCCAAGATGCTAGGGGCTATCCAGAAGATTACCTTACGGAGAGGAACTAAGGGAGGTCGGAGGAGCACAAGCGGCAGTGGAGCTTGCCGGTGTCGAGGACGAAAGCGAGGACAAGTCGGCCTGGGAAACAACAGCACGACTGGGTCATCACACTGGGTTCCAACTAGCCCGGAGATACTCCCAGAGTAAGGAATTGAGGAGAGGTGCTGCTTACCGGAGATGGGGAAGAAGGGGGTGAAGTTCGGCCGAAATGGGGGAACTTCAATATCACCCGACTCCTGAAGGGACAACCAAAATTGAATGAGGGTTAAGGTTCCAGAGGGTTAAAGGAACCAGTCGGAGCAAGAAATGGAGCAAGGGAGCCACTGGAACTAGGATGCCCACGAAGCTCGATTGCGGCCAACAAAGGCGGATTCGGTGTCTTTGTGAATTGAGCCCGAACAAGCAACCCGGGTGCTCGAAAAGCCTCAAGAGAGTTGAAAGGGAGACAAGGGAGGGCTGAGTGGCCTCTTATGGCCGAGATGGCAACGGGTCTTTAGGAAGGCAAGCTCGCGGTAATTGGCCAGCCGAGCGACGGGAGCAGGTGGAGACAGAGGGAAGACTTTCGGGAGCGACTACACGATGAGCACTTAATGCGTGGCAGCAAGGAGTCGTTGGTGACGCACGAGGGTGACCGAGGCACGGCGCTCTCCCATGACCTGCTCTGTCGCGCGCACGAGCGGGAGGTAGGAGATGACCAGCGACGCAAGCGGGGCCACCAGTCAGAGAGATAGGGCGAAGGTGGCTCGGGCTCAACAGGGCCAACGGGTTGAGTCGAATGCCTTCCGTACCGACCGTCCGATCACTCTTGAACGGCTGTGATGCGCGCGCGACTCCGAAAACGCCCGGCGCGAAGGGGTACGCTAAGCGCCGCTGGATCAAGATCCTACGATGGACAGTCATTCTCCGCGGGAGGGAGGCTGAGCTGGTCGGGTCGCACCGACAACAGGAACGGGCTCGAGCCCAAGCAACAGTGCTTGACCCAAGGGCTGATTGGTGTTCAAAACTGAGCTGAAAATTTTGGGAATTCAATTGAGGTATCAAATCAACTCCAAAATTTATGAAATTTTAACTGGAGCTATCTGACTTTAGGATTAACATTCCATAAAATGTCCAGAGATTTTTGTGCACTGGAATTTTCTCAAGAAATTCCAGAAGGTTATTTCAGAGGTTTGACCAAGGTTTGACTTGCCTCTAAAATACTCAAATAATTTCCAAAATTTATGAAATAAATCAGAGGTGTCACAGGGCAACCTTAGAACCAAGGAAAATTATTTCCAAGGGTTTGACACAAGATTTCACCCAGAAGGTTTTGACTTGAGATAAATGAGGATTTTGATTTTGAATTTCCCAAAATTCCTTTACAAGAATTTCACAAAAGTTCAAGAGTAAAAGGATGAAAGAAAAGTTTTAATTTACCCTCATTTTATTACATTTGAAACACAAGCCAAAATGGGGATGTTACAAACCTCCCCCCCTTACAAAAAATCTTGTCCCGAGATTTGGTTCACTCGGAAAAGAAAAAGGGGTAGTCGGCACGGAATGGTAGCTTCATCCTCAGAATGGTTTGGCCACTGAACTTTAAGGAATTTAATGGAACGATTCCTGGTTCTTCGTTCAGTCTCCTCGACTATGCGAACAGGGTGCTCGCGATAGGTCAAATCTTCTTGGACGTCAAGAGTTTCCAACGGAGCTTCCTCTGTTGGAATACGGAGGCACTTCTTTAGCTGGGACACATGGAACACATCATGTACCCCTGCAAGTGCAGTAGGCAGCTCAAACTTGTAGGCAATAGCTCCCTTCTTCTCAATGACACGGTATGGACCGACATATCGAGGAGCTAACTTGCCTCTGACACCAAAACGCTGATGACCTTTCAGAGGAGAAACCTTGAGATAAACGAAGTCATTGGACTCAAAGCTCAATTCACGACGACGACGATCCGCATAGCTCTTTTGACTCGAGTGAGCCGTGCGCAATCGATCTCGGATAAGCTGAACTTTACTTTCGGCCTCATTGATCGAGTCTGGGCCAAAGAAAGGTCTTTCGCCGGTCTCAGACCAATTCAACGGGGTTCTACACTTTCTCTCGTATAAGGCCTCGAATGGTGCCATGCCGAGACTGGCTTGGAAGCTGTTGTTGTATGAAAACTCGGCGAATGGCAAGCACTTCTCCCAATGCTTCCCATAGGAAAGGACACAAGCTCAAAGCATGTCCTCTAAAACATGGTTGACCCTCTCGGTCTGACCATCAGTTTGGGGGTGATATGCTGTGCTGAAAGAAAGACGAGTTCCCATAGCTTCTTGCAAGCTATGCCAGAACTGGGAAGTGAAGATGGAACCACTATCAGAAATGATCGTCTTCGGCACCCCATGCAAGCTCACGATCCTAGCGATATAGAGCTCCGCTAGGTGACCGGTACGAATCTTGGTCTTGACTAGAAGAAAGTGTGCCACTTTAGTCAACCGATCAAGGATAACCCAAATGGCATCATTGCCCCTCGGTGACCTGGGTAGGCCAGTGATAAAATCCATCCCGACCGAATCCCACTTCCACACGGGAATAGGCAAGGGCTGAAGCAGTCTTGCCGGACGCTGATGTTCGGCCTTGACACGACGGCACACGTCGCACTCGGCAACGAACTTGGCGACTTCCCTCTTCATTCGGGTCCACCAAAATCTCTGGCGGAGATCATGATACATCTTCGTGGCCCAAGGATGAATGGATAACGGAGAATCGTGGGCTTCGCGGAGGATCAATTCCCGCAACTCCATGTCCTTTGGAACCACAAGGCGTTGCCCGAACCTCACGACACCAAGCTCATCTTCGGAGAAGCACTTGGCCGTTCCATTCTTGATATTTTCCTTGATGCGGTTTACTCCAGCATCCGACTGTTGAGCGGACTTGATCCGATCCACCAGGATTGGCTGTACAACCAAGGCAGCGAGGGACCCATGCTCCACCAAACTCAAGTTGAGACGCTAAAATTCCTCTAGAAGGGTGGGCTGAGGCTCCTTGAGTAGCAATGCATTGCAATGCGCTTTGCGACTAAGCGCATCCGCAACGACATTGGCTTTGCCCGGATGGTAGTGAGTACCCATGTCATAGTCCTTGATCAACTCCAACCATCTCCTTTGCCTGAGGTTCAGATTTGGTTGGGTAAACAAATACTTCAAGCTTTTGTGATCCGAATACACTTCACAACGATTACCGATTAGGTAATGTCGCCAAATCTTAAGTGCATGGATCACAGCAGCTAGCTCTAAGTCATGGGTAGGATAGTTGAGTTCATGAGGTCTCAATTGCCTTGATGCATAGGCCACTACCTTGCCTTCTTGCATAAGGACACAACCGAGGCCTCGACGAGAAGCGTCGCAAAAGATATCGAAGCTTCGACGGACATCGGGAAGAACAAGAACGGGAGCGGTGGTCAATCGCTTCTTAAGTACTTGGAAACTTTCCTCACAATCAGCGGACCACGAGAACTTCTTGTCCTTCTTGAGCAACTCCGTCATCGGCTTCGCTATCTTGGAGAAGTTCTCGATAAAGCGACGATAATATCCCGCTAAACCAAGAAAACTCCCAACTTCGGTGACCGAAGTGGGCTGACTCCAGGAAAGCACATCGCTGATCTTGCTAGGATCCACGGCTACGCCTCCTGCCGAAAGAACATGGCCTAGGAATGCCACTTCCTTCAACCAGAATGCACACTTGCTGAACTTCGCATACAGCTGATGCTCACGAAGCTTGCCCAACACAAGCCTCAAATGCTCGGTGTGTTCCTCATCGCTCTTGGAGTAGATAAGGATATCATCGATGAAGACCACAATGAATCTATCCAAATACTCCATGAACACCGAATTCATGAGGTTCATGAACAAGGCCGGAGCATTGGTTAAGCCGAATGACATGACGGTATACTCGTACAAACCATAACGAGTAGAGAAAGCCGTCTTTGGGATATCCTCCGGTCGAATCTGAACTTGATGATATCCCACTCTCAAATCAATCTTGGAGAAGACTCGAGCTCCAGTTAATTGATCGAAGAGGTCATCGATACGGGGCAAAGGGTACTCTTGTTCTTTACCGTTACTTCATTAAGTGGACGGTAATCAACGCACATGCGCAGCGTCTTGTCCTTTTTTGGGACAAAGATTGCTGAGCATCCCCAGGGAGATGAACTAGGGCGGATGAAACCCTTCTCTTGAAGCTTACCCAGCTGCTTCTTCAGCTCCACCAACTCAATTGGGTCCATCCGGTAGGGCCTCTTTGAAATCGGGCGTGCGGAACCAACTCAATGACAAACTCGAGGTCTCGAATCGGTGGCATCCTCGAAGGTCGTCGGGAAGACATCAACAAAGTCACATACCACCGGGACTTCACTAATATCTAGAGTCGGCTTCGCCGAGCGCGAAGAGATGCGGGCCTTGCGCCTTCTGGCGAAACTGCCGCCGAGAAGGATCGTGAGACAGATGAGCCTCCGGCGCAATCGATTTGTCCCATGTGCTGAGACAACCAATCCATGCCCAGGATTACATCTAAGCTCGCTGAATGGAGGAGGATAAGGTTCGCTAAAAATCCTACTCCCTCTATCTCAACAGGGACATCCCTACACTCAGACTCGGCTCTCAACTCTGAACCTGGAGAGCGAATGAGCAAGGGGACCGACAAAGGAGCAAACAGAAGCTCACCAACAGCAGCAAATGATTCAGAAACAAATGAATGAGATGCTCCTGAATCAAACAAAACGGTAGCAGGATGAGAGTTAACCGAAAGTGTACCCAACACGATGTCAGGCGCCTCCTGTGCCTCCTCCGCGGAGATGAGGTTGACGCGGCCACTACCCACGCCTTGGGTAGCGGGGACAACCTTCTGATCCTGGGAAGGACCACCTCCTTGCCCGCGTCCTCCATTAGGACGAGGGGCTGCTCCAGTCCTGTTAGGGCAATTATTCGCATAATGGCCCTTCTGGTTGCAGGAAAAGCAAGTGACCCCGGCAGCCGGATTGCGGGGGCCACCCTGCTGGTTCGCAGGTGCACGTGACTGGGGCACGGCCTGCGGAGGGTGAGGGGCTGGTGCCGACAGCCTCGGCGGTGGTGAGGCCAAGGAACGGGCCCCTAGGGTAGGCCCAACACGAGGACGGGAGAGGCCGGCCTGTATAGACTGCTGGGCCTCCCACTTGCGCTTGCGGGACTCGCCCAGCGCCTTCGCCTTGTGCTCCGCAACAATGGCCTTGTCCACTAAGGTCTGAAAGTCAGCAAAGTCCACAATGGAGAGCTTGTCTTGCAGCTCCTCAGACAAGCCCTCCATGAACTTCTCCTGCTTGGCCTCATCAGTGGCCACCTCGGACGGAGCATAACGAGCCAAGTGGTTGAACTCGTAAAGATACTCCATCACTGACTTACGCCGTTGCTGGAGCGCGAGAAATTCCTTCTTCTTCAGCTTCATCAAGCCGGCAGGGATGTGAGCTCGACGGAACACCGCCCGGAACTCCTCCCAAGAAACAGTGTGGCCGGCGGGCTGCATGGCCAAGAAGTTCTCCCACCAGGAGAGTGCTGCCCCCTGCAGCTGATGGGAGGCAAAGAGTGCCTTATCCTGGTCCAGGCACTGAGCAACGTCGAGCTTACGCTCCACCTGACGCAGCCAGTCATCTGCATCCAATGGGTCCTCAGACCTGGAAAACGTGGGGGGCTGAGTGCGAAGAAACTCACCAGACTTCACGGATCGATGTCCACCCCCGCACGACCACGAGGCACCGGCCATAATAGCCCCAAGTTTATAAACAGTAATAAAATGCTTTATGAACAGAAATGAGATACTGTTCATGGCATTCTGTTCATGTTTACACTTTGGGCAAAGATGTTACAAGTTAAAAACCTTCCTTTATAGTCAAAACCCTAAAGAACCATTCAAAGTCTTAAAGGGATACAAGATAAAACTTGTATTATGACTGGGAAGTATTTTTATTAAAGCCTAGATAAATTATCTTGACTAAAAATATTTTGTTGCATTTTTAGAAATTATTTGGGCTTAAAGAAAATTTATCGTCTTTAAATAAATATTTTCGCCTGAAATAAATATTTATGTATTTTACAAAGTGAAAATGCGGTTTATAAAATTTATCTGGGAAATATATCATCCCAAGCTTACAAGAAAATTTCATGAATTTATGAATTTATTTGCTATTTTTAAAAGCCAGTCAAACCTTTTACAAATTTGAATAGGATTGGGTCAACTAAACTGGTCTAAACCTAACCCTAGCATCAGCGACTCGCACCTTCGTGGTTGGGTCCAACCTACTATTCGGTCCGCCCATCCACGTTCCAACGCAAGCCCGAACTCCACGATTGATACAAGCCGTTGATCTTCAATCGAACGCGGCTATAACACTCCACGAGCCGTCCACGTATGCATTTTAATCTCTCGCCGTTGGATCTTGATCTAACGAGCGAGGTTAATCTGTCAATCGGACAACTCCGGATCCATGTTCAATCTCCACCGTTCGTTTCCAATCCAACCGTGACGCCTTTTCGTTTTAACCCAAAAGCGCGCTTTTATCTCAAATTAGATTCAAATCCTACGGCTTTTCCTTTCTCGCGTGTTATTAAAGCCCGCACTCCTCTGGACCGTTGGATCTTCATCGTGTGGCCCAGATTAGTGTATGCATTCGGACGACTCCGGATCCCCGCACAATCGTGGCCGTCCATCCTTGATCTAACGGTATTGCTTATTTCAATTTGAAATCAGAGGCGCGCGTTTATGCGGGCCTTTGGATTTCAATCCTACGGCACTCCTTTTTGACCGTGGGCCTCTAAAGCCCAAAATCGGTGGATCGTTGGATTTCAATCGTACGGTCCATATGAGTGTATGCAATCGGACCATCCGGTTCAACTTTCCATCCTGACCGTAGAAATCAAATCCAACGGTGTTGCGCCATCGTATCTAAAGGAGGTGACGTGTATTCTTTTAGCTGAGCGTTGGATTTCAATCCAACGTCCAGATTTGAAAGTGGACCTCAATGATTCCTTTAAAGCTCCGTTTTAATCCCGATCGGTGGATCTAGATCGTGCGGTCCATATTAAATGATACCGATTCAAATCATTTAATCTCTCTATTTATCGTAGCCGCCCATTTCCAATCGGACGGCTGACATTTGTTTGAGCCTTCTGAGATGCGCGCGGCTGAGGATGACAATGGGGCCCACATGTCAGTTGGCTCTTATCTTCTTCCCTCTCTCTCTCAGCGCGCAGATATCTCTGTAAACAGAGGAGAGGATTTATCCCAAAGTTTTTGCAACTAAATTTTGGGATAATTAGCCCTAAATGGACACCTCATCAACTCTAGATCATTCCCTTTTGCTCTGTAGCTCAACATCCATATATAAACCCTAGCCTTTTTGAGCTGCAGCCATTGTTGACCGAAGCAGCTCATCCTCCATTGTTAGCCAGTGGAGTTCTTGCTCTTGTTCCTTTTGCTTATCCATCCTAAACTCTGGTTACACCTTACAATAAAGATTGGTTATCTTTTGTAGGTTAAATCCAGAGTTTATTTCTCTGTCCATCATCATCAGTTTTCAGAGTTCTTGGTATCTTTCCATACTGGTAAGCTAAAAACCCTAGTTTCGACATCTTGAGCATCTTAAGAACCTTAGAAGCTGCTGTGAATCATTCTTTTAAGCATCAGTAGCTTGATCTTGCTTCAAACCAAAAGTCATTATTCTAGCTTTTCAGTCTTTTGTGTCATTTTCAAGACCTAGGGTTCTTCCTGTCAACTTATCATCTTATTTAGGTTTTGACTAAACCCTAACAGCATGACAAGTTGATCTTTCAATTCTTGTCATCATCAATTTTAACTTCTAGCTGAGATCTGTCTCTGTTTCTTTTTGTCGGCTTAACCGACAAAAATGAATTTCTTCTTAGTTGATGTGATCTAACTAGTTAGGGTTAGACTAAGACTGGTTTGGGATATTAATTACCCTAAAAGATCATGCTAAGTTTCATTTATGAACTTTTGCATGTTCTATACTTCTTTTTCCGAAAATTGCAATCTGTCCTGTTTTCAGCTCTTTTAAAATCTGAAAACTGGAACTTTGCACTAAACTCTAATTCTGTCTTTTGAAAGCAGAGGTTATAAAATGGGTTATTATCACTATTAGGGTAAATATAACTTAAGCATCTTTGTTAATCATGCATTTCTTTATTGATCATACAATTTCGATAATTTATACTAGTTGTCGTTTTGGTATTTATTGGATTTTATTGCTTCTTTTAGAAGCTGGTTCTACTGAAGCTTTTGATTATACTTCTGAACAACCTGAGCCTGCAACAGAAGTCTATTACTATCAAGGCAAGCATCCTCTTTGCACCATATTGAACCCAGATTTTGTACAATAGCTTTTACAAATCCAGTGATATCTGTGCATGCTATTTGTCCAAAATACAAAATGTGACTTGTAATAGCTAGCTATAACCTGACATGGTGGATTACCTTAATTATGACCATACACTCAACTCTAGTGTAGTACTGTATACTATATGGTCTATTTTCAGATTTGGCTTAGATATGCAGTCTAGAGATTTTAGAGTTTGACAAGCATATCTTGTCAAACATGGGAATCACAACTGAACTATTGTCATTTTAAACTCTTTGTCCAGTTTCTTTAAATCAGTCTTGTATTTGAAATTCAAATTGATCCGGACAAGAGGAAGCTAGTGATGGTGCTTTTGTGCACGAGATTGGGTTTGTGGTGGACTTGTCCGGGTTGATTAAGGACCGAACTCGACTATTCGGTTCAAGTCCCCACGCACTTCCACATGCGGTGTATGGTATTGTTTGGTTAAGTAAAATGTTGAGACTATTGAGTTGGAAACAGAGAGTAAGGATATGTGTATTGACCTTGTATGGCATAGATGCTTAGGTCCGAGGACTGCGTTTTATGCCATGTGAGCTTTGTATGTCGATGTCGGATGTTCTTAGGAGGGTGAGGCGTATATGTGCCTCGTCGCATATCGATACCTTAATGGTGCCGATAGCATTCTACTATGGGTAGGGAACCCAATTCGCTTTAAATTGTTTGGATCGGCATTCTTGACACAACATGTGTGCCCGTGGTTAGTAGTTGGTATAGCCTACACTAGTGGGATCGGTTCACACATGGGGTCCAACTCAATAGTGTTAGCTTGTTGAAAAATACCAAATCTTAGTTTCCCGGTCGGCATACCAAAGGAAGTATGTCATCATTCGGAGGCATCCAAGGCAACGGCTAGCTAAGTCATGTGGGTAAAGATGTACACCCTGCAGGGTATAAACTGTTCGAATAGCCGTGTCCACGGTCATGGACGATAACTTGAACCGATATCACTGTATAGAGATTTTGATTTCAAAATGTGGTTTCGGTTTGCATGAGGAATCATGCACTTTATCTTATTTACATTTAATGTATTTACTTACTGTTTTACTTTATTTTTGATTTATTAAATTGCTTTATCAAAGTTAGCCTTTGTAGGATAAGGTGTATCGCTTTATGCAAATTTGAACCTTTATACCTTCTGTTGTAACCTTATGCATGTAACAACTCTACCCCTTTGAATAGGATCTAATAACCACTTTCTTTTGTTAGTTTGTGTAAGACTTGCTTGAGTACCTTTTGTACTCAAGGTGCTACCACCTATTGTTGCAGGTGAGGATGGTTTTCTCTATGAAGTACCCGTTAGCGCCGATCAGGGTGACGCTAACGAGTGACGCTACTTCTTTCCTCCACGCAATTGCCTGCGGGTGGATGAGGCCATTGGTGGACATTTTCCGTTTATTTTGCTTCCACAGATCTCGTTAAAGTGACCAAGTCACTTAATATTGTAGTACTAATAGAATGATGTAACCTTATGTTTAATTATATCAATGTATGACTGGTATGTGTTTGATGCAATGTTGATGAAGGATATATATGCAATGGTCGTTGATCCTAGGAACCATTGTGAATCATATATATCCGGGAATCCTGTTTACTGGATCTGTCATTTGTTAAATTTATATCTTTAGCATGGTTTTTAATAAAGGCGATCTTGTTCCTTCATTAACAATTGTGCTCTGAGATGAATTTAATTAGTAACATTTCCAATAACCGGGATCCTCACAAACGTTGGTATCAGAGCATCTGCTGTAGGTTAGAAGTAGCATGGCCGAAGTTGTTAGAGAGTCTTCTAATAAAACTATTTTCAAGCAGTAGTATAATTTTGAAAGTTTAAGTATGACATTTTTATTTCTTATCCTCCTTAATGTCACTTCTTGCCCAACTTTCTGTTGGTTTATTTAAAAGTGAATTGTTTCTTATCCTGTCTTTTTGGCCTATAGATGAGCGGTTGGTACTTGGTCAAGGAGACTCGAGCTGAAGATGTTGATGGGTTCCCAGCCTTACCTCGGGACATGATGTGGCGCTCCAATTTCACCTATCAGCCGGAGTATGCCATTTATCGACGAGATCGAGGACCAGGTATGGAGGAGTACCGTGCCTTCATCAACGTCATTGCTAGGCATGTAGCTGGCAGTGTTCCCTACTGTGTCCAAGCACTTGCCACCTCTGAGGCTATGGCGGTTCAGGAGGCTGCGAGTAGGATGATGAGCCTTCTTCGTCATGATTTGACCGAATTGTCTCAACCACCCTACGACCACTTCCCGAATCAAGGCCCTACCTCCGAAGTGAGCATGTTCGATGAGATACAGTTTGGGGAAGACCCTCAGGTGCGACAGTTGGCGAGGATGGTCCGCATCATGGACCAAATCCATCGCTGTCTTGTGAGGGAGCTGTGGGAAACTCGGCATCGCCTTAATGAGGCCCAGGAGTACCTGCTTCTTGGAGTCAACATGAACCGCGTTCCTCGCAACGTGCTTTATGGTGACAACGAGATCTCCCCGCCTTCTTGCACCACCTCTTTATCGACTTCCGAGTGGCCGGTGCGTACTGCTTATGGTCGGTGCGTCTGAGTATGTAAGTTTGACTTTTGGATTGTAAGATGGTTGTTTCGCCAACTCCTATATGGTACAATCAAACTTTTGTCTGTTTATATGAAGTTTCTGCTGTTGGTGTTAACTTGAATGCTTGACATGACATGATGCATTATATGTGCAATATTTGTTTCTTTCCTGATTGTGACCTTGTTCGCTTTTGCCGAGTTTGTCCTTGTTATATTGTTAACCATGGTTTGGTAACAGGATGACAGGACCTACCACTCGTGCTCAGGCGCAACAAGGGAAGAGTATTTCATCTTCGGTTCCCCATTCTCAGGGAGGGCCAACCGAACCATCCAGTTCCCAGGGCCCGCAAGGTGGTCCTCAAGAAGAGGAGCTTCCTCCACCACCTTCAATGGCCGACGTGCTCATGCAAATTGAGCGCAACCGGATGGACCAGACGCGCATCTTGGAGCAGATTGCGCGCAATACTTCTTCTCCTATTGCACCAATTGTCAGAGCCGGAGGCCACCATGTGCAGGTGTAATATCCCGGAAGTGAGTTAAGGTTTGAATCGAGGAAGATTAATTTTATTTCGGGAGAGATCGATTAATCGAGGAAGGATCAAACGGAACGTCGGGAGGGACTAATTGATATGTTGTCAGTGCTGCAGTTTTAGAGGGGGCAAAGAGCAATTTTACGGCAACTTGGGCCTGGGCCATGGCCCATGAGGGTGGCCGGCCAGGGGGGCTCCTCCCAAAACCCTAGCCCTTCCCTCCCCTCCCCTTTCCCCTCCCACTCCAACCGCCGCCTCTCTCCCCATCTCCCCATCTCCCCACCTCTCCACCTCCCTTCCACCTCCCTTGCGCTCTCCATCTCCCCACCACCTCCATTGCTGCTGTCCAAGGTGGAGTAGGAGCTCCCTGCAGCCGGCCAAGGAGGAAGAAGAAGGAGAAAAGAAGAGAAAGAAGGGGAAGAAGAGAAGGGAAGAAGAGGGAGAAGAAGGGATCCGCAGCGGATTCGTGGTGGTCTTCATCCCGCTGTGTGCCCTCTTCGTTTCGGCAAGGGTAACCCGTGGTTCTTTGTTTTAGGTCGTTTTCTAGTTGTCAAATTTTCGGGTGCCAGTTCGTCGTTATTCTGCAGCAGGAAGTTTGTCGGTTTTGATTAAGTTAGAGGCAGATTTGGGTCTGGGTGTCTCCTAGAAAGTTGTAGCTATCGTAGTTACCTTTCATTGCCGACAAGAATCAAGTCATTTGGACTTCGGTAGCCAAAGTTATGAATTTATTAGTACTTCTGTGTTTCTGGAGAGAAGCAGATTTGCTAGTGTTAGTTAACCTGATAGAAGCGCGTATTTAGATGGGTTTCAGAGGGCTCACCATAACAAAAAATGAGGCTAATCCTCTTAGCTTTCAGGAAAACTAAAGATCACTGAATTTGGACGAACGTAGAAAGTTATGATAGTTTCTTTGTCGCTGTCCAGAAACCCGACGTGAAATATTTGCTCTGATTAAATAGATTGGTAGGTCTGGTAGATGGCCGAATCAGAGGGTCTCCCCAACTAAGTTTATTTAGACATTTCAATTATCTTTTCAGATTGTCCAAGATCATCCTATTTGGACTCCTGAGCAGAGAGTTATGAATTTTTGAAGTCCGCTGTCTGCAGTGACCGATCGCTAGAAATTAGAAAAGTTAGAATTCATAAGAGGTTAGCGATTTCGATTGTGATGTTATGTATGATTTTGGTCCAGTATGCTAGTCTTAGTTTGGGGTTATCTTCTTGTCCAGGTGGCAGCGAGATCCCAAGGGCAGCACCCACTTCGGTCCGCTTTTGCGCGGTTGAGGCAAGTATTCGGGTTATAGCGTATTTTCGGTTGTATGATATGATTGTGGTGATTGCTTGTTGTAGCCTTGCACGAATGTTAGCGTAATGAGTTTTCCTTTTATCTTGATGAATGCAAGCTATGGTTAATGTTTCCCTTGAACGTTGCTAAATCTTACATGTTGTTATGTACATGTTAAATTCGTGTATATGAAAGACGTGGGCATGGAGCAATTGCATGTTCCAATCGTGTTGGAGACTTGGTCATACATGCATGTTTTTGATATATGATAGCGAAGTAAGGTTGCTGGCATGATGTTTATATTGAGATTGGTGAATGCTCTAAGTATGATTATGCTCTATTTATGTCCGTTGTTATTGTACTTGGTATATTGATGATGAATAGATGTTGTGCATGTGCATATTGAGATCATGCTGAAACTTGGTCACGTGGTGACCAAGTATGCATTCGTTGAGGTCCCGTCATGTATTGACGGGCTTGAGGTCCCCACATTGGTGCAATGTGGGCTATGATCAAAGAGGTCCCCATCATTCGATGATGGGAAAAGGTCCCTATACATGTGGTGTATAGGCTTTTGGTCCCTGTGCGGAGGGCACGAGCAAGGGTACACAATGACGGTTGTATACCCCGCATTACGGTAAAATGCGAAAAGAGATAAAGTTAAAAGGTGCATTGTATTGGTTGCATTCACATGAGCATGAAGGCTTTACTCTGGTGCATTGTTTATCTTGGATTATTGATGCTATGAATGTTAACTTGCTTAGCCTTGTTGGTACTTGCTGAGTCTTTGGGCTCACTCTTGCTTTGATGTGTTTTAGGTACAACTGGCAAGACTGACATGCATGGGAGGGAGTAGATGAATTGGAAAGCACGCACTACCTCACAACATTAAAGCAATTGTCATTTAGCTTCATATAAGAATAAATAGATCACGAGAAATACCCATGGTTGTTTTATGATTCTGATTATGGTTGTGAGAATAGTGTTAATTTGATTACATTCATATGATTATCTCTTATGCATGAGTGAATTGGATTATGAAACTATTGTTAAATGTTATGTTTACCTGTTAGAAGCTATGGATAGTTTGAGTTTCAGGTTAACTGTAATAATGAGAATAGAAAGTTTTGGTTATGTTTATGATAATATTCTACACGCTTGAATGAACCTGATTATGATTATATTGATAAATGCCTTGATCAATTGTTGGAACCTCGGTATAAGCGACTATACAAAGGAGGTTTTGTCGAGATTTTGTAATTGGTCTTAGTTTAGCTTAGTTTAATTTAATTTTAGTAGCATTCCAGACTCAATGTTGAGCTGGGGTGTTACAGTTGGTATCAGAGCGGGCTGTAGGTCCGTGGTGACTAGATATATAAAAAAATTGCTAATGTTAATCAACTTAAAAGTTTGACACACTGAGCACAGTAGGATGGGGATGGGTCAATCTTTGCATTTACGTTTCCGTTATATCGTTTTGATTATTGCTGATATGAATTGAGTTTGGCTGCTTATTAATTAATTATTATGATTATTATGAGTGGGATTAGTCGTTGTTGAGAGGTTAAGGTCGTGGTTGTGACCTGGGCTTTACTGAGTTACACCACCGTTAGTGGAGTGGGTATAGAGAAGTGCTACCCAGGATATCTTAGTGCAGTGTCGATGGCGAGAATCTTTAGAAGAGTTGCCCTCTTCCCTGAATTTGAATTTGGTCAACTCTTAACCGGTTGCGATTGATGGGTTTCTTTGAAATGTTTGGTGTGTTTCCTTTGGCTTATTTTGCCCCGTAAATCAATTATTGTTTTTCCCAGCCGTTGAGTTATTCTCGCGATTGGTGAAGTTTGCTAATTGTCAAGATTGACTTTTGTAGGGGAGTTTTGTTTTTCTTATTGGAAAGCTTGACCTATTTTATTCGCTTGATGTTTGTGGTTAATGAAAGTTTCTTTTGTGAGTCCTTTAGTTCATGAAGGCTTTGACTCAACGTATCTCTTTTGGGTATTTTGAGCGTTGAATATTAATGGTTGTGTTATGAGTTTCAAGTTAAGTTCGCAGTTTGTGCATGATCGATCTTAACTAAGGTCCTTATCAAAGAAAGTTGAATAAGTGGAGGTTGTCCTTTAGTGGTTCTTGATGAGTTATGACTATGAGTATGACAATATTTAGTTGGAATCAATGGAGTTGTTAAGAGGTGTGGTATTTTGATGAATTGGTCTGATTGTTAGGATTGTGGAATCGGATAGATTTATTGGATAGCATGGAGTAATGTATCTCTATGGATTAGCTTACCCATTAGTGATGGTTATGTTAAGAATGTGTTTGAACGATGCTTTAGAGGATATCAGTTGGAAATTTTCGTAAACTAGTTACTTGATGATCATACATAATTGCTAGATTAAAAACATGTATATTAGATTAGACGAACGTTGAGGTAGCATGTTGTGAAACCCACAGATGAAAGCGATGAGATTATTAAATGTTGACTTTGTGTTTACAGATGGTTACACGACTACAAATGTAGTAGGACCCTATTTGTATACATGATTCATACAATTGACAATTGTTAATGATGATTGGAGCGGTGTGAGTAACACTAATGGTTGAGTGGGTGATTGAGTAAGTGGCCTCGATAGTGTGCTTTGCGAAAGTATCATTTGATAGTATGAACTAGTTAAAATAGGTTTGTTTCAACCTTGTGGCTTGTGTTTCCTTTGGAGAAATTTATGATGGGATAAGAGGCTATGATGAGTCTCGCTAAGAGTGTATTGTTACATTACTAGTGTGATTGTCGATAAGGGATTATGATGATAATATTGAATGTTTTGTATAAAGGACCGGATCGCTCACGATGTTAATTAATTGAATATGTTTCTAGTTCGCATTTGTGATCTTTCGACCTCATGTTGATGTGATAGCTGAATTTGTTTAGAGCAAAGTGACGTGTTGAGAGGTTTTATTAGTTCCTAAGTGGAATAGGTGTTGTGATCTTCAAATACTCTTTGTCGGAAATGCCATGGTGATGCTATAACCAACGAAAATCGAGTAAAGTGGAAGTATTTGAGATTTAAGTAAAGTTTCATAACTTGCAGAATATTGAAGTTTGTCTAAAACTTTTGTTCTTGCCCATAAGAGTTTTCCCGGATTCTAAAAGCGATGTTTTATTCTCGTGCGAGGTTTGATATTCTCTGATTGTGGGGCGTGCGCCTCAACTTTGATCATATCTTTTGGTTTTGAGAACAGCTTTATCGATTGTTTCTCTTGATCTTGTAACTACCGTAAGTGGTAACGTTTTCTTTTGAGCTGAAACTTATTTCTATTTGCCTCTTCTTCTAAGAAAGGGTTAACCGATCTGTATTGTAAAGTCTCGTAGGTGGTGTCTTGGCATCTAGATAGTGGTGGTCTAGTAGATGGTTTGATGAACCGTTAGGTGTCAAGTCGTCTGAGAGGCTTGGAGTAATAAATCGATTTATTGGAATAATCCTTGGAGAGGAATTGAGTTGAAAAGAATATTTGTCTTTGGAGCTAACAGATTTCGTTGTCGCAACTAGTAGGACCTATAACAAGTTGTAGTCCAAGATTTGGTGTTCTTTTTGACCGAGCATTGGAATTAGTAAGTATGGAAATCTGGATCAATTTATTAGAGTATCGCAATTTGGTAGTATTGCGAGGCTATGAAAGTTATTCTTGATGATGTGGTTTAATGAGAGTGGGGTTACAAAGTAATCAAATCGCCATGTTAATTAATGGGATAATGGAAAATATTGAGTAACGTCAAGAGTGATTTGGCTTTAAATGAGTAACCTTCTGAGGGTTATAATCTTTGTAAAGGTAAACTGGTCAAGAAAATATTTTCATGATGATGTTAATGAGAGAGTATGTTGGAATTATGGGATTTTACGGATTTAATCTGAGGATTTCCTATCTTTATATGAGAAGTTCGTTGTAGGAATCTTGGAGTTTAATTTGGGCTTTGCAATTTTATGCTAGGACTTGGGGCACCCAATGATTATGTGTAGAGGAGGTAGATTAAGGGTGGGTTTGAATAAAGAGATAATCATTGATAGAGCTCTTTTAGAGAAAGTATATGATGTGAGAGTGTGAATTCCAAGTTGTTTATTTCTAAAACATTGAGGAGATGTGATTGCGTGTGTAATCTATTTTGAGATGCATTGGAAGTCATTTGTCAAATTAATCATGTAGATAGAGGAGTTGTTGAGATAAAGTTTGGTGGCGTCGATAGAGCCTTTATACGGAATTGTGGATGATGTATTTCAACTTGAGTGTAACATTGAGAATGTAAAGTTAAGAAAGATGAGTTAGTGTGTTTTGTGATGAACTGAAACTCCAAAGTTGAGAGATTTTATTCTTAAAAGAGATACTGAGAATTTGATACTTCCTCAAAGGAGTGAATTGTTTCCTCGATTCTCGCTTGAGTTTTGTGTTTGTTGACCAATATCTTTCGTAAGTTGAGTTTGACTCGATTTTGGTATATATGATTCTTATCGGTTCAAAAAGAATAAAAGAAATGATGGATTTGGTTAATCGAGTGGTTTCTCTTTTAGCGATCGTGGTGTTTATTTGCAAATTTTCTAATTGAAGGTGGAAAGATTTTCGTGTTAAATCATCGATTTTGAATTTGACTCCTTTTAGTACCGAGTTGGTAACGTTTGGTTGCGTTGAGAGTTCTTCATTTTCAGTTGAGCTTTGCTGGTAAAAGAGTGTGTTTAGGAAGAGTATTGTTGTTGTGTGTTTCTGGTTAAAGGAAGTGATTTTTGCTTTAGTGAGGAGTATAATTGAGCGGTGGAACACGAGTTCTGTGTTCTATGTGCATGTCGTGTGGTTCGGTATCTTTGGGAGGTTTAACCCAAGATGCATTGGGTTATTTTCGCTAGTTGGCGTATCGCGGGGATCGCCTCGAGTCCTGCGCGAGTACGTAACGTCTTGTAACTGGGAGATCCGAGTTTGAGGTTTCGATTGCACCGTTAACCATCGAGTGAGGTCTTACCTCGAGTCTTGTCCGGTGAGTGTACCGGAATGTCGAGTGGAGCGTTAGTACGCACGCCGATTTACGTCTTGGTGTTGTGGTCTCTTCATTTGAGAGAGAGTCACTTGAGAGTTGAAGTCTCACGTGAGCGAGTTTAGTAAGAGTTGATCGCATTGGTATCTCATGTTAAGTTCTAGTCGTGGTTTTCTTTCGAAGATTGGCGTTTAGATTCGGGTCGAATCTGTTAAGGGGTAGAATGTAATATCCCTAAGTGAGTTAAGGTTTGAATCGAGGAAGATTAATTTTATTTCGGAGAGATCGATTAATCGAGGAAGGATCAAACGGAACGTCGGGAGGGACTAATTGATATATTGTCGGTCTGCAGTTTTAGAGGGGCAAAGAGCAATTTTACGCAACTTGGGCCCGGCCATGGCCCATGAGGGTGGCCGCCAAGGGGGCTCCTCCCCAAAACCCTAGCCCTTCCTCCCCTCCCCTTTCCCCTCCCACTCCAACCGGACGCCCCCTCTCCCCATCTCCCCATATCCCCACCTCTCCACCTCCCTTCCACCCTCCCTTGCGCCCTCTCCATCTCCCCCACCACCTCCATTGCTGCTGTCCAAGGTGGAGTAGGAGCTCCCTTGCAGCCGGCCAAGGAGGAAGAAGAAGGAGAAAAGAAGAGAAAGAAGGGGAAGAAGAGAAGGGAAGAAGAGGGAGAAGAAGGGATCCGCAGCGGATTCGTGGTGGTCTTCATCCCCGCTGTGTGCCCTCTTCGTTTCGGCAAGGGTAACCCATGGTTCTTTGTTTTAGGTCGTTTTCTAGTTGTCAAATTTTCGGGTGCCAGTTCGTCGTTATTCTGCAGCAGGGAAGTTTGTCGGTTTTGATTAAGTTAGAGGCAGATTTGGGTCTGGGTGTCTCCTAGAAAGTTGTAGCTATCGTAGTTACCTTTCATTGCCGACAAGAATCAAGTCATTTGGACTTCGGTAGCCAAAGTTATGAATTTATTAGTACTTCTGTGTTTCTGGAGAGAAGCAGATTTGCTAGTGTTAGTTAACCTGATAGAAGCGCGTATTTAGAGGGGTTTCAGAGGGCTCACCATAACAAAAATGAGGCTAATCCTCTTAGCTTTCAGGAAAACTAAAGATCACTGAATTTGGACGAACGTAGAGAAAGTTATGATAGTTTCTTTGTCGCTGTCCAGAAACCCGACGTGAAATATTTGCTCTGATTAAATAGATTGGTAGGTCTGGTAGATGGCCGAATCAGAGGGTCTCCCAACTAAGTTTATTTAGACATTTCAATTATCTTTTCAGATTGTCCAAGATCATCCTATTTGGACTCCTGAGCAGAGAGTTATGAATTTTGAAGTCCGCTGTCTGCAGTGACCGATCGCTAGAAATTAGAAAAGTTAGAATTCATAAGAGGTTAGCGATTTCGATTGTGATGTTATGTATGATTTTGGTCCAGTATGCTAGTCTTAGTTTGGGGTTATCTTCTTGTCCAGTGGCAGCGAGATCCCAAGGGCAGCACCCACTTCGCGTCCGCTGCTTTCGCACAGTTGAGGCAAGTATTCGGGTTATAGCGTATTTTCGGTTGTATGATATGATTGTGGTGATTGCTTGTTGTAGCCTTGCACGAATGTTAGCGTAATGAGTTTTCCTTTTATCTTGATGAATGCAAGCTATGGTTAATGTTTCCTTGAACGTTGCTAAATCTTACATGTTGTTATGTACATGTTAAATTCGTGTATATGAAAGACGTGGGCATGGAGCAATTGCATGTTCCAATCGTGTTGGAGACTTGGTCATACATGCATGTTTTTGATATATGATAGCTAAGTAAGGTTGCTTGGCATGATGTTTATATTGAGATTGGTGAATGCTCTAAGTATGATTATGCTCTATTTATGTCCGTTGTTATTGTACTTGGTATATTGATGATGAATAGATGTTGTGCATGTGCATATTGAGATCATGTTTGAAGCTTGGTCACGTGGTGACCAAGTATGCATTCGTTGAGGTCCCGTCATGTATTGATGGGCTTGAGGTCCCCACATTGGTGCAATGTGGGCTATGAGCAAAGAGGTCCCCATCATTCGGATGATGGGCAAAGGTCCCTATACATGTGGTGTATAGGCTTTTGGTCCCCTGTGCGAGGGCACAGTGCAAGGGTACACAATGACGGTTGTATACCCTGCATTACACGTAAAATGCGAAAGAGATAAAGTTAAAAGGTGCATTGTATTGGTTGCATTCACATGAGCATGAAGGCTTTACTCGTGCATTGTTTATCTTGGATTATTGATGCTATGAATGTTAACTTGCTTAGCCTTGTTGGTACTTGCTGAGTCTTTGGGCTCACTCTTGCTTTGATGTGTTTTAGGTACAACTGGCAAGACTGACATGCATGGGAGGGAGTAGATGAATTGGAAAGCACGCACTACCTCACAACATTAAAGCAATTGTCATTTAGCTTCATATAAGAATAAATAGACTGCTGAGAAATACCCATGGTTGTTTTATGATTCTGATTATGGTTGTGAGAATAGTGTTAATTTGATTACATTCATATGATTATCTCTTATGCATGAGTGAATTGGATTATGAAACTATTGTTAAATGTTATGTTTACCTGTTAGAAGCTATGGATAGTTTGAGTTTCAGTTAATCTGTAATAATGAGAATAGAAAGTTTTGGTTATGTTTATGATAATATTCTACACGCTTGAATGAACTCGATTATGATTATATTGATAAATGCCTTGATCAATTGTTGGAACCTCGGTATAGCGACTATACAAAGGAGGTTTTGTTTAGATTTTGTAATTGGTCTTAGTTTAGCTTAGTTTAATTTAATTTTAGTAGCATTCCGCACTCAATGTTGAGTGGGTGTTACAAAGAGGCGATCTTGTCGACTTTCACGGACTAACCCGCCGGTGTTCTCCATTCTCGTGATCCTATGGAAGCGAGGATTGGCTTCGACCATTGAGAAGAAGCTTTTGATTGCTCAGTGCTCTGAAAGGGAAAAGGTTCTTTTTGCCAGTTATCAGCTCGATGGGCCAGCTAGCATATGGTGGGATAATCTTCTTGCCATTCAGCCTGCTGGACATGTCCCTACTTGGGATGAATTCGTGGAAGCTTTTCGCGAAGCTCACATTCCTGAAGGGGTCATGATGATCAAGCAGCAAGAATTTCTCGCTCTCAAGCAAGGGCGAAAATCTGTAACTGAATATCTGCATGAGTTCAACTTCCTGGCCAGATATGCCCCTGATGATGTTTCGACTGACCTTCGTCGTCGAAACCGGTTCTTGAATGGGCTATCTGAAGAACTGCAGATGGCAGTGGCTTTGCATGATTTCAGAAATTTCTCTCATTTGGTCAATAAAGCCATTGTGGCCGAGAGTAAGAGCAAGGCGTTGGAGGAGTCACGCAAGCGACAGCGGACTTCTCAGTTTGTTCCTGGTGGCAGCTCACCAAGGCCTCGTATGTGGTTGTCTAGACCACCACGAGCACCAGCTCCATTTTCACCAAGGCCAGCGGTGTTTGCTCCTCGTCCATCTCCTCCCACCAATCAGTCAGGACCAAGTGGAAATCAGCCCCGTCCTGTTAACAATGTTAACCCAGGGGTTATCTGCTTTCATTGTGGTCGTCCGGGACATTATGCCAACAAGTGTGTGGCAAAGCAGCAAGGATTGCCTCCTGTTCGACCATATCCAACCCCTGTTCGGCCAGCCCCTTCGCAGAGGCCCCCTATTAAAGCCGATCCGCTCGGTCCGTGGGCATGTGAACCATCACCTTGAAGAGGCGCCGATACACTGTTATGGGTATGCTCCTAGTTAATTTCAGTCCAACTCGCTTTTTTATTTGACTCGGAGCATCTCATTCTTTTATTAGCAATCATTTTGCTGTTCAACACCAGTTAGACATGCATACCCTCCAACCACCTTTTATTATTCAATCACCTGGGTCGGTCTTTAAAACCGATCAGATTTGTTGTGGGGTCAACATAACAATCCTTGGAGTAAGGTTTTTAGCAAATCTAATTGTGATTGACTCTAAAGGGTTGGATGTCATTTTGGGTATGGATTGGCTGTCCAAGAACCAGGGCCAAATCAATTGTTCCCAACGGTCTATTTCTATGACCAATGCAGACGGCATTCAAGTTGTTTACCATTCCAAAACAATTGGCTCTCATCTTTGTGCTCACCAAGTTGATACCACTCCTTCTTTGGAGTCAGTACCAATTGTCTGTGAGTATGTTGATGTCTTTCCTGAAGACCTTCCCGGTTTACCACCAGATCGGGAAGTGGAGTTCGTGATTGAACTAGTTCCTGGAACTGCTCCGATATCCAGGAGTCCTTATCGAATGCCTGTCAACGAGTTGGTTGAATTGAAGAAGCAACTCGGAGAATTGCTTGACAAAGGTTTCATTCGACCGAGTTCCTCACCTTGGGGATGCCCGGCAATCTTTGTTAAGAAGAAAGACAACACTTTACGGATGTGTGTGGATTACCGCCCGTTAAATGAGGTCACTATCAAGAACAAATATCCTCTACCTCGAATTGATGATCTTTTTGATCAGTTGGTTGGTGCCCGCGTCTTTTCAAAGATTGATTTGCGGTCGGGCTATCATCAAATCAAGGTTAGAGCTGAGGACATTCCTAAGACAGCTTTCTCTACTCGTTATGGTTTATACGAGTATACTGTTTATGTCCTTTGGTCGGACAATTCTCCAGCTTATTTCATGAATCTTATGAATTCAGTGTTCATGGAATTCTTGGATAAGTTCGTTGTCGTGTTCATTGACGACATCCTTATTTATTCCAAGTCTGATAAGGATCATGAACAACATTTGCGACTTGTCTTTGGAAACACTTAGTCGGCATCGACTATATGCTAAGTTCAAAGAAATGTGCTTTCGCTCGAGAGGTTGCATTTTTGGGGCATGTATTATCCGAAGGAGGTATCATTGTCGATCCAAGCAAGGTACAAGATGTACTAAATTGAAGCCTCCCAAGAATGTCCCGAGATACGGAGTTTTCTTGGACTTGGGGTTATTACCGTAGGTTCATTGAAAATTTCTCCAAGATTGCTAGACCTTTGACTCACTCTTGCGAGAAGGGAAGAAATTTGAATGGTCACCAAGTGTGAAGAGAGTTTTGCTTTTGAGAACTCTCTTGACTAAAGCTCCATTCTTACTCTTAGGATGTTCTTAAGAGCTTGATATTTATTGCGATGCATTTCGCCATGGACTTGGTTGTGTGCTTATGCAAGAAGGCCGAGTTGTGGCATATGCATCCCTACGATTGCGCCTCATGAAGTTAATTATCCTACTCATGATTTGGAATTGGCTGCCGTGGTCCATGCATTAAAGAATTGGCGACATTACCTCCTTGGTAATCGTTGTGAGATCTACACCGATCATAAAGCTCAAGTACATATTCACTCAATCTGATTTGAATATGAGACAAAGAAGATGGCTTGAACTGATCAAGGACTACGACATGGGTATTCATTATCATCCTGGTAAAGCCAATGTTGTGGCAGATGCTTTAAGCAGAAAGTCACAATGCAACTGCATATCTTCTCTACCTGCCGAAAAAGACTTGTGTGCTGATTTCCGGCGCCTAAGTCTTGAATTGGTAGGAGCAGGTTTCCTCGCTGCATTACATGTGGAGCCAACATTAGAATCTCAGATTCTGGAGGCCCAGACAACTGATGCCGAGGTAGCCGAAATCAAGGGGAATATGAAAGCAGGCAAAGCCAACGAGTTTTCTGAAGATGGTCGCGGTATGATTCGATATCGCAATCGTTTGGTAGTACTCACGATCCTCATCTAAGAAGTCTAATTCTTAGAGAGGCTCATAATTCCAAGTTTTCTTTGCATCCCGGGAGTACCAAGATGTACCAGATTTAAAGAAAATATTTTGGTGGAGCCATATGAAGAGGCAAATTGCTCAAGATGTTGTCTTTGAATGTGATATTTGCCAAAGGGTTAAAGCTGAACATCCAAGCCACCGGTACCCTTCACCTTTGCCTATTCCACAATGGAAGTGGGAAGAGATCGGTATGGATTTCGTTCTCGGTCTTCCCAAGACTTCCAAGGATCTGATGCTATTTGGGTGATCATCGATCGCTTAACTAAAGTGGCTCATTTTATTCCGGTCAGACCGATTTCAATGGCAAGCAATTAGCGAGCTTTATATTGCTAGAATTGTTTGTCTTCATGGTGTTCCTAAAGTCATTGTTTCGACCGTGGTCCTCGCCACTTCCCATTTTTGGAATAGCCTTCATCAGGCTATGGGGACGAACTCTCTTCAAGATCGCTTACCATCCTCAAACCAGTGGTCAAACCGAAAGAGTGAACCAAGTAATGGAAGATCTTCTTCGAGCCTATGTGCTATCTTATAGCAAAGATCGGAGAAATCTTTGCCATATGTGGAATTTTCCTACAATAATAGCTACCAGCAAGTATTCAAATGTCACCTTTTGAAGCCTTGTATGGGAGAGCTTGTAGGACTCAAAGAATTGGTCCGAGTCCGTGAAAGATCATTCTATGGTCCAGACTTAGTAAAGGAAGCAGAGGAGCAAGTTCGTCGATTCGAGATTTTTGAAAACCGCATACCTCGCCGTAAGAGCTATGCCGATCATCGCCGTCGTGAGTTGAGCTTTGAGGTGGATGACCATGTCTATCTTAAAGTGTCACCCATGAAGGGTACTCATCGTTTTGTAAAAGGAAAGCTCGCACTCGTTATATCGGACCCTTCCGAATCATTGCCAAGCGAGGAGTCAGAGCTTACCAATTGGAACTACTCAATCACTTTCAAGCAGTGCATGATACTTTTCATGTGTCTCATTTAAAGAAATGCCTTCATGTTCCTATTGAGGCAACCGCTATGAGCATCTTGATCTCCAACTCGATCTTTCATATCAAGAGCAACCAAGACGTATCCTCGACACAATGGAACGCAGACAAGAAATCGTCTTTGTCAAGTTCTTGAAAATTCATGGGCTAATCATTCCGAGGATGAAGCCACTTGGGAGCGCCAAGATCCGATGCGGTCGAGCACCCCCATCTTTTTGTTGTTTAGTACTTTCCTTTGAATCAAGAAAGGAAAGTTTAAACAAACCAATGTAAACAAAGATGTAATAATAACACTATGTTGTTATGTAAGGTTCTTCTTTGTTATCTTTAAAGGAAATCAAAACAACGGATGTTGAATTTCCTCATAATTCATTTCCATTTCACTTCTTCCTGATCTTAACTTGTTCCAAATCTCGGGGACGAGATTTTCTTAAGGGGGGTAGGTTTGTAACAGCCCCAAGTTTATAAACAGTAATAAAATGCTTTATGAACAGTAATTAGATACTATTCATGGCATTACTGTTCATGTTTACACTTTGGGCAGCATGTTACAAGTTAAAAACCTTCCTTTGTAGTCAAAACCCTAAAGAACCATTCAAAGTCTTAAAGGGATACAAGATAAAACTTGTATTATGACTGGGAAGTATTTTTATTAAAGCCTAGATAAATTATCTTGACTAAAAATATTTTGTTGCATTTTTAGAAATTATTTGGGCTTAAAGAAAAATTTATCGTCTTTAAATAAATATTTTCGGCCTGAAATAAATATTTATGTATTTTACAAAGTGAAAATGCGGTTTATAAAATTTATCTAGGAAATATATCATCCCAGTAGCTTACAGTAAAAATTTCATGAATTTATGAATTTATTTGCTATTTTTAAAAGCCCAGTCAAACCTTTTACAAATTTGAATAGGATTGGGTCAACTAAACTGGTCTAAACCTAACCCTAGTACTGTAGCGACTCGCACCTTCGTGGTTGGGTCCAACCCAGTCTATTCGGTCCGGCCCAGTCACGTTCCAACGCAAGCCCGAACTCCACGATTGATACAAGCCGTTGATCTTCAATCGAACGGGCGAAGCTATAACACTCCACGAGCTGTCCACGTATGCATTTTAATCTCTGCCGTTGGATCTTGATCTAACGAGCGAGGTTAGTCTGTGCAATCGGACAACTCCGGATCCATGTTCAATCTCCACCGTTCGTTTCCAATCCAACCGTGACGCCCTTTTCGTTTTAACCCAAAAGGCGCGCTTTTATCTCAGCCGTTAGATTCAAATCCTACGGCTTTTCCTTTTCTCGCGTGTTATTAAAGCCCGCACTCCTCTGGACCGTTGGATCTTCATCGTGTGGCCCAGATTAGTGTATGCATTCGGACGACTCCAGATCCCCGCACAATCGTGGCCGTCCATCCTTGATCTAACGGTATTGCTTATTTCAATTTGAAATCAGAGGCGCGCGTTTATGCGGGCCTTTAGATTTCAATCCTACGGCACTCCTTTTTGACCGTGGGCCTCTAAAGCCCAAAATCGGTGGATCGTTGGATTTCAATCGTACGGTCCATATGAGTGTATGCAATCGGACCATCCGGTTCAACTTTCCATCCTGACCGTAGAAATCAAATCCAACGGTGTTGCGCCATCGTATCTAAAGGAGGTGACGTGTATTCTTTTAGCTGAGCGTTGGATTTCAATCCAACGCCCGATTTGAAAGTGGACCTCAATGATTCCTTTAAAGCTCGCTTTAATCCCGATCGGTGGATCTAGATCGTGCGGTCCATATTAAATGATACCGATTCAAATCATTTAATCTCTCTATTTATCGTAGCCGCCATTTCCAATCGGACGGTGACATTTGTTTGAGCCTTCCGAGATGCGCGGTGAGGATGACAATGGGGCCCACATGTCGCTTGGCTCTTATCTTCTTCCCTCTCTCTCAATACAGATATCTCTCAGAACAGAGGAGAGGATTTATCCCAAAGTTTTGCAACTAAATTTTGGGATAATTAGCCCTAAATGGACACCTCATCAACTCTAGATCATTCCCTTTGCTCAGAGCTCAACATCCATATATAAACCCTAGCCTTTTTGAGTCAGCACCATTGTTGACCAAGCGACTCATCCTCCATTGTTAGCCAATGGAGTTCTTGCTCTTGTTCCTTTTGCTTATCCATCCTAAACTCGTTACACCTACAATAAAGATTGGTTATCTTTTGTAGGTTAAATCCGAGTTTATTTCTCCGCCCATCATCATCGGTTTGAGTTCTTGGTATCTTTCCATACCGTAAGCTAAAACCCTAGTTTCGACATCTTGAGCATCTTAAGAACCTTAGAAGTCGCTGTGAATCATTCTTTTAAGCATCGAGCTTGATCTTGCTTCAAACCAAAAGTCGTTATTCTAGCTTTTCGGTCTTTTGTGTCATTTTCAAGACCTAGGTTCTTCCCCACAACTTATCATCTTATTTAGGTTTTGACTAAACCCTAACAAAGATGACAAGTTGATCTTTCAATTCTTGTCATCATCAATTTTAACTTCTAGCCGAGATCTGTCTCTGCTTTCTTTTTGTCGCTTAACCGACAAAATGAATTTCTTCTTAGTTGATGTGATCTAACTAGTTAGGGTTAGACTAAGACTGGTTTGGGATATTAATTACCTAAAAGATCATGCTAAGTTTCATTTATGAACTTTTGCATGTTCTATACTTCTTTTCCAAAATTGCAATCCGTCTGCTTTTGACTCTTTTTAAAATCAAACCGAACTTTGCACTAAACTCTAATTTCTCTTTTTGAAAACAGAGGTTATAAAATGGGTTATTATCACTATTAGGTAAATATAACTTAAGCATGCTGTTAATCATGCATTTCTTTATTGATCATACAATTTCGATAATTTATACTAGTTGTCGTTTTGGTATTTATTGATTTTATTGCTTCTTTTAGAAGTCGGTTCTCTGAAGCTTTTGATTATACTTCAACAACCCGAGCCCGCAATGAAGTCTATTACTATCAAGGCAAGCATCCTCTTTGCACCATATTGAACCCAGATTTTGTACAATAGCTTTTACAAATCCAAAGTGATATCTGTGCATGCTATTTGTCCAAAATACAAAATGTGACTTGTAATAGCTAGCTATAACTCGACATGGTGGATTACCTTAATTATGACCATACACTCAACTCTAGTGTAGTATCAGTATACTATATGGTCTATTTTCAGATTTGGCTTAGATATGCAGCCTAGAGATTTTAGAGTTTGACAAGCATATCTTGTCAAACATGGGAATCACAATCAACTATTGTTATTTTAAACTCTTTGTCCAGTTTCTTTAAATCACTCTTGTATTTGAAATTCAAATTGATCTCGACAAGAGGAAGCTAGTGATGGTGCTTTTGTGCACGAGATTGGGTTTTGTGGTGGACTTGTCCGGGTTGATTAAGGACCGAACTCGACTATTCAGCTCAAGTCCCCACGCACTTCCACATGCAAGGTATGGGCGCTGCTTGGTTAAGTAAAATGTTGAGACTATTGAGTTGGAAACAGAGAGTAAGGATATGTGTATTGACCTTGTATGGCATAGATGCTTAGGTCCGAGGACTGCGTTTATGCCATGTGAGCTTTGTATGTCAAGATCGATGTTCTTAGGAGGGTGAGGCGTATATGTGCCTCGTCGCATATACGATACCTTAATGGTGCCGATAGCATTCTACTATGGGTAGGGAACCCAATTCGCTTTAAATTGTTTGGATCGGCATTATCGACACAACATGTGTGCCCCGTGGTTAGTAGTTGGTATAGCCTACACTAGTGGGATCGGTTCACACATGGGGTCCAACTCAATAGTGTTAGCTTGTTGAAAATACCAAATCTTAGTTTCCTGGCCGGCATACCAAAGGAAGTATGTCATCATTCGGAGGTATCCAAGGCAACGGCTAGCTAAGTCATGTGGGTAAAGATGTACACCCTCGCAGGTATAAACTGCTCGAATAGCCGTGTCCACGGTCATGGACGATAACTTGAACCGATATCACCAGATAGAGATTTTGATTTCCAAAATGTGGTTTCGGTTTATTTTCGGTTTGCATGAGGGAATCATGCACTGCATCGCTTACATTTAATGTATTTACTTACTGTTTTACTTTATTTTTGATTTATTAAATTGCTTTATCAAAAGTTAGCCTTTGTAGGATAAGGTGTATCGCTTTATGCAAATTTGAACCTTTATACCTTCCTCGTTGTAACCTTATGCATGTAACAACTCTACCCTTTGAATAGGATCTAATAACCACTTTCTTTTGTTAGTTTGTGTAAGACTTGCTGAGTACCTTTTGTACTCAAGGTGCTACCACCTATTGTTGCAGTGAGGATGGTTTTCTATGAAGTACCCGTTAGCGCCGATCGGGTGACGCTAACGAGTGACGCTATTTCTTTCCTCCACGCAATTGCTCGGGTGGATGAGGCCATTGGTGGACATTTTCCGCTTATTTTGCTTCCACAGATATCGTTAAAGTGACCAAGTCACTTAATATTGTAGTACTAATAGAATGATGTAACCTTATGTTTAATTATATCAATGTATGACTGGTATGTGTTTGATGCAATGTTGATGAAGGATATATATGCAATGGTCGTTGATCCTAGGAACCATTGTGAATCATATATATCCGAATCTGTTTCATCGGATTCGCATTTGTTAAATTTATATCTTTAGCATGGTTTTTAATAAAGGGGCAGTACTGTTCCTTCATTAACAATTGTGCTACAGTATGAATTTAATTAGTAACATTTCCAATAACCGGGGGTCCTCACAATACTGGTATCGAGCATACGTTGCTCAGTAGGTTAGAAGTAGCATGGCCGGTTGTTAGAGAGTCTTCTAATAAAACTATTTTCAAGCGAGTATAATTTTGAAAGTTTAAGTATGACATTTTTATTTCTTATCCTCCTTAATGTCACTTCTTGCCCAACTTTCTGTTGGTTTATTTAAAAGTGAATTATTTCTTATCCTGTCTTTTTGGCCTATAGATGAGCGGTTGGTACTTGGTCAAGGAGACTCGAGCTGAAGATGTTGATGGGTTCCCAGCCTTACCTCGGGACATGATGTGGCGCTCCAATTTCACCTATCAGCCGGACTATGCCATTTATCGACGAGATCGAGGACCAGGGATGGAGGAGTACCGTGCCTTCATCAACGTCATTGCTAGGCATGTAGTCGGGCGTGTGTTCCCATCGTGTCCAAGCACTTGCCACCTCCGAGGCTATGGCGGTTCAGAGGTCGCGAGTAGGATGATGAGCCTTCTTCGTCATGATTTGACTAATTGTCTCAACCACCCTACGACCACTTCCCGAATCAAGGCCCTACCTCAAGTGAGCATGTTCGATGAGATACGGTTTGGGAAGACCTCAAAGTGCGGCGGTTGGCGAGGATGGTCCGCATCATGGACCAAATCCATCGCCTTGTGAGGGAGTCGTGGGAAACTCGGATCGCCTTAATGAGGCCCAGAGTACCGCTTCTTGGAGTCAACATGAACCGCGTTCCTCGCAACGCGCTTTATGGTGACAACGAGATCTCCCCGCCGCTGCCGCACCACCTCTTTATCGACTTCCGAGTGGCCGCGCGCGTGCTGTTTATGGACAAGCGCGCCAAGCCCGGATGATCGCAGTTTTCTCGCACTCGTGGATCGCACCTCACGGAGGTCATCACCATCGTTGGGTTCCCGAGGCGCCTCATTAGCCCGTTGATCTCGTTGATACCGGGTTCCCCGGAGCTCATCTTTTGAATGAGTTTCCGTGAACTTTAACCGGATCTTTACGCTAGCACCTCGACGATGAATCCTCGTGGTTGAGTGTCTTTCAATCTAGTAGTTGTCCATCAATAAATAAATGTAATAGGCAGTAGCATTTTGTACAGAGTATGTAAGTTTGACTTTTGGATTGTAAGATGGTTGTTTCGGCCAACTCCTATATGGGCTGTAATCGAAACTTTTGTCCGCTTATATGAAGTTTCATTGTTGGTGTTAACTTGAATGCATGACATGACATGATGCATTATATGTGCAATATTTGTCTCTTTCTGATTGTGACCTTGTTCGCTTTTGCCGAGTTTGTCCTTGTTATATTGTTAACCATGGTTTGTAACAGGATGACAGACCTACCACTCGTGCTCAAAGCGCAACAAGGGAAGAGTATTTCATCTTCGGTTCCCCATTCTCGTGGAGGGCCAACCGAACCATCCAGCCTCCTGTGGCCCGCAAGGTGGTCCTCAAGAAGAGGAGCTTCCTCCACCACCTTCAATGGCCGACGTGCTCATGCAAATTGAGCGCAACCGGATGGACCAGACGCGCATCTTGGAGCAGATTGCGCGCAATACTTCTTCTCCTATTGCACCAATTGTCGAGCCGAGGCCACCATGTGCGAAGCGCCTTGTCGACTTTCACGGACTAACCCGCGGTGTTCTCCAGCTTCGTGATCCTATGGAAGCCGAGGATTGGCTTCGACCATTAAGAAGAAGCTTTGATTGCTCGCTGCTCGAAAGGGAAAAGGTTCTTTTGCCGCTTATCACTCGATGGGCCAACTAGCATATGGTGGGATAATCTTCTTGCCATTCAGCCTGCTGGACATGTCCCTACTTGGGATGAATTCGTGGAAGCTTTTCGCGAAGCTCACATTCCCGAAGGGGTCATGATGATCAAGCAGCAAGAATTTCTCGCTCTCAAGCAAGGGCGAAAATCTGTAACTGAATATCTGCATGAGTTCAACTTCCCGCCGATATGCTCGATGATGTTTCGACTGACCTTCGTCGTCGAAACCGGTTCTTGAATGGGCTATCTGAAGAACTGCAGATGGCAGTGGCTTTGCATGATTTCAGAAATTTCTCTCATTTGGTCAATAAAGCCATTGTGGCCGAGAGTAAGAGCAAGGCGTTGGAGGAGTCACGCAAGCGACAATGACTTCTCGCTTGTTCCCGGTGGCACCACCAAGGCCTCGTATGTGGTTGTCTAGACCACCACGAGCACCACCCATTTTCACCAAGGGCGCGGTGTTTGCTCCTCGCCCATCTCCTCCCACCAATCGGGCCAGACCAAGTGGAAATCAGCCCCGCCCTTAACAATGTTAACCTGGGGTTATCTCGCTTTCATTGTGGTCGTCCGACATTATGCCAACAATCGTGGCAAAGCAGCAAGGATTGCCTCTGCTCACCATATCCAACCCCTGCTCGCCAGCCTTCGCAGAGGCCCCTATTAAAGCCGATCCGCCCACCGTGGGCATGTGAACCAGATCACTGCTGAAGAGGCGCCGATACACTGGTTGTTATGGGTATGCTCCTAGTTAATTTCACCACTCATCGCTTTATTTGACTCGAGCATCTCATTCTTTTATTAGCAATCATTTTGCTGTTCAACACCAGTTAGACATGCATACCCTCCAACCACCTTTTATTATTCAATCACCTAGGTCGGTCTTTAAAACCGATCAGATTTGTTGTGGGGTCAACATAACAATCCTTGGAGTAAGGTTTTTAGCAAATCTAATTGTGATTGACTCTAAAGGGTTGGATGTAATTTTGGGTATGGATTGGTCGTCCAAGAACCGTGGCCAAATCAATTGTTCCCAACGGTCTATTTCTATGACCAATGCAGACGGCATTCAAGTTGTTTACCATTCCAAAACAATTGGCTCCCATCTTTGTGCTCACCAAGTTGATACCACTCCTTCTTTGGAGTCAGTACCAATTGTCTGTGAGTATGTTGATGTCTTTCCTGAAGACCTTCCCGGTTTACCACCAGATCGGGAAGTGGAGTTCGTGATTGAACTAGTTCCTGGAACTGCTCCGATATCCAGGAGTCCTTATCGAATGCCTGTCAACGAGTTGGTTGAATTGAAGAAGCAACTCGGAGAATTGCTTGACAAAGGTTTCATTTGACCGAGTTCCTCACCTTGGGGATGCCCGGCAATCTTTGTTAAGAAGAAAGACAACACTTTACGGATGTGTGTGGATTACCGCCCGTTAAATGAGGTCACTATCAAGAACAAATATCCTCTACCTCGAATTGATGATCTTTTTGATCAGTTGGTTGGTGCCCGCGTCTTTTCAAAGATTGATTTGCGGTCGGGCTATCATCAAATCAAGGTTAGAGCTGAGGACATTCCTAAGACAGCTTTCTCTACTCGTTATGGTTTATACGAGTATACTGTTATGTCCTTTGGTCTGACCAATGCTCCAGCTTATTTCATGAATCTTATGAATTCAGTGTTCATGGAATTCTTGGATAAGTTTGTTGTCGTGTTCATTGACGACATCCTTATTTATTCCAAGTCCGATAAGGATCATGAACAACATTTGCGATTTGTGTCCGAAACACTTAGTCGGCATCGACTATATGCTAAGTTCAAGAAATGTGCTTTCGCTCGAGAGGTTGCATTTTTGGGGCATGTATTATCCAAGGAGGTATCGTTGTCGATCCAAGCAAGGTACAAGATATACTAAATTGAAGCCTCCCAAGAATGTCCCAGATACGGAGTTTTCTTGGACTTGCGGGTTATTACCGTAGGTTCATTGAAAATTTCTCCAAGATTGCTAGACCTTTGACTCAGCTCTTGCGAAAGGGAAGAAATTTGAATGGTCACCAAGTGTGAAGAGAGTTTTCGCTTTTGAGAACTCTCTTGACTAAAGCTCCAGCTTACTCTTCCTGATGTTCTTAAGAGCTTCGATATTTATTGCGATGCATTTCGCCATGGACTTGGTTGTGTGCTTATGCAAGAAGGCCGAGTTGTGGCATATGCATCCCAGCGATTGCGCCTCATGAAGTTAATTATCCTACTCATGATTTGGAATTGGTCCCGTGGTCCATGCATTAAAGAATTGGCGACATTACCTCCTTGGTAATCGTTGTGAGATCTACACCGATCATAAAAGCTCAAGTACATATTCACTCAACTGATTTGAATATGAGACAAAGAAGATGGCTTGAACTAATCAAGGACTACGACATGGGTATTCATTATCATCCCGTAAAGCCAATGTTGTGGCGTATGCTTTAGCGTAAAGTCACAATGCAATCGCATATCTTCTCTACCGCCGAAAAGACTTGTGTGCTGATTTCCGCTAAGTCTTGAATTGGTAGGAGCAGTTTCTCACTGCATTACATGTGGAGCCAACATTAGAATCTCAGATTCTGGAGGCCCGCATAACCGATGCCGAGGTAGCCAAATCAAGGGAATATGAAAGCAGCAAAGCCAACGAAGCTTCAAGATGGTCGCGATGATTCGATATCGCAATCGCTTGGTAGTACTCACGATCCTCATCTAAGAAGTCTAATTCTTAGAGAGGCTCATAATTCCAAGTTTTCTTTGCATCCCGGGAGTACCAAGATGTACCAGATTTAAAGAAAATATTTTGGTGGAGCCATATGAAGAGGCAAATTGCTCAAGATGTTGTGAATGTGATATTTGCCAAAGGGTTAAAGTCGAACATCCAAGCCACCGGTACCCTTCACCTTTGCCTATTCCACAATGGAAGTGGGAAGAGATCGGTATGGATTTCGCATCGGTCTTCCCAAGACTTCCAAGGATCCGATGCTATTTGGGTGATCATCGATCGCTTAACTAAAGTGGCTCATTTTATTCCGGCCAGACCGATTTCAATGGCAAGCAATTAGCAGAGCTTTATATTGCTAGAATTGTTTGTCTTCATGGTGTTCCTAAAGTCATTGTTTCGACCGTGGTCCTCGCCATTTCCCATTTTTGGAATAGCCTTCATCAGCTATGGGATCGAACTCTCTTTCGATCGCTACCATCCTCAAACCAAGGGTCAAACCGAAAGAGTGAACCAAGTAATGGAAGATCTTCTTCGAGCCTATGTGCTATCTTATAGCAAAGACCGGAGAAATCTTTGCCATATGTGGAATTTTCCTACAATAATAGCTACTGTGCAAGTATTCAAATGTCACCTTTGAAGCCTTGTATGGGAGAGCTTGTAGGACTCCAGTGAATTGGTCTGAGTCTGGTGAAAGATCATTCTATGGTCCAGACTTAGTAAAGGAAGCAGAGGAGCAAGTTCGTCTGATTCGAGATTTTTGAAAACCGCACACCTCGCCGTAAGAGCTATGCCGATCATCGCCGTCGTGAGTTGAGCTTTGAGGTGGATGACCATGTCTATCTTAAAGTGTCACCCATGAAGGGTACTCATCGTTTTCAGGTAAAAGGAAAGCTCGCACCTCGTTATATCGGACCCTTCCGAATCATTGCCAAGCGAGGAGTCAGAGCTACCAATTGGAACTACTCAATCACTTTCAGCAGTTGCATGATACTTTTCATGTGTCTCATTTAAAGAAATGCCTTCGTGTTCCTATTGAGGCAACTGCTTATGAGCATCTTGATCTCCAACCTGATCTTTCATATCAAGAGCAACCAGTACGTATCCTCGACACAATGGAACGCAGGACAAGAAATCGATCACAAGTTCTTGAAAATTCGATGGGCTAATCATTCCGAGGATGAAGCCACTTGGGAGCGCCAAGATCCGATGCGCATCGAGCACCCCATCTTTTTGTTGTTTAGTACTTTCCTTTGAATCAAGAAAGGAAAGTTTAAACAAACCAATGTAAACAAAGATGTAATAATAACACTATGTTGTTATGTAAGGTTCTTCTTTGTTATCTTTAAAGGAAATCAAAACAACAGATGTTGAATTTCCTCATAATTCATTTCCATTTCACTTCTTCCTGATCTTAACTTGTTCCAAATCTCGGGGACGAGATTTTCTTAAGGGGGGTAGGTTTGTAACAGCCCCAAGTTTATAAACAGTAATAAAATGCTTTATGAACAGTAATTAGATACTATTCATGGCATTACTGTTCATGTTTACACTTTGGGCAGCATGTTACAAGTTAAAAACCTTCCTTTGTAGTCAAAACCCTAAAGAACCATTCAAAGTCTTAAAGGGATACAAGATAAAACTTGTATTATGACTGGGAAGTATTTTTATTAAAGCCTAGATAAATTATCTTGACTAAAAATATTTTGTTGCATTTTTAGAAATTATTTGGGCTTAAAGAAAAATTTATCGTCTTTAAATAAATATTTTCGGCCTGAAATAAATATTTATGTATTTTACAAAGTGAAAATGCGGTTTATAAAATTTATCTAGGAAATATATCATCCCAAAGAGCTTACAGAAAATTTCATGAATTTATGAATTTATTTGCTATTTTTAAAAGCCCACCAAACCTTTTACAAATTTGAATAGGATTGGGTCAACTAAACCGGTCTAAACCTAACCCTAGTAATCGTAGCGACTCGCACCTTCGTGGTTGGGTCCAACCCGCCTATTCGGTCCGCCTACCACGCCCAACGCAGCCCGAACTCCACGATTGATACAAGCCGTTGATCTTCAATCGAACGCGGCTATAACACTCCACGAGCCGTCCCACGATGCATTTTAATCTCGCCGTTGGATCTTGATCTAACGAGCGAGGTTAGTCCGTGCACCGGACAACTCCGATCCATGTTCAATCTCCACCGCTCGCTTTCCAATCCAACCGTGACGCCTTTTCGCTTTTAACCCAAAAGGCGCTTTTATCTCAAATTGTTAGATTCAAATCCTACGCTTTTCCTTTTCTCGCGTGTTATTAAAGCCCGCACTCCTCTGGACCGTTGGATCTTCATCGTGTGGCCCAGATTAGTGTATGCATTCGGACGACTCCAGATCCCCGCACAATCGTGGCCGTCCATCCTTGATCTAACGGTATTGCTTATTTCAATTTGAAATCAGAGGCGCGCTTATGCGGCCTTTGATTTCAATCCTACGGCACTCCTTTTTGACCGTGGGCCTCTAAAGCCCAAAATCGGTGGATCGTTGGATTTCAATCGTACGGTCCATATGAGTGTATGCAATCGGACCATCCGGTTCAACTTTCCATCCTGACCGTAGAAATCAAATCCAACGGTGTTGCGCCATCGTATCTAAAGGAGGTGACGTGTATTCTTTTAGCTGAGCGTTGGATTTCAATCCAACGTCCAGATTTGAAAGTGGACCTCAATGATTCCTTTAAAGCTCCGTTTTAATCCCGATCGGTGGATCTAGATCGTGCGGTCCATATTAAATGATACCGATTCAAATCATTTAATCTCTCTATTTATCGTAGCCGCCCATTTCCAATCGGACGGCTGACATTTGTTTGAGCCTTCTGAGATGCGCGCGAGGATGACAATGGGGCCCACATGTCGCTTGGCTCTTATCTTCTTCCCTCTCTCTCTCAAATACAGATATCTCTCAGAACAGAGGAGAGGATTTATCCCAAAGTTTTTGCAACTAAATTTTGGGATAATTAGCCCTAAATGGACACCTCATCAACTCTAGATCATTCCCTTTGCTCAGAGCTCAACATCCATATATAAACCCTAGCCTTTTGAGTCAGCACCATTGTTGACCAAAGCGCTCATCCTCCATTGTTAGCCAAAGGAGTTCTTGCTCTTGTTCCTTTTGCTTATCCATCCTAAACTCGTTACACCTTACAATAAAGATTGGTTATCTTTTGTAGGTTAAATCCGAGTTTATTTCTCTCATCCATCATCATCGCTTTTGAGTTCTTGGTATCTTTCCATACTGTAAGCTAAAACCCTAGTTTCGACATCTTGAGCATCTTAAGAACCTTAGAAGTCTGCTGTGAATCATTCTTTTAAGCATCGTAGCTTGATCTTGCTTCAAACTCAAAAGTCATATTCTAGCTTTTCAGGTCTTTTGTGTCATTTTCAAGACCTAGGGTTCTTCCTCACAACTTATCATCTTATTTAGGTTTTGACTAAACCCTAACAAATGACAAGTTGATCTTTCAATTCTTGTCATCATCAATTTTAACTTCTAGCTGAGATCTGCTCTCTTTCTTTTTGTCGGCTTAACCGACAAAAATGAATTTCTTCTTAGTTGATGTGATCTAACTAGTTAGGGTTAGACTAAGACTGGTTTGGGATATTAGTTACCCTAAAAGATCATGCTAAGTTTCATTTATGAACTTTTGCATGTTCTATACTTCTTTTTCCGAAAATTGCAATCGTCCCTGCTTTCACTCTTTTAAAATCAAAACCGAACTTTGCACTAAACTCTAATTTCGTCTTTTGAAAACAGTAGGTTATAAAATGGGTTATTATCACTATTAGGGTAAATATAACTTAAGCATGCTGTTAATCATGCATTTCTTTATTGATCATACAATTTCTGATAATTTATACTAGTTGTCGTTTTTGGTATTTATTGGATTTTATTGCTTCTTTTAGAAGTCGGTTCTCTCAAGCTTTTGATTATACTTCAACAACCCGAGCTCGCAATGTAAGTCTATTACTATCAAGGCAAGCATCCTCTTTGCACCATATTGAACCCAGATTTTGTACAATAGCTTTTACAAATCCAAAGGATATCTGTGCATGCTATTTGTCCTGAAAATACAAAATGTGACTTGTAATAGCTAGCTATAACCCGACATGGTGGATTACCTTAATTATGACCATACACTCAACTCTAGTGTAGTATCTGTATACTATATGGTCTATTTTCAGATTTGGCTTAGATATGCAATAGAGATTTTAGAGTTTGACAAGCATATCTTGTCAAACATGGGAATCACAATCAACTATTGTTATTTTAAACTCTTTGTCCAGCTTTCTTTAAATCAGTCTTGTATTTGAAATTCAAATTGATCTGGACAAGAGGAAGCTAGTGATGGTGCTTTTGTGCACGAGATTGGGTTTGTGGTGGACTTGTCCGGTTGATTAAGGACCGAACTCGACTATTCAGCTCAAGTCCCCACGTACTTCCACATGCAAGTGTATGGGCGCTGTTTGGTTAAGTAAAATGTTGAGACTATTGATTTGGAAACAGGAGAGTAAGGATATGTGTATTGACCTTGTATGGCATAGATGCTTAGGTCCGAGGACTGCGTTTATGCCATGTGAGCTTTGTATGTCAATGACGATGTTCTTAGGAGGGTGAGGGCGTATATGTGCCTCGTCGCATATACGATACCTTAATGGTGCCGATAGCATTCTACTATGGGTAGGGAACCCAATTCGCTTTAAATTGTTTGGATCGGCATTATCGACACAACATGTGTGCCCCGTGGTTAGTAGTTGGTATAGCCTACACTAGTGGGACTGGTTCACACATGGGGTCCAACTCAATAGTGTTAGCTTGTTGAAAAATACCAAATCTTAGTTTCCGGTCGGCATACCAAAGGAAGTATGTCATCATTCGAGGCATCCAAGGCAACGGCTAGCTAAGTCATGTGGGTAAAGATGTACACCCGCAGGGTATAAACTGTTCGAATAGCCGTGTCCACGGGCATGGACGATAACTTGAACCGATATCACCAGAGAGAGATTTTGATTTCCAAAATGTGGTTTCGTTTATTTTCGGTTTGCATGAGGGAATCATGCACTCGCATCATTTACATTTAATGTATTTACTTATCGTTTTACTTTATTTTTGATTTATTAAATTGCTTTATCAAAAGTTAGCCTTTGTAGGATAAGGTGTATCGCTTTATGCAAATTTGAACCTTTATACCTTCTGTTGTAACCTTATGCATGTAACAACTCTACCCCTTTGAATAGGATCTAATAACCACTTTCTTTTGTTAGTTTGTGTAAGACTTGCTGAGTACCTTTTGTACTCAAGGTGCTACCACCTATTGTTGCGGTGAGGATGGTTTTCTATGAAGTACCCGTTAGCGCCGATCGGGGTGACGCTAACGAGTGACGCCATTCTTTCCTCCACGCAATTGCTCGGGTGGATGAGGCCATTGGTGGACATTTTCCGCTTATTTTGCTTCCACAGATATCGTTAAAGTGACCAAGTCACTTAATATTGTAGTACTAATAGAATGATGTAACCTTATGTTTAATTATATCAATGTATGACTGGTATGTGTTTGATGCAATGTTGATGAAGGATATATATGCAATGGTCGTTGATCCCGGGAACCATTGTGAATCATATATATCCGAATCTGCATCGGATCGCTATTTGTTAAATTTATATCTTTAGCATGGTTTTTAATAAAGGGGCAGTACTGTTCCTTCATTAACAATTGTGCTACAGTATGAATTTAATTAGTAACATTTCCAATAACCGGGGGTCCTCACACCGGCAAGGGCGGAGGTGTTGCACGCAATTACATCCATCTGGACCCACCTGTCCTCTGAACGGTTGCGCTCGATCTGTAGAAGAACCTCAGCCATGGTCGGAGGAGGTGGGAGCTCCTCATCCAAACCAGGCTGCTGACCACGGCCGCTACGAGTACCTCCAACCATGCTGGGACAAGGAAAAAGGGTTAGCAACAAAAAACCTTAAAACTAGAAGTTGATGAAAGCGAAAAGCGAACGACTAGGGGAATGAGATATCACCCTAACCGAAAGCCAAAAACAGCAAGTATGTAAACTTTAAATGCTTCCAAAGAGGCTCCAAAACAACAAGGGGAACACCAAACCAAATCTCAACTTCTCGATGCCATTAACCCGTATTGAATGAACGAGCAATGGGTTGAGAAGATAAAATTTAAGCACCCTACATCAAGTCTAACACTACTCGAGAACAAGGTTAAGGCGGCAAAAATATTGCTAGATACTAAGCTAACTGGCATCACATCTTACCCTTTTATTCCCACAAGTTTTAGTTGATTAACCTCTCATTTTCTACCCTATTTAGGACCTTTGAGCTTGCTGTCCAGATTTTGCATCCAAGCTTCTAAGCCGAATCTTCAACTTCCGAAGCTTCAAAACCTTGTAGAGGGCAGCTAACACTTCAATTTGCCAAACTCAATGGTTCCAAAACCCAATTAACGACACAACTATCTTTTGAGAGAAGGAAATGAGAACAACTTTTAAAACTCAAATTAGAGCAAGATGAGATAGAAAGCTAAGATAGGTAAGGAGTAAAATCTGAGAACTTACTTAAGCTTTCATAAATCATTTGATACTTTGAAATTAAGTTTTCTAAAATATCCTAAAGACGATCAAGCTTGGGTTACCACGGTCGGAATGGCTCTGATACCAACTTTGTGAGGACCCCGGTTTATTCGGCTTGTACTGCTTAACCACCCACTTGGTCCTAGCAGCACAAATCAAATAAACCAAGCCTCGAGATATGTATACTTCCTGCACTGCAGATACACACCTGCTACAAAATTATGCATCAATTCCATTCATACACATAGAGCCGAAGCTAAAGCAACAAATCAGAAGACATACATAATATAAAGAGAGTTATTACAAAAGAGAGGTCGACCGGCCAAATAACGCATAAGTAACTAATTTAAACAGCGGAAGCAAAAGGGCCATAAGATGGCGATAAACAAAAGCCAATCGGTGTGCCTTTACCCACAAGGCAACCAACCGGACCGCCAAGCTGATCGCTCCAGACACCGCCACAACAAATCTCACAAAAGTGAGGCCCCTCGATCTCACCTTCTTCCTCTGCAACAAAACAATTAAGCATAGCATCTGAGTACAAAAATTATTTTTGTACTCGCAAGACTGACGTGTAAGATAATAGAACTATAATTAACAACATGCAAGCTTTATTTAAGTGGAGGAGGCTCTGGACTTATTTTCAGCATAAAGCAAGTTTTCTTTGCAATAAGGTAATACATTTAAAAGCAAGTTGGCAATTAAATCTTATTGTTCAAATAAAAGAGAGACCAATATAACAATAGGTAGATGACAGCATCCTGGAAGTGACTAACCCAATAGCCACCACAACAATAGCATGAAGTACCCATTCATACCACCCATGTCAAGTTTTAAGTTTTTAAAAGGTTGTAGTCTAGTTCTTGCGGGTAATAACCAAGCGTGTCCATAACCTAGGACGAGGCTATTCGAATAGTTTTAACCCTGTAGGGGTGTACCAATGTACCCACACGATAGACCATCTTTCCACCAGCCACGGTTAGCATACTTCCTTTGGTATGCAGGCACGGCTAATTCTAACAAGACACTTTCCAATGGACGATGCTAATTAAGAGCCGCAACCCACGGGAGAAGGACACATTAGACAGCCTAACCGGTCTGCTAATGCTCCCCTCCAACACCACGCACACACACACAGTTTCAACACACCCACCGTCCAGCTCATAATTAACACCTCCCAAAATACTTAGTCAAGAGAGGTTCCAGATCCCCCTCGTATGGTTAGCACGCAACAATTGCTTGGATGAATGGCACAAGTAACTCGGTCATTAGGGACTTGGGCACCATTCCACTCACACCCAAAAGATCACACCAACATACCATTGTGCCCAAGCCAAATTATAATTTTTGTTTTCAGTTTTTGATTTGCAAAGTAGTAAAACACAAGGGCTGGACATAATGGAATAATAATAGCATTTGTGTGATCAAGATCACCGACTAAGTCGATGATCGCCCAATACTACCGATAACTAGGCATGGCTAAGCAATATTTATTCGTCATCTACTAAGTGACAAGAGATCATCCAACGAACTCTAATCACAGCAAATAACCTAGGCTCAGGTAGTAGATGATAATTATTTACCTCCAGATTATGCAACTAAAGGATTAACTAATCAATGTAACAACAAAATAGCAATGCATACATACAAGTTAAACAAGGTATTAGACTTTTAAAAGTAATGGGATTAAATGGGAAATGATCAAACTGCTTGCCTGGTTGCTGTTGCTCAATATTTTGCTGAGGATCGCTCTCAAGGACAACACAATCGTCGAAACCTAACGAAAGAGCGAAAAAGAACCGATAAGAACAAAGAACACGCAAAAGACTCAAAAGCCAACTTTCTCCAATTGCTCTGAAAATTTTACAGCCACAAGGGCATGATTCATAATGAATTTACAAACAAGAACCAACTGATTTGGACTTTTAATGCAAAAGAAATGATTAACACAAGTTAATTCGGCTGAAAATGCAATTAAATGAGGTTACTGTTCATAAATAATTTTCTAGAGGTTTTCTGGGCCTGAAATTTTGATGATAGGTAGCTACTGACATTCTAAGGCTAACACAATTGGTCTCACCTCATTTAGAGTTAGAATAATTTACTTATGATTTTTCAAGATATGAAAATGAACAAAACTAAATTGCATAGGAAATCTTGTTAAAAATAGTAACATACCTAAAACCAATTTTATCATTTAGATCCTTATTAAAGGAAGCCAACAAAGTTAGATTCACTCACAAATGATTTTCAGAGAATTAGTTATGCAATTTACAAGTTAATTGCAAGTTTTAGAATAACAATTAAAACCTATTTCTAAACCAATTTTGAAATCTATTTTCTGGAGCCGAACCAGACTTCTATCCATTTTTAGATTAAATTTAAGTTCAAACTAAAGCTAACAAAATTTGAATCAACCCTAATGGACTTGAAATGAATTAGTTATGACTTTTTGAAGTTTAATACCTTTTTTAGTTTGCGAAAAAACCTCTCGGGAAAATATCAAACTCGAAAATGACGTGGCTGATTAAGGACCGCTGATCCAGCGATAAAGGGCTGAGAGCAGAGCGCGGTTCGGAAGACCCGTAAGCTCCCGCAACTCCAGCCGCTGATCAAGCATCGGACGGCTGAAATGGGTTGGGCCGTTCGCGATTTGAATAAAGGATCGCCGACAAAGTGGCCCATCTGTCCGACGCCAGTCACACCGCGGGTTTCACACGCGTACGGTAAACGGGGACCCACCCGCCAGTGACAGAGAGCACGGGGTGTTTACTGTGCACGGGGAAATAACCAAAGTCGCGGGTCCGCCTGTCAGAGACAGAGAAGCACCGGCTAAAGGACACATTTAATACTAATCGGTGATTAATCATCAATTAACTATGATTAGCATTAAAAGATCAAATCTTTGTCCTAATCCGGCAATGCACAGTGCCAACCCCATCCGACAAAACAACCGATGCAGTCACGAGCTCGCCGCCGGCGACTCCGGTCGTGGCGACGCGAGCCAATGGCCAAAATGGGACCGCAATACCAATGCGCACATATTGGTACCATTCGAACCGGCGATAGTGCGCCAGAACGGCGGTGAGCCGGCGCGATGCGGCGGCGCCATGCACGGCCGAAACATGTTAATGATTAACAGCTCCGCAGCAGTTTACTTGAGCGGGTGCCAAGATGCTAGGGGCTATCCAGAAGATTACCTTGGCACGGAGAGGAACTAAGGGAGGTCGGAGGAGCACAGGCGGCGGTGGAGCTTGCCGGCGCCGAGGACGAAAGCGAGGACAAGTCGGCCTGGGCAACAACAAAGACGATCTGGTCATCACACCGGTTCCAACTAGCCCGCAGATACCCTGAGTAAGGAATTGAGGAGAGGTGCTGCTTACCGGAGATGGGGAAGAAGGGGGTGAAGTTCGGCCGAAATGGGGGAACTTCAATATCACCCGACTCCTGAAGAGACAACCAAAATTGAATGAGGGTTAAGGTTCCAGAGGGTTAAAGGAACCACTGAGCAAGAAATGGAGCAAGGAGCCACTGAACTAGGATGCCCACGGCTCGATTGCGCCAACAAAGGCGGATTCGTGTCTTTGTGAATTGAGCCCGAACAAGCAACCCGGTGCTCAAAAGCCTCAAGAGAGTTGAAAGGGAGACAAGGGAGGGCTGAGTGGCCTCTTATGGCCGAGATGGCAACGGGTCTTTAGGAAGGCAAGCTAGCGGTAATTGGCCAGCCGAGCGACGGGAGCAGGTGGAGACAGAGAGGGAAGACTTTCGGGAGCGACTACACGATGAGCACTTAATGCGTGGCGCAAGGAGTCACAGACGACGAGGGTGACTGAGGCACAACGCTCTCCCATGACCTGCTCTGTCGCGCGCACGAGCGGGAGGAAGGAGATGACCAGCGACGCAAGCGGGGCCACCAGTCAGAGAGATAGGGCGAGGGTGGCTCGGGCTCAACAGGCCAACGGGTTGAGTCGAACGCCTGCATCGACCGCCCAATCACTCTTGAACGGCCGTGATGCGACGCGACCAAAACGCCCGCCGCTGGCGGTACTCTGCGCTACCGATCAAGATCCCACGATGGACAGTGATTCTCCGCGGGAGGGAGGCCGAGCCGTTTCGGTCGCACCGAGAACGGAACGCTCGAGCCTGCAAGCAATGCTGCTTGACCCAAGGGTTGATTGGGGTTCAAACTGAAATAAAATTTTGGGAATTCAATTGAGGTATCAAATCAACTCCAAAATTTATGAAATTTTAACCGAGCTATCTCGACTTTAGGATTAACCTTCCATAAAATGTCCAGAGATTTTGTGCACTGGAATTTTCTCAAGAAATTCCAAGGTTATTTCAGAGGTTTGACCAAGGTTTGACTTGCCTCTAAAATACTCAAATAATTTCCAAAATTTATGAAATAAATCAGAGTCACACACAGGCAACCTTAGAACCAAGGAAAATTATTTCCAGGGTTTGACACAAGATTTCACCTAAGGTTTTGACTTGAGATAAATGATTTTTTGATTTTAAATTTCCCAAAATTCCTTTACAAGAATTTCAGAAAAGTTCAAGAGTAAAAGGATGAAAGAAAAGTTTTAATTTACCCTCATTTTATTACATTTGAAACACAAGCCAAAATGGGGATGTTACACCTTTACCGGTGCGAGAATGGAAGTGGATTCGTTGGCATGGACTTCATCACCGTTGCCCTGCATTTTTCCGGAAGGATGCCATATGGGTTGTCATTGATCGCTTGACAAAGTTAGCGCATTTCACGGCGTGCGTATCAACCTCGCGTCACCAGCCATGGATCTCTATGTATCTCGCATTGTGTGCTGCATGGTGTGCCACGAACGATTGTGTCGATCGTGGTTCTCTTTTACCTCTCGGTTTTGGCATCAGCTTGCAAGAGGCCATGGGGACACGCTTTCTTTCTGGGCCAACTTATCATCCCCAAATCGACGGTCGACGGAGCGAGTCAACCAAGTGTTGGAAGATATGCTCGCGGCTTGTGTTCTTTCCTATGGGAAGAAGTGGAGAAGTGCCTACCATTTGCCGAGTTCTCCTACAACAACAAATGCCGCTAGTCTTGGCATGGCACCGCTTGAGGCCTTGTATGGGAGGAGATGTAGAACCCCATTGAACTGGCCGAGACCGTGAGCGCGCTTTTTGGCCCGAGTCGATTAATGAGGCCGAAAGCGTGTCCAGCTTGATTCGCGAGCATCCGCGCACTACCACCCAGCAGTAAGAGCTATGCAGATCGTCGTCGCCGTGAGTTGAGCTTTGAGCCCAATGTAACACCCCAGCTCCAGATGAGCCTAGAATGCTACAAGAACTAAACTAACTAGAACAATCTATAAATTTTTCGACAGAACTTCCTTTGTATAAACAACAAAAGTCGAGGTACCAACAGATAACCATGGCATTTAGTAATTTTTATTTCTATAATCCAATTCTTTCATGCATATAAAATAATCGTACGATGGTAAACAATTAACATCATTCTCATAACCATGAATAATCCAACAACCAACATCATAAAACATCCATAGATGGTCTCCACACAGTTATTTAATCTTAAGTAAAACTAAATAGCAATTGCATAAATGTTATGAGGTGGTGCTTGCTTTCCAATGTCTACTCCCTCCCATGCATGATGTTTTTGCCAGAAGTACCTATAACAAGACAAAGCAAGGGTGAGCCATATGACTCAGCAAGTATCAACAAGGTTGCAACATTCATATAAACATAACATCTAAAAACAACTTTATTCAACACCGTTAAGACATTCCAAATATTTAAATGATGATAATGCTATGCACTCTTTGATCTTTATCTCGTTTCGCATTTTACCGATAATGCGGGTATTCATCCGTCAATGGATACCCATGCTCGTGCCTCCGCATGTGGACCAAGAGCCTATACATCACACGATAGGGACCTTTGCCCGTCATCACAATGACGGGACCATCAGATTCATTGCCCACATTCCAAGAATGTGGGGACATCAAGCTCGCCATTACATATGACAGGACTCAACAATGTACTCTTGGTCACCACGTGACCAAGTCTCAATATGCTCCAACATGCATAAGTACTACAACATCATATTTTCAATATCATAATTCAATATGTAATCGTGATATATAAACAATAGCATCATGAAGGAACCTTAAGCATAACTTGCAAGCATCAACACAACTAGAATCATCTCCACAACACATTCACGTGGCAATAATGAACAATACACCACTCAATCATGACATGCAACCAATACTACACATGAACCCGAATACTTGCTCTCAACCGCGCGAACGGCGGACGCTGGGGTGCTGCCTTGGGATCTCGCTGCCACCGACAAGAAGATAACCCCAAACTAAGACTAGCATACTGGACCAAAATCATACATCACATTACAAATGAAATCGCTAACTTCTTATCACGCCTAGTTTTTTCTAATTTCTAGCGATCGGTCACTGCGGACAGCAGACTTCAAAAATTCATAACTTTCTGCTCAGGAGTCCAAATAGGATGATCTTAGACATTCTGGAAAGGTAATTAAAATGTCTAAATAAACTTAGTTGGGGAGACCTCTGATTCGGCCATCTACCAGTCCTACCAATCTATTTAATCAGAGCAAACAATTCACGGGTTTCTGGACAGCGACAAAGAAACTATCATAACTTTCTACGTTTTTCCGAATTTAGTGATCTTTAGTTTTCCTGAAAGCTAAGAGGATTAGCCTAATTTTTCGTTATAGTGAGACCCTCTGAAACCCTCTAAATATGTGCTTCTATCAGGTTAACTAACACTAGCAATTCTGCTTCTCTCCAGAAACACAGAAATACTAAAAATTCATAACTTTGGCTACCAAGTCCGAATGACCTGATTCTTGTCGGCAATGAAAGGTAACTACGATAGCTACAACTTCCTAGGAGACACCCAGACCCAAATCTGCCTCTAACCTAATCAAACCGACAAACTTCACTGCTGCAGAAAATCGACGAACTGACATCCGAAAATTAGACAACTAGAAATTGACCTAAAGCAAAGAACCACAAAGTTACCCTCATCAAACGAAGAGAGCACACAGCGGGATGATGACCACCACGCTCATGGATCCCTTCTTCTCCTCTTCTTCCTTCTCTTCTTCTCCTCCTTTCTTAGCCGCCACCCAAAGGATTCTCTTTCTTTCTCTTGGCCAACAGAAAGGGGGATAAGGGAGGGGTGCAAGGAGGTGGGGAGGTAGGGCCATGCAAGGGTGGGAGGAAGTGGCGGCAGTGTTAGGAAGTGGGGCGGAGAGAGGGGAGGGGGCTGGTTCGGCTAGGCTGGGGAGTGGCTCCCTTCCTTGGCCGGCCACCAAAGGCCCACTTGGCCAAGCCCAAGCCCAGTGTTGTTGACTAACAGCGATTAACCCTCTCTAAGAGTCTAACTGAGAAAACTCCCAAAGGTCCCTCCCAAATTCCATTTGATCCTTCCCGATTAATCGATCTCTCCCAAATAAAATTAATCTTTCTCGATTCAATTCTTAACTCACTTTCGATATTACATTCTACCTCTTAACAGGATTCACCCTAATCTAAACTCCAAACTTCTAGAAATAAAACCGAGATCGAAACTTAGCAACAAGGGTACGCACCTGAGATGAACAACCGATAAAGCTCACGCATGCGAGACTCCTGCTCCCAAGTGGCCTCCCTCTGTCACGCGACCAAAGCACCTTTAACGTGATTTCAAAGTTTTGTTCTCAACTCTTTTCCGATCTTTCCAGATTCGCACTCCGGTTTAAACTCAAATGTCGATCCTCGTCAATGGTTAGGGTTCTAATGAAACATGATGCTCGATCATGAAGGAACTTCTCAACATAGACACGTGAAAAACGTTATGCACTCCTCGCATAGCCTCCGTAGGTCTAAGCGGATGCCAACTTCCGATCCGACCCAAGATCGTGAATGGCCCAACGCATTCCTGCTAAGCTTCCTTTGGTACCAAACGACAACACCTTTAGTGGGGACACTCTCAAGAGCACTCATCTCCCACTTCAAATTCCAAGTCTCTTCTCCTCACATCCGCATAACTCTTCTCATCCGCTTTGAGTCGCTAATAGATTCTGCTCACCAAGGCCACTGCTCAACCGTCATTTGCACCTGCCCGGTCCCAAAATCTTCACCCACTCTTCCTCAAAGAAAGAGGTGACTCGCACTTACGCCATATAGAACCTCAAACGGAGCGGCTTTTATGCTTGAATGATAGCCGTTATTGTACGCAAACTCGCCAATGGCAATTGATCCTCCCAACTACCTTTCCAAGACAGACACATGACCTCAACATGTCCTCCGTGGTTTGAGAAAAGGCTCACCGCCCATCCGTCTCGAGGATGGAAAGTCAGATCAGCGGTTGTGTGCCCAAGGCACTCGCAAACTCTCCCAAAACTTGGATACGAACTTGGCATTCCTGCTGAAATGATGGTCTTTGGCACTCCATGCAATCTCACAATC
>CM070620.1:61474474-61712062 GCA_036346255.1 Ampelocalamus luodianensis
GCAATTCTTCAGATAGCCCATTCAAGAATCGGTTCCGACGACGAAGGTCAGTCGAAACATCATCAGGGGCATATCTGGCAAGGAAGTTGAACTCATGCAGATACTCAGTCACTTACTTTCGCCCTTGCTTGAGAGCGAGGAATTCCTGTTGTTTGATCATCGTAACTCCCTCAGGAATATGGGCTTCACGAAAGGCCTCCATGAACTCATCCCAAGTAGGGACATGTCCAGCAGGTTGAATGGCAAGAAGATTATCCCACCATATGCTAGCCGCCCCATCCAGCTGGTATCTGGCAAAAAGGACCTTCTCCCTCTCGGAACATTGAGCAATTAGCAGCTTCTTCTCAATGGTCCGAAGCCAGTCCTCAGCTTCCATGGGATCTTGGGAGCTGGAGAACACTGGCGGGTTAGTCCGCTGGAAGTCAGCAAGACTGCCCTGCACATGATGACCTCCTGCTCTGACGGCCGGTGCAGTAGGGGAAGAAGTATTGCGCGCAATCTGCTCCAGGATGCGCGTTTGGTCCATTCTGTTGCGCTCAATTTGCATGAGCACATCAGCCATGGAGGGTGGTGGAGGTAGCTCCTCTTCCGGGGAACCACCTTGTGGACCATGAGAACTGGAAGGTTCAGTCTGCCCTCCCTGAGAATGGGGGCACTGATGTTGAAAGACCCTTCCCTTGTTGTGTCTGCGCACGAGTAGTGGGTCCTGTCATCCTGTTACCACATAATGGTTAACAACACAACAAGGATATACTCGGCAAACACAAACAAGGTTAAAATTAGGAAGGAAACAAACACTACACTTATAATGCATTATGTTATGTCATGCATTCAAATCAACATCAAACCACAAACTTTATATATACAAAGAAAAGAGATTCGGTTCAGTAGCACATAATAGTTGGCCATAAAGGTCATATTACAAACCAAAAGTCGAACTTACATATTCTTTACAAAATACCACGCCTATTACATTTATTTAAGGGCAACTACTAAACGAAAAGACACCTATCCACGAGGGTTCATCGTCGAGGTGCTAGCATAAAGATCACGATTAAAGTTCACCGGAAACTCATTGGAAGATGAGCTCGGGGAGCTGTGTCAATAGGATCCAAGGGACCGATGAGACGCCTCGGAGAACCCGTAGTGGTGATGACCTCCGTGAGGTGCAGTCCCAGAGTGCGAGGAAAGCTGCGATCATCCGGGCCCGCGCACTTGTCCATAAACAGCACGCGCCCGGCTACTCGGAAGTCGGTAAAGTGGTGGTGCAAAGAAAGAGGGGAGATCTCGTTGTCACCATAAAGCACGTTACGAGGAACGCGATTCATGTTGACTCCAAGTAGCAGGTACTCCTGGGCTTCATTAAGACGATGTCGAGTTTCCCACAACTCCCTCACAAGGCAGCGATGGATCTGGTCCATGATGCGGACCATCCTCGCCAACTGTCGCACCTGAGGGTCTTCTCCAAACTGTATCTCATCAAACACACTTGCTTCTGCAGTAGGACCTTGCTTCGGGAAGTGATCATAGGGTGGTTGAGACAATTCCGTCAAATCATGACGAAGAAGGCTCAGCATCCTACTAGCAGCTTCCTGAACTGCCATAGACTCGGAAGTGGCAAGTGCTTGGACACAATAGGGAACACTACTGGCTACATGCCTAGCGATGACGTTGATGATGGCGCGGTACTCCTCCATCCCTGGTCCTCGGTCCCGTCGATAAATGGCATACTCCGGCTGGTAAGTGAAGTTGGCTCGCCACATCATGTCTCGCAGTAAAGCCGGAAATCCATCTACCTCTTCTGCTCGGGTCTCTTTAGCCAAATACCACCCGCTCATCTATAGACAAAAAGACAAGATAAGGAAACAATTCACTTTGGAATAGCCAACAGAAAGTTGGGACAAGAATTGATATTAAGGAGGATAAGAAATAAAAGATGTCACACTTAAACTTTCGAAATTATATTACTGATTGAAAATAATTTTCTTAGAAGACTCTCTAATTACTTCGACCATGCTACCTCTAACCTACAGGCAACGTATGCTCTGATACCAACGCTGTGGGCACCCGGTGTATTGGAAAAGTGATTAATTAAAATTATACTGTAGCACAATTCTTAATTAAGGAACAGTGCTGCGCCTTCTTTAAGAATCATGCTAGAAGCATAAGTTTAATAAATAACAGATCCAATACTCAGGATTCCCGGATATATGACTCACAATGGTTCCCAGGATCAACGACCATTGCACATATATCCTTCAACAACATTACATCATACACATACAAGGCATACATTTACATAATTAAACATATGTTTATAACTTTCGGTTTAGTACTACATTATCCAGTGACTTGGTCACTTCAAAAGTTTAACAGCAGAAGCAAACTAAAAAGTCAAAATCCACCAATGGCCCCATCCACCCGCAGGCGATTGTGTGGAGGAAAGAAGTAGCTTTACTCGTTAGCGTCACCCTGATCGACGCTAACGGGCACTTCATAAAGATAACCATCCTCACCTGCAACAATAGGTTATAGCACCTTGAGTACGGAAGGTACTCAGCAAGACTTACATAAACTAATAAAAGAAAATGTTTAGTAGAGCCTATACAAAGGAGTAGAATTTATACATGCATAAGGTTGCAACAGAAAGGTTTAATGGTTAAAGTTTGCACAAAGCAATACATCTTAACCTACAATTACTAAATTTTGATAAAGCAATTTCATAAATCAAAGTTGGATTAAAACAGTAAGTAAATAAGAATAAGGATAAACCATACAATGCATGAATTCTCTCATGCTAAACCAGAAACCGAACCCACATTTGTAAATCAAAACTCTATACAGGTGACATCAATTCAAGTCATCGTCCATGACCGTGGACATGGCTATTCGAACAGTTTAATACCCTGCAGGGGTGTACATCTTTACCCACACGACTTAGTCAGCCCGTTGCCTTCGGATGCCTCCGAATGATGACACACTTCCTTTGGTATGCCGACCGGGGAAACTAAGATTTGGTATTTTTCAATAAGCTAACACTATTGAGTTGGATACCCATGTGTGAACTGATCTCACTTAAACAACGACTGATAGCATCTGCCTAACCGGGGCACACATGTTGCGTCAGGAATGCCGATCCAACCATAAGAAGTAATGCAAACTGGGTTCGCTGCCCATATTAGATTGCAATCGGCATCTTTAAGGTACGTACATGCGACGGAGCACATATACGCCCTCACCCTTCTAAGAACATCTGATATTGACATACAAGCTCACATGGAATAAAACGCAGTCTAATGACCAAAGCATCTATGCCATACAAGATCAATACACATATCCTTACTCCCCTGTTTCCAACCCAATAGTCTTAACCCTTTACTTAACCAAACAGCGCCCATACATCTTGCGTGGAAGTACGTGGGGAACTTGAATTGAACAATCAGAGTTCAGTCCTTAATTAACCCGGACAAGTCCACCACAATTCCCAATCTCGTGCACAAAAGCACCATCACTAGCATCCTCTTGTCCAGATCAATTTAAATGTAAAATGCAATTCTGATTTAAAGAAACTGGACAAAGAGTTGAAGTAACTGAAATTCATTTGTTGCTCCCCTGTTTGACAAGTTAATCTTGTCAAACACTAAATCTTAGCTAGACTGCATGTCTAAGCAAAATCTGAAAATATGCATTATAGTATATAGTACTACTCTAGGGTTGAGTGTATGGTCATAATTAAGGTAATCCACAATGTTAATCAGGTCATAACTAACTAATACAGTTCATATTTGTATTTCCAGAAAAATAGCATGCAATAGATGTCACTGTATTTAGAAAAGCTATTGTAGAAAATTTGGGATCAACATGGTGCAAAGAGGATGCTTGCCTTGATAATAATATACTTCTGTTGCAGGTTCAGGTTGCTCAGAGAAAGATTCAAATGCCTCGGCAAAACCAGATTCTAAAAGAAGCAATAAAACCCAATAAATACCAAAATCGACAATAAGTACAGATTGAAAGAAGGATGTATGATCAATATGGAAATGCATGTTTAACAACATGCTTAAGTTATACATACCCCAATAAAGATATTAACTCATATTACCACCTACTGATTTCAAATGGCAGAAACTAGGGTTTAGTTCAACGTTTCAGTTTTCAGATTTTGAAAAGAACAGAAACAGGACAGATAGCAGATTTTATGTTAACTGAAAATAGAATATTCAAAAGATTCTAAATGGAATCTTAGAATAATTGCTAGGGTAAATAATACCCCAGTCTAAACCTAACCTAACCCTAACAGGTCAGATTACAGAAACTAAAGGAAAACTCATGTTGTCGGTTAGGCCGACAAAAGAAGACAGAGGCAGACCTCTGCTCTCAAGATAAATAGATGATAACAAGAATTAAAAGAACAACTTATTATGCTACTAGGGTTCGATTGAGACCTAAATAGGATGACAAGTTGACAGGAGAAACCCTAGTTCTTGAAAACGATATGAAAGACCGAAAAGTCATAAAACTAACTTTTGAGTTTAAAGCAAGTTGAAGCTACTGATATTCAAGAGAATGATTCATGTGAGTTGCTAAGGTCCCTAAGATGCTTAAGATAACAAAACTCACAGCTTTAACTCACCAGGCTAAGAAAAGCACAGAAGGTTCCTAAAACCGAGTTGGATCAACAAAGAAATGAACTCTGGTTTAACCTACAAAAGATGTCAAATCTTTATTACAAGGTGAAACCAGTGTTTAAAATGGATGAACAAATAGGAGGAGCAAAGAACTCCACTGGACAGCAAGGAAGATGATAAGCTCCAGTGGTCAACAATGGCAGCAGCTCAAAAAGCTAGGGTTATATATAGAGGTTGAGCTGCAGGGCAAAGGAGAAGGGTCTAAAGTTGATGAGGTGTCCAATTAGGGCTAAACATCCAAAAATTAGTTGCATAATCTTTGGATAAATCCTCTCCTCTGTTTGCAAAAATGGCGGCGACGCACAGAGGCAAGGAAGGAGATAAGAACCCTCTGACATGCGGGTCCCGCTGGCAGCCGCAGTCGCGCGCGTCTCCTAAAACTCAAAAGAACATCAGCCGTCCGATTAGGAATGGGCGGCTACGATGCCCCCAGGGTTTTAAAAGAGTTCAACCGATACAATTAATATGGGTCGTGCGATCTCGAATGAAGGATGGAGATTTAAAAGAGCTCTATTGGACTTCGGGGGTTCACGTTCAAAGAGGGACGTTGGATTGAAATCCAACGATCCATCTCAAAGGATACACGTCACCCTTAAACGCGATGACGCAGCACCGTCCGATGGAATTTCTACGGTCAGGATCATCGGAGGAACCGGATGGTCCGAATGCATACACGATATGGACCCTACGATTAGAATCCGACGGTCCGTTGATTTTGGGCCCTAAAAGCCCGCAGTAAAAAAGGAACGCCGTGGGATTTAGATCCAACGGCCCACGATGGATGCGCGCCTTTAAATTCAAAAAGAAAAGGGCGGCACGGTTGGATCGAGAATGGACGGTTGAGATCGAGAGGGCATCCGGAGTCGTCCGAATGTATACACCTCCCCCGATCGTCAGATCTAGATCCAACGGTAGGGATTGAGGCGCATACGTGGACAGCTCGCGTGATACTGCGACCCCGCCCGTTCGATTAAGGATCGACAGCTCACAGTACGCGATGGGTTTGGACTCGCGCCCGAGCGTGATTGAGCTGGACCGCGTCGCACTGGTTGGACCCAACCCCATGAGTGCGAGTCGCTACAGTGCTAGGGTTTGATTTAGACCGGGTTAGTTGACCAAGCCCTATTCAAATGTTCAAAAGTTTGACTGGGCTTTTAAAAATAACAAATAAATTTGTAAAATCGTAAAATTTTGCCAAGAGGCTACTGGGATGATATATTTCCCAAATAAAATTTAAAATCCACTCTTTCACTTTGTAAAATACATAAATAATTACCTAGCCCGAATAGGTGTATTTAAAATCAACATTTTTCTCCAATGTCAGATAATCTTCTAAAAATTCAACAAAAATAGTTTTAACCAAAATAATTTATCTATGCTTTAATGAAAACACTTCCCAGTCAAGATACAAGTATTAACTTGTATTTTCTTAGAAACTTTGAATAGGTCTTGGATTTTGGCTAGAAAAGGAAAGTTTTAATCTGTAACAACAACCCAAATTACTAAATGTGAACAGTAATGCTATGAACAGTATTCCATTACTGTTCATAAAGCAGATTATTACTGTTTATAAAATTGGGGCTGTTACAACTCTCACAAGTCCTCTTGGTTTTCTAGTCGAAATGGTGCCAAAACTGGAGCATCCTCATCTCTATGCCCTTAGCGGCGAAGAGTTGCCACATTTGAGTGAAGTTCCAGTGGTATGTGAGTTCCCGGATGTTTTTCCCGAGGAACTACTAGGCATGCCACCCTCACGAGAAATTGAATTCGTGATCGAGCTGCAGCCGAGAACTGCTCCTATATCAAAACGACCTTATCGAATGCCACCAAATGAGTTGGTTGAATTGAAGAAGCAACTCGCAGAACTTCAAGAGAAGGGTTTCATTAGGCCAAGCTCCTCTCCTTGGCGATGCCCAGCTATTTTTGTGAAGAAGAAGGACCACAGTCTACGGATGTTTGTTGACTACCGTCCGTTGAATGAGGTCACCATCAAGAACAAGTATCCACTTCCACGGATTGATGATTTGTTCGACTAAATGACTGGTCCTTGTATTTTCTCCAAGATTGACTTGAGGTTGGGCTATCATCAAGTTAGGATCAGATCTGAAGACATTCCCAAGACGGCTTTCTCAACTCGTTATGGCTTATACGAGTACACCGTCATGTCCTTCGGTTTGACAAATGCACCGTCTTTGTTCATGAATCTCATGAACTCAGTGTTTATGGAGTATTTGGATAAATTTGTGGTCGTATTTATTGATGACATTCTCATATACTCCAAATCTGAAAGTGAGCCTGAAGAACACCTTCGGCTTGTGTTGAGCAAGCTCCGAGAACATCGACTCTATGCAAAATTCAGCAAATGTGAATTTTGGCTAAAAGAGGTCGCCTTTTTGGGTCATGTGCTATCCAAAGGAGGAATTGCTGTAGATCCAAGCAAAGTTCAAGATGTGCTTAATTGGATACAACCCAAGTCCGTCTCCGAAGTCCACAGTTTCCTCAGTTTTGCGGGCTATTATCGCCGCTTCATCGAGGATTTCTCAAAAATAGCAAGACCGATGACCCAGTTGTTGAAGAAAGAAAAGAAGTATGAATGATCAATGGATTGTGAAGCAAGCTTTCAGATGTTGAAGGATCGCCTAACTTCTGCACCAGTGTTAGTTTTGCCGGATATCCACAAAAGTTTCGACATCTATTGCGATGCATCTCGCCTTGGTCTTGGTTGTGTTCTTATGTAAGAGGGCCGAGTTGTGGCGTATGCATCGAGGCAATTGAGGCCTCATGAGGTGAATTACCCCAATCATGACCTTGAGCTTGCAGCAGTGGTTCATGCTTTGAAGATATGGCGACATTTTCTTATTGGCAATCGCTGCGAAGTCTACACTGATCACAAGAGTTTGAAGTATATCTTCACTCAAGCCAATCTGAACCTAAGGCAAAGAAGATGGCTTGAATTGATCAAGGACTATGATATGGGACTTCATTATCATCCAGGGAAAGCCAATGTCGTTGCTGATGCATTGAGCCAAAAATCGCAATGCAACTACATTTCGGTTCGCCCTGAGACGGAAGCACTATGCAACGAATTTCAATAGCTCAACTTGGAGATGGTTAGTGAGGGTTTTCTCGCTGCCTAGGAAGTGAAACCTACCCTTGAGGACCAGATCAAGATGGCCCAGAAGAATGACAAGGGTATGGAGAGAATTAAGCAGAAAATGAAGGCCGACAAAGCCAAGTGTTTCTCCGAAGACCACCAAGGTGTTTTGTGGTTCGGAAAGCGATTGGTTGTGCCAAATGAAAAGAAGCTTAAAGAATTAATCCTTCATGAAGCCCATGATTCTCTTTTCTCCATCCATCCAGGAAGCTCCAAGATGTATCAAGACTTGAAGCAAAAATTGTGGTGGACTCGAATGAAGCGTGAGATTGCACGCTTTGTTGCCGAGTGTGATGTATGTCAACGGGTGAAGGCCGAGCACCAGCGGCCAGCGGGTATGCTTCAACCCCTCCCTGTTCCCGAATGGAAATGGGATGAAATTGGGATGGATTTCATCACCGGACTTCCAAAGACTCAGCAAGGATATGACTCCATATGGGTGATTGTCGACTGTTTGTCGAAAGTTGCTCATTTTCTCCCCGTCAAGACCACTTATTCGGGAAATCAATTGGCGGAGTTGTACATATCTAGAATTGTATGCCTCCATGGTGTGCCTAAGATAATCGTTTCAGATCGAGGTACTCAATTCACCTCGCATTTCTGGAATTTTCTCCATAAAACAATGGGAACTCAACTATCATTTAGCACCGCTTACCACCCCCAAACTGGAGGTCAAACCGAGAGGGTGAATCAAATTTTGGAGGACATGTTAAGGGAATGTGTGCTGTCCTATGGCAAGAAATGGGATAAATGCTTGCCGTTTGCGGAATTCTCTTATAACAATAGCTTTCAAGCAAGCCTCAAAATGTCACCTTTTGAAGTGCTTTACGGGAGAAGGTGTAGGACACCTCTCAACTGGTCCGAGTCTGGGGAGAGACAATTCTTTGGACCGGACTTGATAAATGATGCCAAAGAGCAAGTCCGTATGGTCCAGGAGAGACTACGGACAGCTCAATGTCGTCAAAAGTCTTATGCTGACAATCGTCGTCGTGAGTTGAGCTTTGGGGTGGACGATCATGTTTACCTTAAAGTCTCACCGATGAAAGGCATGCAGCGCTTTCAAGTCAAAGGCAAGTTGGCTCCTTGCTACATCGGTCCTTTCCGAATTCTAGCGAAGCGAGGATCGGTGGCTTATCAGTTAGACCTACCACCATCACTTTCAGATGTACACAATGTATTCCATGTATCTCAACTGAAGAAATGTCTTCGAGTCCCTACCGAAGCAACCAACTTAGAAGACCTTGATTTGCAACTCGATCTTTCTTATCGGGAGCGTCCGATTCGCATTCTTGAAGAAATGGAGTGCAAGACAAGGAATCGCAACATCAAATTCTTGAAGGTTCAGTGGAGCAACCATACTGAAGATGAAGCAACTTGGGAGCGTGAAGACCAAATTCAAACCGAGTATCCAGAACTTTTTCCTTCTACATGAAGTGTCTTCGAATCAAGAAAGGAAAGGTTAAACAAAGCAATGGGAAGGAAAATGTAATAGAAGTTCCTTGTAATCTTACAAAGATGTCTTAGCACTATATTTGAAGGAAATCAAGACAACAGATGTTATATCTTCTTAGAACCCTTTCTGTCCAACTTCTACCAATCTCGGGGTCGAGATCTTTTGTAAGGGGGGGGGGAGGTTTGTAACATCCCCAAATTAATTAATGGGATTTAGTATGCATCTTATCAGCATGCATGATATTTTGGAATCATTTGCATCATTTATTGCACTTAGAAAATCTAAATAAGAGTTTAAACCTACACTTCAAATTTGAACTCCAACTAAAAACAACAACAAAAACATATGATCATCATCTGAAAACAATTTATTAAAATGCTAGAATAATTATCATAATTAAATATAATTTTTCCCAAATTTTTGGGACTATTTTAAACCCTAAGAAAATTTAAACACCATTAAAAGACCTAGACTAAGTTTGAATTTATTTTACTCAAATTAAATCATGAATAGTGGGTTTTAAAATTTTATTTGGGAACTAGGTCATCCCAGGAACACCCATGAATTATTTCAGAATTTTTAGAATTTTATTTATATATTTTAAGCCTCGGTCAAACCTTGTTGTTTTTCTGGTCAAACTGATCTAAATGAACCTAACCCTATTCCGAGCCGTTCACTGTTCCGACCCGAGCTGCTCCGTCTTGTTTCGACCGGACCGCCTAATCGCACTCACACCACGCTGAGCCGCTGACCGCTCGGTCCCGCCTGTCGGGGCCTTCTTCCACCTCGGGCGGGCGCGAGCAGGGCTCGAGCGCCACGCGCCCGGCTCGCTCTGAGCGCCTCCGTCCACATCATTCCCCCACCACCCACGACGGCCAATTATCGAGCATCCCCGCCTAACGCCGCCTCTTTCTCCGTCCTTTGCCCCGCTCAAAACCCCCCCTACCTCCCCCATTTTCACTCACTTCTTCTCTTGGCCGTGAGAAGAAGGGAGCTCTCCTGTGCTCTTTTCTTCGGTAAGCCTTGTCCGGGTCATTCCTCTCGGCTTTACACTCAATGCCTTCTCCATTTTGGCTAACCCCAGCCTTTGATTTGGTTTGTAGCCTTGGTTTCGTCATCGTGCTCTCGGCGGCTTCAGAGCGCGTCCCGAAGGCCACCCTTTGGCCAACTTCACCTCGGTTAGCTCTTTTCCATTTATTTGCGCGTCACCTTGTGCCTTGGGGTATAATACACATTTACCCTCAACCATTTTTCACGATGCATCGCATGGACGCTTGAATTTGGATTTTCCCCTTTTTGTCGGCCGACAACCCTATTCACCGTTCTTTGTCAAAACCAGTAAGCCATTTACCAAGTGTGCTTAACCTTTTTCGATCACTCACTACATCGGATTTTGCCCAGAGAGTTCTCTCCGTGTGGAGCCCTAGCGCTGTCGTCGCCATTACCGGCGTTGCTTCTATCCGAGTTTCTCCGACGTATTTCTTCCCTCTAGTAGGCATCAGTGACCACCTTGGAAGCTTACTACAGGATGGCGAAGTCTGGGAAGACGATCGGGACGCTTGGAGAGTGCACCTTGCGCCTCTATGACGAAAAAGCTGATGAGTACATTCCCATGTACTCAAAATCTTTGTAGTCATCATGGAAGAAAAGTTGGTTCTACATGACGGTCACTAAGAAAAATAGCCTTTATTACTCTGGTAAGAAGGCGGTCGAGAATCCAAGATGACGCTCCTCCGTGGAGAAGGAAGGAAAATTAGGAAGATGGACTGAAGCCATCAAGCTACTTAGTGTCAAGGGTTTAACCTCCTAGCACGTAGTGAAGGATTTTTCCATACGCCGGATCAGTCCTTTGAAGGCCCGAGCATACCCGATGCTCTAGTATATTGGTCGTAATGATGCGACCAAAGATTCCAAAGAAGGTAAGCTTCTGAAGGATTTCGACTAGTTTGCCTACATTATTTGATTACTTATGTATCCTTAAGTCTCTTGTTCACCTTTACAGCTTTATCTTTTGATGAGATCAGAAGCTGGATCAAAATGATCTGTGTGAGAGCCTAGTGACAAGGTTAGTTTCCCTCGGATCCTAGCGGTTGTTTCCGCCGAAGAGAGGACTGAGAGGCTTAAAGTAAGACTATCAACTATGTTTTATTTTTTGCTATATATAATTTTTCTAATCGGTGTACTATAAATCCTCTTTGACGCATAGTCGGTTGGGTTGAGGATCAATGAGACCACTGAAAGTTGTGAGCCGATTGATGATTCGACCATCCCTACGACTACACAAGATGTTAACCTTATAGAGGTAGGTAACCGAACATGAATGTATATTTATAATGAATAATTTTCTTCGCCTAACTAACTTTTATGGTTTATTCAGGTGGTTATCGTGCACTCCAGTGAGGTCACTAAGGACCTGCCAGTTGCTACTGAAGCTACTGTTTTGGAGGTCGATGAATCTACATCTACTGATCTGATGACTAAGAATCTTATTCTTGACCAACTGGTCGAGAACATTGCTTCTGATTTTCAATCAGTGGATGTGAGGGATCTAACCAACTCTACCGGTTCAGAACCGGTGAAATTGGTTGAAAAGAAAAGAAATGCCATCGTAACAGATTTTGCTCCGATGCTCTATAAGGTTAAAACAAAAAAATCGACCAGGTATGTATAAATGAAGAAATCATATAATTACATTCCTTGAATATTTTTAATATGTTAGAACCTTGAACCTTCTTGCTTCTCTTTTTTTTAAAGGTCTTCTGGTGTTCCGGTCGTCTCCGACCAAAACACTCGTCAGGTGGTCGTGGAGGTTCCTGACCAGAACGCTCCTCAGGCTGATGCTGCTGAGGATGAAATGGTTAAGGAAGCACCCGAGAAGGCATCAGTGCCATCATTTGCTCAGGATTCACTAGTAATTCTCACTCTAACTGCAGAGGTAGTCATCCCCGAAGATTCTCAACAGGTTCCACCTCCTGTTGGTAGTACTTTTCAAGCTAATAAGTTCCATTTTTCTCCCCAATTTATCGAGGATAAGGAACTTGATGAGGCCTGGGGAAAGATATCGGACCGTCAAACTGAAATGGGTCCAGATATGATTTTTGCTGAATATAATGACTTGGCAATTCGGGTAAGTATTTTACGACCACCTTCATAGCTCTTGATGAGGACATCAAACCTAAGGATGCAACCACTGCTTCGACCTGCTGCACTGCATCCTCTACTTCAACAACATCTTCGCCATTAGGACTTTCGGCTAATGCAAGACCATATTACCCAATTGGATCGAGCTACGTCTACATACCATGGTTCTACGTCTATATGCCATGGTACTATGTCTACAAGCCATGGTGCTACTACACGTGCCAAGCTGGATACGTTTTGGTCAGATCAGTTCGGAATCAGCCTGACAGCACCAACTTCAAACGAGCATAACTTTCACATACAGAGTCCGTTGGAGGTCCACGAGTACTTGATTGAAAGCTTATTTCGTCCTCTTTCCAATGGATCTGGCCTCACCTTCAAATTCCTTCTGAACTGATCGCAATCATCAAAAAAAGACGTCATATCACTTGTTTGGGCCAATCTGGGCCTTGTAATCACGTGAATAGTAACCCACGAATTTAGTCCCGCCCTGCTGGTTCTATTAGTTTTGTGGCTCCTCGTTCCCTATTTAAGGAGGCCGCACCCCCTCTAGTTTTCTTGGATTTTGTTTAGTTAAAAGTTAGCCTTGTTGCAACTTCGTGTATCGGCTTGTATCGACTAGACCAACCATAATACCGCTTCAAAGTCCTAACTCAATTCAATATTTCAATTCCTATTTGCATGCTTCTTCGGTGTATGCAGGAATCGACCTTCGTGGTCAGGTCATCCAGGTATTCGTGCACGGTTGATAACGACTTGTCAATTAGTTTAGCGATTGCGTGGTTTCGAGCCTTGCGTGTTCGTAGCCAGGATCGTGAGAGTTGAGCGACGACTACCGAACTTATTGTTCTCATCGAAAGATCGGGCCAACAATCGGACCTTCGGGTTCATCAGGTGGTATCAGAGCTACAGTTTATTGGTGAGAATTTTTTTTTCTACAGTCCACATAGCCGAAAAATCCAAAAAAGAAAATAGGTTTAGTTCATCGTCCAAGCCAATTTGTGCCTTTGCAATTTATTCTTTTTAGTTTGCTTTATTGAATCGTCGTTGCATCGTCGAGTCTTGGCGCTGGTTTTTTGTCTAGATTAGTCTCATTCTATGGTTTCTTGTCGATCGTCTAGTTTGATCTTCGTACAAAAAAAATAGCCGATTGGTCGCGTGTCTCCCGACGGCGTTTTCTTGTCATCGCCATCCTCTTGAGTCGTGCGCTGCGCTTGACCAAGTCGGGAATTCGGTTTCATTGGCGTTTCATCCACAGCATGGCAAAGTGCAGCGACAGATCCAATCCAATTCATTAGTAGACACACACACACAAAAAAGAGACCAGGCAGCCGCCGCCGCCGTCGCCGACGACTACTCCATCTGGCGCCACCACTTGGGCTAGGCCGCCATCTCCGCCTGGGTCGGAGCCGCTGCCGCTCGTCTTGAGCAGCCGCCGCCACCATCTCCGCCGGTCCCGCGCCGCCCGCAGCAGGCTCCACCGGCCCCGAGTCCGCCTCCGCGCGCTCGACGCCGCCGCATCGCCGCTTTGAAGGCGGCTACTCGGGGAGCAGCCGCCGCCGCTGCCGGCTCCATCCGGCGCTCGGACCGTGCCGCGGGATGCCTCCCTATACCGCAGCGCCGCCGCCGCTGTAGTCCACCGCACCTACGGCCGCGTGCCCCGCTGCTGCTCCGCCCCGCACGCACGCCCGCCGCATCAAGATCCGCTCGGGAAACAGCCACCGCCGCTGCTCGGGGAGCAGCCGCTGCCGCTGCTGGCTCCATCCGAAGCCGCGTCGGAGAGCAACCGCCGCCGCTTTATAATACCCCGAAATGCCTTAGAGAGAAAACGAAAAGGAGTACCAGGGCTTTTCTAAAGAAAATAAATAAATAAATAACCCTCGCAAGTACCTTTGCGTAATTTGATAGAAGGGGATACGTGAAAACGATATAATTAGGAATTTTATAGAGGAGTTGGGTTCCTAGAACGGGTCGTGCGGGAGGAGTTGAGTCGGCTGTGTAAAAGGAGACGTAGGGATCAGGGGATCAAAAAAAACCCAGAAACCAAACCCTAGCAACTTTGTTTCCTTGTTTTTTTTCGTGCGCCGCCACCCTCATCCTTTTCTTCTTTCGCCGGCGTGTGGAGGCCATTACCGTAATTGCACCCGCCAGCGTAGCCACCTCCCGCTAGTTGTCGCGTGGACGCGCTGCGCCGAGGGATTGTTGCCGCTGCGCCGCGCCCGCAAGCCCCGCCGCCGCTTGTTCGCCGCGCGTGCGTGCACGATGCGTGGGCGGCGCCGCCGCCGCCCGCCTGCGTGGGAGTCGGTTGCCCAGTCGTTTTGTCGCCCTGTATGCATGCATCTGTTGGTACTAATTTGTTAGCTAGATTTGCAATTAATGCTTCCATATATGGGTCAATGGGTGCATAATACTTGGAACAGTGGAGGAGAGAGAAAAAGAAAGGCTGTGCTATGTTTGTGTTCGTTAGCTTTTGCATGCTCTTTGTGAGGCTAAGGAAAAGCAATGAGGCAAAGTAGGAGGTAAAACTCAAGGAAAAAGGCAAGAAAGAAAAGAGAAGAGGAAAATTAGAAGGAAGTAGTTGGGATCTAGTTTTTTTTCGTTGTATGGTAACGATCTGGTTTCCCTCTCCATTTTATTAATTTAATTAGAGATTAGAATTGAGATTAATAGAGAGGGGTTTTAGAATTTGTCTAGTCAGCGGAAACTGATTTCTAGATCTGTTTAGTCTGTTGTTCTGTTGTACGATTAATTCGGGTACCTTAATCGTGAATTTTGGGAATGTCATCTACTAGTTAATTGTAGATAATTTTGGTAGCTTTCCATAGAATATTTAATCATGTCGAGTGGATGAGTTGTTTTGAGTTATGAATTTTGTAAGCATGCTGTCTACGGAGTTGTCGTCTTTTGACATCATCTTGGTAGACCGTAGATTAAAATTAGTAAATGAGCTAATTAGAGTTTATGATCTACATGAAAAGTGTAGCTAACTGTCTAAGGGTTCTAGAAAATCCAAGAACACAAATTTTTGTCAGTTTGGCATAAACATGTGAGGTCGGTTAGTGTGATGGGTTGGTGTTGTGATGATGTTTTTGAGTGTGTTATTACTTGCTTATTCAGGACTCGTGGCCTCATGCGTCATGCCATTTTTCGTCATCCGACTTCAAGGGCTAAGAGGCAAGTACATAGTAGAGTGGTGAACAACGGGTTGTTCGCCATCATCATTGATATTACTTATCATGCTATTTGTTATACTTTCGTTAAGATTATTAGTATGCATGATATTGATGACATTGAGTGAATGAGATTATGAAATTGAGTTAATGAGAATGAGATAATGAGATGCGTTATGTTGATGAATAATTAAAGATATTGCATCATTTTCATTCTTCATGACAGAGTTGCATGAGCAGTCGGTGAGAAAGTCATGTAACTATTAGGTGAGGTCGGTGAGAAAGATACATGACTAGTCCGAGTGCTCTAGATAAAATCCTACTTCGGTGGGGACTTCACGGGAGTGAAGGATAGAGTGTGTCATCGACGGGTGAACACTCTGCTATACCGGTATCAGCTGATGAGATGCATATGAGCATGAGCATGATGGTGTATTCGCATATATGAGTAAATTGATAAGAAGTGCAACTTTACCTATATGGAAAATGGCTTGATGGTTTGAGTATGAGAATGGCATTAAATAGATAGATGATGATGATAACCTTGACTATAGGGTTGATAAACTGTTGTTTATGGCTTTATTATGTATTTGTTGAGTCTTGGACTCATTTTTGCTCTATTGTTGTTTTTAGGTGATCATTAATGACGTTCACTCGGGAAGGGCTAACGCACTTGGAAACACAACCTACACCCAATTATTTGATTAATTGGACATGAGAAATTTTTATTATAACCTGATGAATTGTATTTAGGACGTGATGGTGTGGAATAATCTTAGATGATAGGTTGGAGTTGAATATTCATTCAATAGACTTTATTCGATTGGTTTTGTGTTGTTCATGAATTATTATCTTACTATGCTTTCTAGAGATCAATTATTTATTATTGTTATATCATTATACTTGTTTTCATGTGACCCGTGGATGGGTTTTATTGTTGAGATGCTTGCTGTAATTTATTAAAAAATGATGTTAAAATTGATAGTTAGTGTAGTTAGTGGCATTCTGGGCTCTGTGTTGGGCCGGGGTGTTACAGTTGGTATCAGAGCGGGCTTTAGGTCTATGGCGAATAGATTAACAACTTAGGTAAACTTAATTTACTAAAATTTGCTGTAGGATTAGTAAAAGTAACTAAAATTTGTTAATGGTTAATTAAATTAAAACCTGACACACTAATGCACAGTAGGATAGGATGGGTCAAGCATTGCATTTATGCTTCCATTATGTTGTGTTGATGATTTATGTTATGAAATGATCTTGTATGCTTATAATTTGATTATATGATTGCTATGTGTGACGGTAATCGATGTCGAGGGATAGAGATCGTGGTTGTGGCCATGTGCGTGGCTAGGTTGTACCACCACTTGTGGTACGAGATTGGTGAATAGCTTTCCTTGGGTAAGTTAGTTACAGAGGTTGGGAATGAATTTCTTAAGAAAAGATGTTGTTTTTCTTAAGTTTGTATCGATTATTTTGGGTATAGTTTCTTGCAGTTGATGAATTTTTGTTGGTTAGTGGTTATAATGCAGTTGATGGGTTTCCATTCTTTATTGGCTCCGTAAAGTGATTATTTGTTCTACCGACGGTTGATCTGTTGTTGTTTCTTGTGAACGCCGTTAATTTGCAAGACTGTTCTTTTTACGATAATTCTGCCTTTCTTGTTGGGAAACATGATTTGTTTATTTCACTTGGTATTTTGAATAACGGAAATAATCAATTGCAAGTTCTTTATCATGTGGAATGTTGATCTTATGTAGCTCTTTTGGTGTAATTTGAGCGCTGAAGTTAATGCCTTTTTATGAAAGAAAATGTTAAAAACCTTGTCATGATTAGGTGAGAGGTTGTAATCATAGAAAATGAATTGATTTGGTATTGGTTATCAAGTTGGGTTTGTAGCGTGGTGCATAATTAATCTTAACTAGTATCCTTGGAAGTGTAGTTGACTAATTTGATGTTGTATTATAGTAGTTCTTGATGAACTGTGACTATGAGTATGTCTATACCTAATTGGAGTCAAAGGAATTATTAGCAAATGTGGAACAATGATGAACCAGTTTGACCATTAAAGTTCTTTAGATTGCTAAACATACTGGATTATTGGTCTCAAGGGATGAAATTAACTGTGCGGGAAGGGAAAGTTGACGAGATGCTAGATTAGAGGTGGAACGGTTGAATATGTGTTTGTAAATGTTCTTGTGATTCGAAAAGGAAGGTAGGTAACAACTAGAATTTATAATGAAGCCAATTGATAACAATGAGGGTTGGAGTGCAATTGTTGTGTGTTGAAGCTTGATGTTGAGCATCACTAAGAGATGAAGTGATGGGATATAATAGGTCACTTATGTTTACATGATGGTGAAATTGTCGGATAATAGTATATCTTTGATGAAAGGGTTTTGATAGAAGCTTTTAATTTGTGTGGTAGATCTTTTATAAAATAAAGTGGTTGTTGTAGTGGGGTTGTAAGGTTTTGGTATACTCTCGATTTGAGGATGGGATGACAAAGTAGTATAGAACAATTTGGTGAGCTTTTGGAAGGATTTATAATGGAAGAGTAGATAATAATGATTCTGGTTAAACGTATATTATTCTTGATATTAGTAAGATTGTCAGCTAGAGATTGTGACTTGTGGGAGTGGTGTTGATTCTTTTAGAGAGAAAGTAATTTGATCGCCTTTCGTAATATCGGTTAAATGAAATATTTGGATTTTTGTATTCGTGATCTTTTGGAGTTCATAATTTATGTGGTGGTTGAAATTGTTGATCAAAGCAACATGTTGAAAGTTCTATTTGGTTCTTAAGAGATTAAGTGATTTGGTCTTAAGAGCTCTTCTTGTTTGCGTTGGTAAAGTGACGTTGTAATCAAAGAAAATTGTTTTCTTTGTTAAACGAAAGAGTGTAGTATAAGTATTTGAGGTTAGAGTTAAGTTTTGTAACTTGCAACTTATTAAAGTACGTTTAACTTTTCTGTCGTTGCTGCATAAGAGTTTCTTGAGTTTTAATAGCAATGTTTTATTCCTGTTCATTGAGGTTGAAATTCTCTTCTTATGGGACATGTGCCCTCAACTGTGGTCTCATCCTTTGTTTTTCAGAGATCATAGCTATTTGACAATTTCCCTTGGTCTTTTGTTTACTGTAAGTAGAAAACATTTTTCTATGTGTTAAAAATTATTTTTATTTGCCTCTTCTCTTGAGAAATGAATTAGCTGAATTGTTTTACAATGGCCTTAAAAGTGTATAGTGACAACGGGAGAGTGGTGATCAAATAATGATTTTGTGAGACTTTGGTTGCCAAGTTATTTAAGGTGCATTGGATAATGAATTGATTTCATGCAATCATTCTTAGAGAGAATTTGATTTAAAGAAAATAACTTTCTTTGGAGGTAAACCAATTACATTGTTGCAATTAGCAAAAAAAAATCTATAATGAATTGTGATCAAATATCTTTTTGTTCACATTGGTGGATTATTGGAAATATCAAAAGTTTGGGTATCTTGATCGATTATTTAAAGTATTGGGATTGTGTAAATTACAAGGTCGAGTAAGTGAAATTGAATGGTGTGGTTTAGTGAGGGTCCAAGATTGGTGAAGTAATTTGAAACATTTTGGGCAGTTGATTGGTTCTAGAGGATCGTTGACATTATTGATTGCGGGAATTTTAGTCATCAAATCTGAGAATTTCCCTATCACTTATACTAAAAGTTCACTGTAGGAGTCTTAGGTTGAACTTGAGCTTGTGTTTTATGCTAGAACCTTGGTTGCCCGATGATTATGTATAGAAGTAGTAGAACCAAAGTGGATTCCGAATAGTGTGATGATCATTGATAGAATCCTTTGGGTGTAGTAAATGAGTGTGTGTGCTGCGAATTTCAAGTTGATTATCCTTAAAGGATTGAGGTGATGTGATTGCAGGTGAAAATCTTTATTGAGATGTTGGGAATCATCTGTCAACGTAATTCCTTTGATAGGGGAGTGGATTAGAGTATCTTTTTGTGGGTCATTAGAGTCTCTCTACAAAGGTGTAGATGATGTAACCGTTTTGATTATAGCGTTGAGGTTGCCAATTTAAGAGAAATGAGTTAGTGTGTTATGCGATGATTTGGAATCCCATGGGTTAAGGGAAGTTAAATTCTTAAAAGAAAAGATTGAGGAAACGGGTGGTTTCTCGAGTAGTGAAATACTCTCTTGGATTTTGTTTGAGCTTTGTGTTTATGGCGGATGCCAGTTGCAAATTGAGTTGCTTTATATTGGTGTGTACCTTTTCTGGTTAAGAAAAAAAAGGTTATTTTGGGCATTCGAGTGATTTTCGCTTTTGGCTTATGTGGTGTTTATTTGTAAATTGCCTACTTGAAAAGTGCAAAAGTTTTCATGATGAATCTTCGATTTTGGATTTGACTCTTTTGGAGGGAAGTGGGTATTGCGTGGTTGCGATAGGAATCCTTCGTTTTTCAGTTGGGTTCTTTTGTAAGAGAGTTGGTTTAAGATAAGCTATTTGTGCGTCTGTTGTTAAAAGAGTTGCTACTTGCAAAGGTGAAGTGATTGATTGAGAAAGGGAACAAGAGTTCTATGTGTTTGTGCAGGTTGTGTGGTTTGGTACCAAAGAGAAGGTTGGCCCAAGGTACATTGTTTTTATTTCCGATAGTTGCGAGGGTTTGGAAGTCGACGTATCGATAGGATCATCTCAAGTTCCATGCATGGGGTACACAACATCTTGTACGACCCGGTGTTGAGGGAGCACTTGAGATATCCGAAGTTTGAGATTTCGTTAGAGCCGTTGACCAATGAGTAAGACCGTAGCTTCGAGTTCTGTCTGTTGAGAGTACCTGAAAAGGGTCGAGACGAGTGTTCAGGTATAGATCTTGGCATCCATCAAAGTGATGTGGTCCCATAAGTCCGAGAGGGAAGTGTTTGGGAGTTGGTATCTCGCATGCGCGAGCAGAATCCAGAGTTATTCACGTCGGGTACATGTTAACCATTGGTTAGCTCAGTTGTGGTTGTACTCCGAGTAGAACGACGAGTAGAATTCGGGGTCGAATTCTGTTTAAGGGGGGTAGAATATAATACCCCGAAATGCCTTAGAGAGAAAACGAAAAGGAGTACCAGGGCTTTTGTAAAGAAAATAAATAAATAAATAACCCTCGCAAGTACCTTTGCGTAATTTGATAGAAGGGGATACGTGAAAACGATATAATTAGGAATTTTATAGAGGAGTTGGGTTCCTAGAACGGGTCGTGCGGGAGGAGTTGAGTCGGCTGTGTAAAAGGAGACGTAGGGATCAGGGGATCAAAAAAAACCCAGAAACCAAACCCTAGCAACTTTGTTTCCTTGTTTTTTTTCGTGCGCCGCCACCCTCATCCTTTTCTTCTTTCGCCGGCGTGTGGAGGCCATTACCCCGTAATTGCACCCGGCCAGCGCGTAGCCACCTCCTGCTAGTTGCGCGTGGACGCTGCCGCCGAGGGATTGTTGCCGCTGCGCCGCCGCGCAAGCCCCGCCGCCGCTTGTTCGCCGCGCGCGCGTGCACGATGCGTGGACGGCGCCGCCGCCGCCGCCTGCTATGTGGGAGTCGGTTGCCTGTGTCGCTTTGCCGCCTGTATGCATGCATCTGTTGGTACTAATTTGTTAGCTAGATTTGCAATTAATGCTTCCATATATGGGTCAATGGGTGCATAATACTTGGAACAGTGGAGGAGAGAGAAAAAGAAAGGCTGTGCTATCTTGTGTTCGTTAGCTTTTGCATGCTCTTTGTGAGGCTAAGGAAAAGCAATGAGGCAAAGTAGGAGGTAAAACTCAAGGAAAAAGGCAAGAAAGAAAAGAGAAGAGGAAAATTAGAAGGAAGTAGTTGGGATCTAGTTTTTTTTCGTTGTATGGTAACGATCTGGTTTCCCTCTCCATTTTATTAATTTAATTAGAGATTAGAATTGAGATTAATAGAGAGGGGTTTTAGAATTTGTCTAGTCAGCGGAAACTGATTTCTAGATCTGTTTAGTCTGTTGTTCTGTTGTACGATTAATTCGGGTACCTTAATCGTGAATTTTGGGAATGTCATCTACTAGTTAATTGTAGATAATTTTGGTAGCTTTCCATAGAATATTTAATCATGTCGAGTGGATGAGTAGTTTTCGAGTTATGAATTTTGTAAGCATGCTGTCTACGGAGTTGTCGTCTTTTGACATCATCTTGGTAGACCGTAGATTAAAATTAGTAAATGAGCTAATTAGAGTTTATGATCTACATGAAAAGTGTAGCTAACTGTCTAAGGGTTCTAGAAAATCCAAGAACACAAATTTTTGTCAGTTTGGCATAAACATGTGAGGTCGGTTAGTGTGATGGGTTGGTGTTGTGATGATGTTTTTGAGTGTGTTATTACTTGCTTATTCAGGGACTATGGCCTCATGCGTCATGCCATTTTTTCGTCATCCGACTTCGAAGGGCTAAGAGGCAAGTACATAGTAGAGTGGTGAACAACGGGTTGTTCGCCACTGTCATTGATATTACTTATCATGCTATTTGTTATACTTTCGTTAAGATTATTAGTATGCATGATATTGATGACATTGAGTGAATGAGATTATGAAATTGAGTTAATGAGAATGAGATAATGAGATGCGTTATGTTGATGAATAATTAAAGATATTGCATCATTTTCATTCGTCATGACAGGAGTTGCATGAGCCAGGTCGGTGAGAAAGTCATGTAACTATTCCGGTGAGGTCGGTGAGAAAGATACATGACTAGTCCGGAGTGCTCTAGATAAAATCCTACTTCGGTGGGGACTTCACGGGAGTGAAGGATAGAGTGTGTCATCGACGGGTGAACACTCTGCTATACCGGTATCAGCTGATGAGATGCACATGAGCATGAGCATGATGGTGTATTCGCATATATGAGTAAATTGATAAGAAGTGCAACTTTACCTATATGGAAAATGGCTTGATGGTTTGAGTATGAGAATGGCATTAAATAGATAGATGATGATGATAACCTTGACTATAGGGTTGATAAACTGTTGTTTATGGCTTTATTATGTATTTGTTGAGTCTTGGACTCATTTTTGCTCTATTGTTGTTTTTAGGTGATCATTAATGACGTTCACTCGGGAAGGGCTAGCGCACTTGGAAACACAACCTACACCCAATTATTTGATTAATTGGACATGAGAAATTTTTATTATAACCTGATGAATTATATTTAGGACGTGATGGTGTGGAATAATCTTAGATGATAGGTTGGAGTTGAATATTCATTCAATAGACTTTATTCGATTGGTTTTGTGTTGTTCATGAATTATTATCTTACTATGCTTTCTAGAGATCAATTATTTATTATTGTTATATCATTATACTTGTTTTCATGTGACCCGTGGATGGGTTTTATTGTTGAGATGCTTGCTGTAATTTATTAAAAAATGATGTTAAAATTGATAGTTAGTGTAGTTAGTGGCATTCTGGGCTCTGTGTTGGGCCGGGGTGTTACACGCTTGGAGCCCCGCAGGGACCCATTGGCGCGTGAGCACCCGCCGGCAGCCACCGCTGCCTCGCAGCGCCGTTGCTCTGGCCGCACGAGGCCGCTGGCTTGCGCCGCCGCCGCAGTCCGCCGCTTGAAATCGAGTCGGCGTCGCCTCAAGGTCGCGCCCTCGAGCGCCGGCCTCGCGCCGCCAGACCGCGCCGCGGGACGCCGCCCGCCGCCGCTGCCTATTGCCTTGCTTCGGCGCCGTCACCGCCCAGCGTAGATCTCGCTTCTGGTTGCTTCACGTGGAAGATATCCCCGTAGAGAAAAGTCCTGCAGTAGCTTCTGAGGTATAAAGAAAAAGAAGAAAAAAAAAGGAGAAAGGCCAAAAAAAAACAAAAGAAGAGAAGACTCGATTTTGGTTACTGTAGCAACCCGAAAAAAAATCATATTTTCAGTTCCTAGTGGTTTCCTGAGGTAGAAAAAAAGGAAAGAAAGAGAAGAAAAAGAGGAAAAGAAAGAGAAAAAGGAGAAGAAGAGAGAAAAAAAGGGATAAGTAGAAAAAAAATCAGAGCTGCCTCTTTTCTTGACATTATTTCCTTGTTCGGTTGGGCATAATTCATCCATTGCTCGCTTGCATTGATAGTTCGTGTGCTAGCTGCCGTTGTTGCTTCTAGTTGTTCTTCTGAGTTGCACTAGCTAGGCTTGGTTTAGACTAGGACCAGCACTTGTGACTAGTACTTTGAACTGTTTTTCAACTTTGCATACTGAATTGAATAATTGTTACTCCTTTGCTACATACTAGCCTTCCGAGCTCCACTCCCTACTAACCCAGTAGGTGTCGTTCCTCGCAATCGTTGGTCTTATCGCAAGTGAGAGTATCACAAACCAGCCACCGGTTGTACCACTTCCTTGCTGCATTGGTAAGAACTTGTAAGAACTGGGTATAAGCTTGAGTGTGAGTGACTTGTGAAACTCCAGAACCTAGTAGTTCATAGGGACATATACACTTTAATCTGTTCTTTGTTTTATACTAACGATGGCAGGTTCAGGGTCACAAGGGGAGAATAGCAGGGCCAATGTTGAGGAAGATGTACCTCTCACGCCTCGCACGAAAGACATCATGCAGCACTTTTCACGCTTGTTGAGTCAACATTCGGAGCGTATTGAGAGAGTGCTAGATCACACTAATAACGATCTTGCTGCGATTGCTACACGTGTGGAGCAGCTAGAGAGAGCTCCCCCTCCTGCTGCCGCCCCCGCTGCTGTTGGCGTTGCACAACCGCGCCGTTATCCATCCGTTGCTCGCTCTCGCTCTTGGGTCGATGAGGTGGAAGAAGAAGAAATGAATAACTACACTGCTGATACGGAAACAGATGGAATCAATGTTCACAATGATCGCAACCATCGTCGGTTTCATCACAATCGTCAAGGTATGGGAAGACATCAACGTGAGGTACGTGACCATAATGATGCAGTTGGGAAAATTAAATTCACTATGCCATCTTTTGCTGGAAAATATGATCCCGATGCTTATCTCACATGGGAGCTTACTGAGAGAACAAAATTTGCTTGTCATGAATTCCCTGAAGATAAGAAAGTTAGGGCTGCTACTAGTGAGTTTTCTGATTTTGCATCTATTTGGTGGAGTGAATATGGTCGTACTCATCAGGACATACCTAGAACATGGAATGCTTTGAAAAGAGCAATGAGACATAGATTTGTACCTTCATATTATTCTCGTGATTTGCTTAATAAATTACAACACTTAAGACAAGCTGGTAGTTATGTAGAGGATTATTATCAAGAATTGCAAACTGGTTTATTGCGTTATGGTTTAGATGAAACTGAAGATGCTAAGATGGCTAGATTTTTGGGAGGTTTAAACCGAGAAATTCAGGACATACTTGATTATAAAGAATACAATTCTATCACTCGTTTGTTCCATCTTGCTTGCAAAGCTGAAAGAGAAGTGCAGGGTCGATAATCTCGCTCTAGGGGCAATTTTGGAGGTTCTTTTGCAGATCGACCAAGTCAACGACAATGTAATACCCCGGGTTTCGATTAAAGAGAAATTAATCGGGAAAACGTTTTCTAGTGTTTTTTTCCAGTTTTGGGGAGAATTAGATAGTTGGGCCTCCGGCCTCGGCTGTTAAGGCCTAGTGGCCGGCCATGTAACCCCATGGGCCTAAGGCCCATGCGCCCCTTTCCCCTAACCCTAGGCCCATGCGCCCCCCTCCCTTTTAACCCTAGGCCGGCTGCCTTCTCCCCCTTTCTCCCCCCTAGCCGCCTCCTTCCCCATGGTGTGCCGCCCCATCCCCTCCCTCTTGCTGCCACCCTTGGCCCCTGGTGCTGCGCTGCCTTGGTGCTTCCCCGTCTCGCCTTCGGAGTTCCCCACCGCCGGCCAACGCGAGGAGAAGAGGAGGGGGACAGCAAGCTGTTCGGCCAAAGGAGGGGAGGAGGAGGAAGATCATCGTCTCCAAGTTTCTCCCGCCTACTTCCTGGTTGCTGCAAGGGTAACGAATGCTGATCCTCATCGTTTGATTAGTGGTAGTCTGATAGATATGATTTGGATCATAATTGGTTAGATTGATTTGCTGCGACTAGAAAACCGGTTCTGTCCAGAATATTGCGTGGCTTGTTTCGTGATCATAGACGTTGAATTTGAGTTGTCCATCTCCTATAGTTATGTAGATATTTATCTTAGCTTTTGGTGGCCACCGAGAACACCGAATTCCGTCGTACGAATCAAAAGTTATGTTAGTTTTCGTCTCTGTTGTCCAGAATCCTGACGAGAATAAACTGTCAAGTTGTCTTTTAATTTATGAGTGTGTTAGTGGAAAATTCAGGGCTTTCACCCAACTAGGTTATTGTAGACCTTGGTCTTAGATTTTGATATTGTTAAATAACGCTCAATTCGGAGTTATAGATTAAAAGTTATGATCATTTTCATACTGCTGTCTTATTGGTGTAGACAGATTCTATTCTGCTGTTTCAGTTATCTGTTTGTAAATTAAATTGGCCGAATTGGCTTACCTTGTCAACTAGAGTATTGTAGATATGTCAGTTAAGAATCCATAGAAATTGGTCTGACCTCATTCCGAGTTCCAGACCAATAGATGTGATTTTTACCGCTCTGCTGTCCATTTCGGGTTGTGCCCGAGTAGTCATTTTCAGATTAGGGCTAACTAGTTAATTGTGGATTGTCGGGAAGGCGTTGTAGAACGTTAATGGAAGCGCTATGTTATATGTTGTATTTATTTCGAGTACTTACTTCTGTAGGCAGAGAGGCTTCAGTTTAGGAACATCTTCTTTACCTACTACCGCAGCGCTTCGCGGAAGGCAAGTACCTTGTTGTTCTTATGCCTGGAGTATGACGCATGCTTGGTGACTGTATTGTGTTTTTCTGATATCCATGATAATGTTTAAAGTTTATGTCCTTCTCTTATGTGTTAAATACATGAGTATATACATGATGTCTTTCATAGTTCATACTTCAGTTCATGCATCCTAATTCATGTTTTATCCACGGGAGTGGAGTGTAAGTCCCACCATTCCAATGTGGGCAGGTTTGGACAATGTTCACGTTCCATCCATGAGAGTGGAATATCCACGGAAGTGGAGATTATGGTAGTCAAGAGGTTTCGATGATTATTTTCTTTGCGTATGCTCTTTCATATGTGCGGAAATGATATCAGTCATTAATCATGAATTTATTTATGCATCTATGTTCATGTTCCGTCCACGGGAGTGGAGTCTAAAGTCCCATCAATTCTAGTATGGGCAAGTGAAGTCCCACCATTCCAATGTGGGCAGTTTTGGACACCTGTATGAAACGTTCTTCATACGGGACTTGGATCCCCGCACTTTTGTTAAGGTGCGGGCTTAAGTGAACACCGACGGTGTGTCACTAGCTATACCGTATAAGCATGTGTGCAGTCCATCCTTGATTACATTCATTCATTTCATGTTTTTCTTAAGTGCTCATTCGATGCGGTGTTCGCATTCTTAAATGGTGATGTCCTGTTTGTATATGTGTTCGTGTCTTTCATCAGACTTGCCGAGTCGTGGACTCACTCTTGCGTTGTTTGTTTATTTTAGGTAACCCCAGATGTTGGCTCACTTGGGAGGGAGTAGACACGCACTACTTGTTCACATCATCCAATTCATGTTCAAGATTAAATTTTAGTTCTATCTTACATTCGTTAATGATGAACTGTAATAATTAAATTATAATTGGTGAAGGAAGGATACCTTCTCCACATTGATGTTGATTTGTTACTGCATGTGAACTTTCATTATCAATGAACTGAAATAAATATATTAGATGGTGAAGGAAGGATACCTTCATCATGTCTTGGTTGTTGTGATACTGCCATTAGTTGATACTCTATTTCTTATACTTCCTCATCGTGTAGATTGTTAGATTAATTAGGTGACATCTTGGCTTCCGTATAGCCAAGGTGTTACAGTTGGTATCAGAGCGGGCTTTAGGTCCGTGGTAATTAAGTTATTAAATTGACACACTGTGCACAGTAGGTGGGGTTGGAAATTACATTGCTTCCGCATTATCTGTTGTTATGTTTCATTTGTTGAGCAATTGTTGAATTGCTTCTGTACTGTTATTCTTGTTGTTAATCTATGATTTGCTATGATATTCTATATCTATGAAACAATACTATGATGGTCATGAGATGATCCGGTATATTCATAATTGAGTATTTTGGTGAAGCGTGTTGTTAACGGATGTTAAGAAGTTGAGGCCGTGGTTGTTGCTCTGGGATTCACCAGGGTACATCACTGTTTGTGATATGTGGACAGGGGAGTAGATACCCCGAGTACCAAAGTTAGAGGTGTTGAGCGTGAGTTGCTTTAGAAAGTTGTTCTCTTCTTTGATTTTTTTGAATTTTGTTCAATTCTTGTCCTGTGGAAGTTGATGAACTTTTCTTGAGTTTTGCTTACATTTCAACCGATGAGTTTTCATCAGTCATTCTTGGCTTTATAATATGAATACTTGTTCTCCTGACTGCTGGTCTATTGTTGATTTTGTGTGAACGTCGGTTATTAGCAAGATTAAAAATTTTCATGGGAGTCATACACTTATTGTTGGGAAATATGACTCCTTTATTCGATTGGTATTTCAGATACTACAAGTTTTCTATTGCAAGTGCTTTATCATGTGAAAGCTTTGACTTTATGTATTTCTTTTGGATTGCCTCGAGCGTTGAGGTTTAACGTCTCTCTTTTGCTTAATGAAGGTGTTAGAATCCTTTTATGATGTCTTATCATGCTTAAAATGAGAAGTTATAACTAAACGAATAAATTGCTATGATGTGGGTTACCAAGTTGGGTTGTTAGCATGGTGCAAATCAATTATTCTTAACTACCATCCATGAAGGTGAAATTGATTAATTTGAAATGTCCTTGTATTTGATACTTGGTGTATGTTAAATAAGTTCAGAACCTATAGATCTTACTTAAGAGCTAGATTTATCTATTTCCTAGTATGCTAAAATTGTTGAAACTTGTATAAAGGATCAGATTGGTGCTGGTGTATCGATTCGTGAAACCTTGTTTATAGAAAATTATGTTAGTGAATCTTTAATCATGTTTTGAAATGATTTCTGAACAAAGGTGAAAGGTGAATCTATGTTTATATATGGTTATGTGATTGCAAATGGAATTAGTACCGTATGTACACACATTATTAGTACAATCATCAATTGTTAATGAGCGCTGAAGAAGGTGTTGAGCAACACCAATAGTTGAGTAGATGAATTTCGTATGTAGGCTTTGATAGCGTGCCTTGTGATATTGTTATTTCTTAGCATAATCTTGTTATAATAAATTTGTTTCAACCTTGTGGTTGGTGTTCCCTTTGGGAAGTTTTAGGATGGAGTAATAAAGTTTGATGATTCTTGGTACTAGTGTATGTTGTCGATGTTATTAAATAGTCAAAATGTGAGAATGAGGTTAATTCTCGTAGTAATTTGATCACCCATGGTGATATTTTCTAAATGATCAAATTTCAAGTTTTGTGTTCTTGATCTTTTGGGGATTCAGGCTTTATGTGGTAAATGAAGTTTATCGAGTATCGATGTGTTACAAAGTTATAATGATTCTTCAGTGATGCAAGTGCTTCGATCTTGAATACTTATTTGTTCTTATCTGTTAAGGATCGATATTCTCTTCTTGTGAGGCTTATGCTTTCAACTGTGGACTCCACTTATGTTATATGAGTTCTTTGCTTAATTGGTTTTCCTCTTGGTCCTGTGTTCGTTGCGAGTGGTAAATGATTTCCTAGTTGGTGAAAAACGTTTCCAATTGCCTCTTCTTTTGAGAAAGATTTAACCCATTCTTTCACGTGGGTCTTTCGAAGTGTTTTCTAATTGTTGTTGTGAGAATTAAAGTTAATACCGTTCAGATGAGAATCTTTCAAGTTTAGCTTTCCTGATATTTTGGAGCCCATGAATCATCTGGTAGCTGAAATTATTTTAAATAAACTTTTTGCTCTTTTCACTCAAGAGTTGTCGAGTTTCAATCGTAATGTCATTTTTTCTTATTAGTGGTTATGTGTTATTCCCTTTTCGAGGAATGCGTGCCCTCCGCTGTGAACTCAACTTTCGTTTTCCCAGATCTTCATTACCAGATTATTTCTTTTGGTTTCGTGCTCACTGTGAGCAGCATCAGTTTCCGGTGTGGTGAAATCTGTCCTTGTTCGCCTCCTTCTTTTGAGAAAGGATCAACAGTTTTGTGTTGCAAAGTTTTGCAAAGCGTAAGTTGTTAATTGTTGGGTGGTGGTTAAGTGATTGTAGGGGTGAGATTTTGCTATCAAGCTATTGGGGAAGTAATAGAAGATGAATTAGTTTTGACCTGAACCTCTTGGAGGGAAATTGATTGAGATGGAATGTTTGGCTTCGAAGAAAAACTGTATAGTGTTCGACTAAGTAGAACCTATCGCATAGTGTAGTTTCAGAACTTTGGTTCATGTTGAAATGTTGAGGCTTATCAAATGTATGGAAATATTAATCAATTTTATAGAGTAACACTATTGGAAAGTATCGCGATGTTGTGTGAGTGATTCCTGATGATGTCAATGAGTGAGTATGTCGGAATTGTGGGGATCATAGAAATTTAATCCGATGATTTCACTATTTGTTATAAGAGGAATTCGTTGTAGAGGTCTCGGAGGTTAAATTTGGGCTTTCCATTTTCATGCTAGACTTTTGGTCGCCCAAAAATTGGAATGATTGTCGATAGAACCCTTCTGATGTAGTTCATGAGCGGGTGTACTGAGGATTCTGATGTGTTATTCTTGAAAGTTGGAGGTGATGAGATTGCATGGGTTTTTGAGGTGTTTTGGTGCCTTCTATCAAATTAATGTCATCAGTTGAAGGAGTTGTCTAGAGTGTTCAGTGGAATCAATAGAGTCTCTCTACAAAGGTGGGGATGATGTATTTCGGTTTAAGCCTAATTTGAGGATGTTAAATTAAGTGGTTTGAGACCGTGTTGTATGTGATGAATTCAAATTCCAAGGTTTGAGAGATAGAGTTTAACTCGATTTTGGTATGAGTGGTTCTTCTCGGTTCAGGAAGAATAAAGGAAGTTTTGATTTGGGTATTTAAAATGATTCCTCCTTTGGTTTTCGTGATGTTTTTTCGCAAACTGCCACTTGGAAGGTGGAAAGGTTTTCGTGATGAAATTCCGATTTCTGGATTTTACTCTTCAGTACTCAGTTGGTAACGTCTAGTTGTGACGTGAATCTTTCTTATTCAGATGTGTTTTATTGGTAAAAGAGTTTGCTTAAAGAGATTTCGATCGTGTGTTTCTGGTTAAAGGAGGTGATCCTTGCTTTAGTGAAGAGTTCGATTGAAAGGTGGAACACGAGTTCCGTGTTCTTCGTGCTTGTCGTGTGGTTCGGTTTCAATGGGGAGGTTAGCCCAAGGTACGTTGGGTTGTCTTCGCTAGTTGGCGTATCGTTAGGACCGTTTCGGGTCCCTACGCGGTGAACGCAACTTTTGGTATGTTCTGGTGCCGAGTGAGTACCTAGGAGATCCAGAGTTTGATTATTCGTTAACGTCGTGGACCGTCGAGTGAGATCTTACCTTCGAGTCTTGTCCGATGAATGTACCTGGAAGTACTGGGTTGAGTGTTAGTTCAGACGTCGTGTTACGTTGTTGTGTTGTGGTATTTTCAGTCTGAGGGAGAGGCTACTTGGGAAGTTGGAGTTTCGCGTGCGTGAGCTTTAGCCGGTGTTGTTCACAACGGGTACGTGGTTACCATTGTTCATTCTTAGTCGTGGTTGTTCTTTCGCTTAAGTGTGTTTAGATTCGGGGTCGAATCCTGTTAAGGGGGGTAGAATGTAATACCCTGGGTTTCGATTAAAGAGAAATTAATCGGGAAAATGTTTTCTAGTTTTTTTTTCCAGTTTTGGGGAGAATTAGATAGTTGGGCCTCCGGCCTCGGCTGTTAAGGCCTAGTGGCCGGCCATGTAACCCCATGGGCCTAAGGCCCATGCGCCCCTTTCCCCTAACCCTAGGCCCATGCGCCCCCCTCCCTTTTAACCCTAGGACGGCTGCCTTCTCCCCCTTTCTCCCCCCTAGCCGCCTCCTTCCCCATGGTGTGCCACCCCATCCCCTCCCTCTTGCTGCTGCCCTTGGCCCCTGGTGCTGCCCTGCCTTGGTGCTTCCCCGTCGCGCCTTCGGAGTTCCCCGCCGCCGGCCAACGCGAGGAGAAGAGGAGGGGGACAGCAAGCTGTTCGGCCAAAGGAGGGGAGGAGGAGGAAGATCATCGTCTCCAAGTTTCTCCCGCCTACTTCCTGGTTGCTGCAAGGGTAACGAATGCCGATCCTCATCGTTTGATTAGTGGTAGATATGATTTGGATCATAATTGGTTAGATTGATTTGCTGCGACTAGAAAACCGGTTCTGTCCAGAATATTGCATGGATTGTTTCATGATCTTAAAAGCCGAATTTGAGTTGTCCATCTCCTAGAGTTATGTATATATTGATCTTAGATTTCGGTGGCCACCAAGAACACCGAATTCCGTCGTACGAATCAAAAGTTATGTTAGTTTTCGTCTCTGTTGTCCAGAATCCTGACGAGAATAAACTGTCAAGTTGTCTTTTAATTTATGAGTGTGTTAATGGAAAATTCAGGGCTTTCACCCAACTAGGTTATTGTATACCTTGGTGTTAGCTTTTGATATTGTTAAAGAACACTCAATTCCGAGTTGTAGATTAAAAGTTATGATCATTTTCATACTGCTGTCTTATTGGTGTAGACAGATTCTGTTCTGCTGTTTCAGTTATCTGTTAGTAAATTAAATTCACCGAATTGGCTTACCTTGTCAACTAGAGTATTGTAGATATGTCAGTTAAGAATCCATAGAAATTGGTCTGACCTCATTCCGAGTTCCAGACCAATAGATGTGATTTTTACCGTTCTGCTGTCCAGTTTCGGGTTGTGCCTGAGTAGTCTGTTTTCAGATTAGGGCTAACTAGTTAATTGTGGATTGTCGGGAAGGCGTTGTAGAACGTTAATGGAAGCGCTATGTTATATGTTGTATTTATTTCGAGTACTTACTAGAGGCGAGAGGCTTCGGTTTAGGGACATCTTCTTTACCTACTACCGCAGCGCTTCGCGGAAGGCAAGTACCTTGTTGTTCTTATGCCTGGAGTATGACGCATGCTTGGTGACTGTATTGTGTTTCTCTGATATCCATGAGAATGTTTAAAGTTTATGTCCTTCTCTTATGTGTTAAATACATGAGTATATACATGATGTCTTTCATAGTTCATACTTCAGTTCATGCATCCTAATTCATGTTTTATCCACGGGAGTGGAGTGTAAGTCCCACCATTCCAATGTGGGCAGGTTTGGACAATGTTCACGTTCCATCCATGAGAGTGGAATATCCACGGAAGTGGAGATTATGGTAGTCAAGAGGTTTCGATGATTATGTTCTTTGTGTATGCTCTTTCATATGTGCGGAAATGATATCAGTCATTAATCATGAATTTATTTATGCATCTATGTTCATGTTCCGTCCACGGGAGTGGAGCTCCACGGGAGTGGAGTCTAAAGTCCCATCAATTCTAGTATGGGCAAGTGAAGTCCCACCATTCCAATGTGGGCAGTTTTGGACACCTGTATGAAACGTTCTTCATACGGGACTTGGATCCCCGCACTTTTGTTAAGGTGCGGGCTTAAGTGAACACCGACGGGTGTGTCACTAGCTATACCGGTATAAGCATGTGTGCAGTCCATCCTTGATTACATTCATTCATTTCATGTTTTTCTTAAGTGCTCATTCGATGCAGTGTTCGCATTCTTAAATGGTGATGTCCTGTTTGTATATGTGTTCTTTGTCTTTCACTGTACTTACTGAGTCGTGTACTCACTTTTGCGTTGTTTGTTTATTTTAGGTAACCCCTGATGTTGGCTCACTTGGGAGGGAGTAGACACGCACTACTTGTTCACATCATCCAATTCATGTTCAAGATTAAATTTTAGTTCTATCTTACATTCGTTAATGATGAACTGTAATAATTAAATTATAATTGGTGAAGGAATGATACCTTCTCCACATTGATGTTGATTTGTTACTTGCATGTGAACTTTCATTATCAATGAACTGAAATAAATATATTAGATGGTGAAGGAAGGATACCTTCATCATGTCTTGGTTGTTGTGATACTGCCATTAGTTGATACTTTATTTCTTATACTTCCTCATCGTGTAGATTGTTAGATTAATTAGGTGACATCTTGGCTTCCGTATAGCCAGGGTGTTACAGACAACACGTTGCACCCTCCTCAAACCGTGCGCCCCTTGTTGCTCCTTCCACTCCTACGCATGTCCCTGATGCAAGCAAATCTGCAAAGGTACTAGTCCCTACAAAAAGTGCTTCTTCTGTTGCTTCTACAGGGCGATCTAGAGATGTCCAATGTCACCATTGCAAGGGATTTGGGCACTTGATGCGCGATTGTCCGAGTCAGCGAGCTTTACTTATCAAGGACAATGGTGAGTACACTTCTGCTAGCGATATTGAGGAAGAACATGTTTTGGTTGCAACTAACAATACAGGTGATGACACTGAGGAAGAACATATAAGCCATGAGGCAGCTGACATGTACCAAAGCTTAGTTGTCCAGCGTGTGCTAAGTGCTCAAATGGAGCTTGCTGAACAAAATCAACGTCACACCTTATTCCAATAGAAGCTCGTCATCAAGGAACGTTCCTGTAAAGTCATCATCGATGGCGGAAGTTGCAACAACCTTGCTAGCACAGACATGGTCGAGAAGCTTGGCTTGACCACAACTCAACACCCTCATCCTTACTATATTCAATGGCTGAATTCTTGTGGTAAGTTGAAGGTGACTAAACTTGTGCGCGTACATTTTTCTATTGGATCATATCATGATTATGTTGATTGCGATGTCGTACCTATGCAAGCATGCTCATTGTTATTAGGTAGACCTTGACAATATGATAGATATACTGAATATTATGGTAGATCTAATAATTATACTTTCACATATAAAGAAAAGAAAATCACTTTGCTTCCAATATCTCCTACTGCTATATTAAAGGATGAATTAGAACAATCTGCGAGAACAAGTAAGGAGAACACAAAAGATGATCGTAAGATGATAGCTCCAAGTGAAATTAAATTGAAAGCACCTGTTATGTTAGCTACAAAATCTGCTTGCATTGACTTGGAACAACATCAATCTGAATGCTCTAGTATGGTTTGCGAAGAATCTTTGTGTCCTTTAGAAGATATGTATGTTTCTATGTTTCCTGTTGCTACTAACCTTTTGCAGGAAAGTGATGATGTGGAGACAACGATTGAGTCGAGGACGACTCCAATTCAAGAAAGGGAGGACGATGAGGACATCAAACCTAAGGATGCAACCACTACTTCGATCTGCTGCACTGCATCCTTTACTTCAACAACATCTTCGCCATTAGGACTTTCGGCTAATGCAAGACCATATTACCCAATTGGATTGAGCTACGTCTACATGTCATGGTGCTACGTATATATGCCATGGTACTATGTCTACAAGCCATGGTGCTACTGCACGTGCCAAGCTGGATACGTTTTGGTCAGATCAGTTTGGAATAAGCCTGACAGAACCAACTTCAAACGAGTATAACTTTCACATACAGAGTCCGTTGGAGGTCCACGAGTACTTGATTAAAAGCTTATTTCATCCTCTTTCCAACGGATCTGGCCTCACCTTCAAATTCCTTTTAGACTGATCACAATCATCAAAAGAAGATGTTATATCACTTGTTTGGGCCAATCTGGGTCTTGTAATCGTACTGAACATGGCCCATCTGTCGGCGGACCACCTGGAGGGCACGTTACTGTTCACGTGAAAAGTAACACATGAATTTAGTCCCGCCCTGCTGGTTCTATTAGTTTTGTGGCTCCTCGTTCCCTATTTAAGGAGGCCGCACCCCCTCTAGTTTTCTTGAATTTTATTTAGTTAAAAGTTAGCCTTGTTGTAACTTCGTGTATTGGCTTGTGTCAACTAGACCAACCATAATACCGCTTCAAAGTCCCAACTCAATTCAATATTTCAATTCCTATTTGCAATTTTAGATTGCTTTATCTTTTTCTTGCGTGCTTCTTCGGTGTATGCAGGAATCGACCTTCGTGGTCAGGTCATCCGGGTATTCATGCACGGTTGATAACGACTTGTCAATCAGTTCAGCAATTGCGTGGTTTCGAGCCTTGCGTGTTCGTAGCCAGGATCGTGAGAGTTGAGCGACGACTATCGAACTTATCGTTCTCATCGAAAGATCGAGCCAACAATCGGACTTTCGGGTTCATCAGCTCTTCCTCTAAAGTTTGTTGAAAACTTAACAAGGAAATGAACATACTTTTGTAGCATATGGTCGAAAATTACGCTGTGGTTGGAGGGCTGACAAACGAATAAAAACCCTAGAGCAGAAACATTCCGAATTAAAACGTAAGAACTTTTCTCTTTAACTTGTCTTCTTACACTTTGTTATCCTATCCCTCTTTTGTAAATCAATCTTCTCTCTTTACCGTATTTGATAGATTTGGAGAAAATTAAAGAAGTGGTCGTGGCTAAAGAAGCCATGATAATAAAGCTTAAATAAGAAAATCAGAACAAGGACCGGTCGATCGCGCGCGTGATGACCAGGCGAAAGGAGGTTTTTGACTCTTGCGAGAAGAAAATCAAAGGTAACTGGCCGTAGACTTGACTAGTATACCATAGCTTTAACTTGTGTGTATGTTAACTTCTTTATCCACTCGTGCAGAGAAACCTCAAGCACTTGAAAGAGCCGAAAAAGCTCTTTAGTTTGAGCGTGGCCAAGGGGCTAAATTTGATCGGAGTCTTGAAGACAAAGTCAAGGCTCTGAACAAGATGCTCTTCGATCTAGGGTGTCGGAACCCCGGGTATGCAGCCCTAGGACCCTCTGTGCATTCCGAACTAGTCCCATGATCAGTAGCTAGCTCGCACAGTTACAACAAAGATGTAATCATAACCATACAACAAAGTAATGATGAAGCGGACAAATTAATATTAATAGTAGCAAAAGACCTTATGGTCAAGTCTTACAGAGTTGCCATGCAGCTCTCAACACCAAAAGGTAACTTGCAGCGGAAACAAAATATCTCGTGGTGGCCACACGACATGCCCACAGGCAATCGAGTGGAGGACGCGACCTAGTTCGCAAAGTCTTCGAGGTTCTCCTCTTCATGAAACTCGGGGTTCCCTGGTTCTTCTGTGGGGATTAATCACACAGGGCGCAAGCCGTGAGTACTTTGAATGTACTCAGCAAGTCATAGGGAACAGTATGTAATTATTATTCATGCTAGGCTTGACAAGGATAGATTTATGTTTACTTTTGCAGAAAGTCAACTTTAACAGTAAATACAGTAAGTAGATTAAAAGCATAATTTAAAAGATTAATACATAAGTATTTCAGTTCCTTGAAACAACTAGAGATCAACCTAACCTTTACATCCAAACCATCAATCCCACCATTTTAAGAAAACATCTACCCCTTGCGTGAAATCTTCGGGCATGTCCATAACCGGGGACACGGCTATTCGAATAGTTTTTTATACACTCTGTAGAGGTTGTACACTTTTCCCACACGACACGAATTCTCTAGTTTGTTTGGCACCCGGCGATGCCACCGCTCACTACCTTGGGTAAGCGGTCTAGAGAACGTGACAAGGCCTTTACAAAGTTCTGCTTTGACTAGGTTCTGCTCGCTAAGGTTTCGCTTCTAACGGGGGTGCTCCCCGCCAGATTCATGCCCCCTCTTGCGCCGTTCTCATCCAAAACAGAACCGACCCAAGACATTGCTAATTAGTTGGCCAGGTCCATCCCAGTCTAGACATGTGGTTGCACAATATGACCCAGATCAATGGTTCAAGGTTAAGTCCTTAGTTGGCTGCTCAGGCGAAACTAATCCACGTCCCAATGTGCGTTACGGCACCCACACTTACCACCACCCACTCGCCCGAGCATAAAACATTTTCGGTTCAACCCTGCCAAAGACCACCCTAGCCTTGGCACAATATCTTTTAACAATAGTGGCCGCGCCACGATTCCATAATTCATTTAGTCATGTTTATTCATACGAGCATGTGATCATGAGTCCCGACGTACAACTATAGCATGGCTAAGCATAATACGATACCCGTGTTGGTAATTTATCAATGTCCAACTACCATAAATCATCATATGGTGTCCAAGGGTTCATGTCATTCAAGGGTACATGTCATTTGCAATTTATCAAGGAGGCATAGATCAATTAGGCAATTATCTACTCTCGAAACAATTTAATATAAAACTAGCAATGCATGTTTATATAAAACAATTTAGTTTTATAAAGATGGGTTCAACATGATCAAAGGTCTATGACTTGCCTTCGTTGAAGAGTGGAGGTGCTTCGGTCGTCGAGTCCGAGAGATCTTCCGAAACGTCTGTTTCTACACGTGCGAAATGAGAAAAATAAATAAAACAACTTCAAATAAATTCCAAACTAGCACTAATAGCAAGAGGAGGATTTTAAATGAATTTAGAAATTTGAATCACTCGAATCGGAGTTCGAACGAAGAAGTTATGGCCTTCCGAAGATGGAAAACACATGAAATGAAGGATTTGGGGATTTTCGGGAATTGTTTTTGTAAAGGAAAAGACAATTATGACGTCGGCTGACGTCAGTAGAGAGAATTTCAGAAGAAATAAAATAAAAGAAAAGAAATTGACATGTGGGGCCCACTGTCAGCGAGAGGGTGCACGTGGACTAAGTCCACCAAGCTTTTAAAACAAATGGAGTGCCACGTGGTCGCCACGCACGCCTTGGCCGTGAAGGGGCTGAGGTGGCGCCGAGGTGGAGGCGAGGTGGCGGCCACGTCGGTGAAGGCGACGGCGGCGCTCACGGCCCGAAGGTCGCCAGCGTTTGGCTGGGCGGCGGCCGGCGGCGAGGGCACCAGCGCGAAGAGGGAGACACGGTGAGCTCGTTGCTCACCTTGCCGACGGCGAGGCTTGACGGGGCTGCTGGCAATGGAGAAGAAAGCGGCGGGGAGGGGGGGAGAGGGCTACGGCGGCGACGGTGCTCCGGGGGCGGTCCGGGGACAGGGAAGGGGGAAAAGGGGGAGAAAAGGCGGGGCACACGGGCGCGGCGGAGGTGGGGACGGACGGCGCGCGGTAGGCACTAGGTCCAGGCGAGGGAGGCGACGAGGTTGGCATGATTCGCGGCGCGGTGCCGCGCACGGCTGCGCGAGGAAGAGAAGGGGGGTCCGGAGGAGGACGAAGAGCGAGGGGCCGTCCGATTTCGATCGGACGGTGGGAGGTGGAGGAAGGCGTGGCCGAGGTTGAGCCGTCCAATTTCGATCGGACGGATCACAAGGAACGAGGCGTTCAGCCCTCCGAAAGAGTCAAGAGATCGGGACCGCGCGATTTTCATCGGATGGCCGGGGGGCGTGGGAGCAAGTGGAGGTTTGGGGGCCTTCCGATCTCGATTGGACGGTGCCCGAGGGAGGGGCGCGGGCGCGCGCACGGGGAGCGGGCTGGGGAAGTGGGCCGAGAGAGGGAATTCGGTCCAAAGGCCTGAGGGGGATTTTAAATGGATTTCCAAATAAAGAAATCCCAAAAAAGCAAAAAGACTTTTAGAAAATAGTTAATAGAGTCTAAAAATTCTAGGAAAATTCACAGAAGTCCCTTGAATTATTTAGAACTTAATAAAAATACTTTTAGCTATACTTTAGTTTTTAATTTTGCAAACAAAATAGGTTTTTGGCTTCAAACAAAAAGGAAAAACCAAATTAAAATCCATAAAATGCAATAAAAGACTTAAAATCCAAATAAAATCCAGGAAGCTCAAATAAACTAACTTTTTATTTTAATTGAAGTTGGATTAACTCAATTTAAATGGTTTTTGATTTATGAAATTTCAGTTTAAGCTTTAACAAACCAGGAAAAAGCAAATGGTTATTTTTATTTGGAAAATTTTCAAAAACTCAGGAAATTTGGGATGTTACATAGGGTCGGAAACGCAATTGTCCATTTTGAGAGACTCTGCAGAGAAGATCAATTTTCTCGGCCATCAACTCGAGGACCTCAAGAATGTGATAACAATCTTTCGAGAGAACCATGCCAAGACGATAAAGGAAGCTATTGCAAATGGAGTTAATGTTGCCTTGGCGAAACTAAAGGCTTTCGACCCCTCTGTTCATCTTGGAGCTATTGAAGAAGACTTCGACTGCTCTGAAGATGAAGCGACCAAGTTGCTCGAGGAAGTGAAGCCCCTTGGAACCAAGGTTGCGGAGGAAATGGAAGTCGGATCTCCATCACACAGCGAGCAATCCAACGGTTTTAACAAGTAGACTGATGTAATATTTAGACTTTGTAAATAAAACTTACCTTTTATCATTAATGAAGTTCTTGTTTTGTCTTATCAATGTCATTAATTACTCATATATTCCCTAGCCCCCGACTGCTTATATTAGTAGATAAACGTTACTGAAGAAGCAGTAGACCAAGAAAATGAGTAATAACTACGACCATGGTATATGTGCCGATAATGCTTGTAAAAATGATCTAGTGAACACTAGGAAATCAATTAGCCGAAATCAGTGTATGATTTCGACTAGTTTAGATCTTTTCCATGATCGAAGCACTGTGAAATACCATATATAGTCGAAAGATATAACAAGACTTGTTTTGATGATAAGAAAGTAGGCAAAAATGTATGCAAAGAAAAAGAAGACGATAAGTATCTTTGTTGATATGAATTATCCGAGACTGATTGTGAGGACCCCAATTTATTTGGCTTGTAATGCTTAACCAACCACCTGGTCCTAGCATCACAAATCAAATAAATTGATCCTCGAGATATGTATACTTCCCGAGCAAGATACACACCTGCTACAAAATTAGACATCAACTCCATTCCAAACATAGAGTCCAAACACCACACTACCAAACGGAAGATAAACAAATAGTAGAGTTATTACGGATAAAGGCCGATGTGCCACAAGATACATAAACAACAGAGAGAAGACAGCGGAAGCAAAGTGCCATAAGATGGCTATAAACAAAGCCAATCGGTGTGCCTCCAACCCACAAGGCATCCGACCGACCGCCAAGTCTAGTCGCCCACGAACGGCAACACGACTCACGTAGTGAGGCCCTTGGGGCTCACCTTCTTCCTCTGCAACAAAAACATTAAGCAAAGCACCGAGTACAAAGATTGTCTTTGTGCCCGCAAGATCGACGTGTGAACTAGCGAGACTGCTCATATGCTACATGCAGCTTGTTTAGTGGAGGCCATATGTTTCATTTGCATAAAGCCAATTTTCATTTGCAATAAGGTAATACAGATTTTAAAGGCAAGTTTGCAATTCATTTTTAAGATTGAAATAACAGTAAGGATATTAATAACAAAAGCGAAAGATAAACAACCTAGAAGTGACTATCCCAATAGTCACCACAACAATAGCACGAATCCCCATTCGCACTCACCCATCAAGTTTTAATTTAAATGTTGTAGTCTAACTCTCGATAAGCTTACCCAAGCGTGTCCATCACCTAGGACGAGGCTATTCGAATAGTTTTTAACCTCGCAGGTGTACCACTGCACTCCACACTTCGCATCGCTTTAAGCCAAAGCACACTTCCGAAGGTATGCAAGCACACGCTAAGTTCTACGAGACTTTTTCCAATATTGTGTATTAACTACGAGCCGCTCGTATGGATAGAAATCCATACGCTTACATGGTAAAGCCGAAAGACAACTACCCACTCGGGATAAAGCTTTTGGACAACTACCATGCTCCCACCTCCATCCCTCCTGCGACCCCCTGCGACCCGGAGCCAATACACGCCAAAGTACTAGGTCAAGAGAGGTCCCATATACTCTAGTGTGGTTAGCACGCCGAAATGCATGGATAACAAAAACTCACAAGATGTTCGGTCCTTAATTGACCCGGGCACCTTTCCAGTCACACCCAACAGATCACACCAATCTTACCATTGTGCCCGCGTCGAAATCATTTTTGTTTTCAGTTTTAGTTTTGCAATTAAACATAGCAGAAATGCTGAAATATAAAGTTATAGAAAATTTTGTGTGATCAAGGTTACCGACTAAGTCGATAACCGCCCATTTCTACCGATACTAAGCATGTCTAAGCAATTTGACCGGATCTACTAAGTGACAAGAGATCATCCAACACCTCTAATCACAAAGAAATAACCTAGGCTCAGGTAGTAGAGATCAATATTTTGTCTACAGGATATGCAGCTACGGATTTAACTAATTAATTTAACACAAATTAAGCAATGCATACATACAGCTGAAACAAAATATTAGACTTTAAAATACTGGGATTAACATGATCAAACTGCTTGCCTGGCTGCTGTTGCTCAATATGTTGCGGAGGATCGTTCTCGGGGTTGCCGCAAATATCGAATCCTAACGATAGAACAAAACAGCGAATAAGAACGAATAACACCGGCAAAAATCAAAGATCACATACCAACACCAATTTATACACAAAGGCTAGACTATCACAAAAAGAATGACAAATAACTGCTACAGAGATGCTTCAAATAGACATGCTTTCAAGTGATAGATCTACCCACTCACTTATTTATCAGGCTAACCACAAAATCAATCTCCTTATATGCTTTAATCTTTCAACAGACTTTGATGGTGATTGTGTGCACATCTATTATTTAATCAACAAGTTAACACATCAAAATCAGCTAGCTACTCTAAAACAGCCAATAACAGTTGAGAGAACAGAACTTGCAAGATGCTATTTGAAAACACTAACTAGTCAAGTATCCAACTATGAGATGCTAAACAAAATTCTAATTAAGTTTGGGCTTTAATAACATTCAGCTACTAACACACCTAAGCAACATGCCAACAAAATGAAAGGTTATCACAATTCAGCATGCTACTACACCAAATCTTATCAGACCGATAAATCAAAAACACAGAGACAATAACATGATCAGCTAACTATCCCATATGATCAAACATGACAACAAGAGCTTTGAAACTTAAAGATACCAACTAAATGATTTCATGCTAACCACCACAACAAAAGGGAGCCATCAAGTCTAACAAAACCTAATAGCAAGCATGATACCAATTTTCGCCATCGACAAATGTAAAAACGACAACATAGAAACATACAGAGAACTAGAACTATAATACTTTCAAACCTCCAATACCAATTTTGATCATGCACGAGTGAACTAAAGAACAATCATAAGCATGATTAGCAGCTAACTACAATGCTTCAGGGAGGTGGGGCCTAATGACGGTGAAAGCAGAGATGAGCACACCAAGAACGAGAGGATCGGCCGCTATGGACTAAACCGCCGCCGGCGAAGGAGTGGCGGCGCGGCTGTCGGCGACGCCAAAATGGGTCGCCAGAGGTTGTTGAAGCTAAGGGTGGTCGCGGCGCTTGGAGATGCACAGAGGTGGCGCGCGACGAGCACGGCGGCGGCAGTGGGGTGACAAGGTGCGGCCGCACAGAGGTAGACAACAAGAATTAGCGCGCAGATGGGCATCGATGAGTTACCAGAACTCACCAAATGACGCGAGCTCAAGAGGTCGCCGGAGATGGCCCGGCGACGAGCCCACGGCGGCGCAAGGTGGTCAATGACGACCGAGCCCGAGACGACCGAGAGGACAAGTGAATGACCGAGAAGGAAAGTGGAGTCCGGTGATGCTCACCAAGCAAGGAATCGAGTTGGAGCTCACCGAGAGGATGCGGTGGCGGGGGGCGTTTCGCCGGACTTGAGAAGAAAGTCCACGCGCAGCTCCACGCACGATGAAACCCGAAATTCCTTGAGGGGTTTACTTTCGTGGATGTGGAACACGCCGTGGACGCGGCCGGCGATGGCCGAGCTCACCGAGCGGTGAACGCCGAGGCGCCGCGGCGACGCCACGGCTCCGGAGCTCGGTGGAGAAGAAAGGCAATGGAGACGAAACGAGGTAGGAAAACCTCGTTGGCTTTTGTAGGAGCAAAGCGGAGGCGCGAGGTGAGGCGTGGGCGGTGAAAAGACCCGGAGGCGAGGTGGCAAGATGCATGCAGCGCGGCCGGGCGAGAGCGCTGCGCGCGGTGCGGCGCTGGCGGCGGCGACGTGGCGGGATGACTCGACAGGATGGCCCACAAGTCGCGAAGAAACGGAGCGCGCGAGCAGAGTTGCGCGCGCGCAAACCGTGGTTCGACTCGACCATTTTTGCGCCGACCGTTGGATCTGAGATGGACGGCCGAGATTGATGTATGCATTCGGACCGGTCGATTGCATACGCGCACGTGGATCGTTCGATTTGCATCGGACGGTCACGATCGATTGGACTCGGGCGGTGCGATTAGTTGACGCGACCGAGTCCATTAGTGCGGTCGGACTCGAGCCCAAGTGTGGTTCGGGCCCGACAAACAGTGTTTTCAGAATTCGATTTAAAAGACAAAGAAGTTTTGGGAAATTTTTAGAGGTAGCTCCCGAGCTCCAAAAATTTCGAAATTTTTATGGTAGCTACTAGGGACAGAGGAAAACCTTGTGAAATTTTTCCAGGAGTTTTCATGCACTAGATTTCTCCCAATAAAATTCACAAGCTGCTGAACAGAAGTTTGACCAGATTTCAAACTAGGTTGACTTGGCCATTTGAAATAGCAAATAAAATCTAAAAATTGTGAGATAATTCAGGGAGGTAGATAGGATGATCAAGATGCTAGTAAAAATAATTGCAGAGGATGATCACAAGTTTGAAGGCTAATAATTTGATGACAACAATTTCCAATCACAAGAATTAACTTCTAGAAAATTGGAAATTGCTAGGGAAAAATGTAGAAACTTTCAAATGATTTGATGAGACAACAAAAGTTTTTATTTCTCCTCAAAATTTTACATTTGAAATACAAACCCTAAGTTAGGGCTGTTACACTGATCGTAATGAATTCCAAGAATTTGAAGACATGTAAAATATTTCGCGAAACGTGCTCATGCTCAGGTCCGACTAGCAGCGAAGATCGTAAGAAAAGAACTGTCACTAGGAAGCTCCTTCCAGTGGGCAGGACCACGTGTAGAGAGGAGAAACTTCAACTAGGAGGCTTTCTGTGTCCCGACCAGTAGCCAAACAAGACTAGAACAGAATGTTGAAATAAAGAAAGTTAATCTTCAAACTCTTGAGGAAAAACAAAATCATATAAATTGTCTGCGTTTTGCTCCTTTTACTCGTATGTTTCTTTGAGAAAAGAGTATGTGGTCGCGTGTGGGAATCATTGAAGCAATGATCACGACTAGGACCGGTTTGGCGTTTGACAATCAAGTCACAACCAATGAGTAATAATAGAGACCCCTTTTTTTTAAAGGGATATCGGAGAGAATGAGTGTCTTCTCCGACCAATGTAAACAATAATGATATGTGACCAGAAGTAACAGATAATAATTATAAACAATTACACTTATCTTGAAAAGGGAGGGCATCTTTATTGAAATATAAAATGAAATAAATATAAAAGATTATACAAAGAACTTACGCAATTGATCAATGTTCCAAGAATTAGACAAAATTTGCCCATCGGACATAACTAATCGTACCGAACCTGGTCGGGTGACTTCGACCACAGTGTATGGACCTTCCCACTTGGGTGAAAGTTTGTTGCGATTTGCTTGGCTCTAGATTTTTCTAAGAATCAAATCACCTACAACGAGGCTGCGAGGTTGCACCTTACGACTGTGGTACCTACGCATGGCTTGCTGGTAGATTGTTGATCATATGAAGGTTTGATTTCGTCGCTCTTCAAGGAAATTGATGTCATTACGTCGTCATTCATGCTGATCGTTTTCATTAAAACAATCAGTTTGAGCAGAACCAATTTTTAGTTCTGGGGGAAGCATGGCTTCGGCCCCATAAACAAAAAATAATGGTGTTTCACCAGTCACACGACTGGTCATGGTACGAACGACCCATAACACAGAAGGAAGTTCTTGAACCCAAGCCCCTGACCGTGTGATTAACTGGTCGAAAACTCGTGATTTGATTCCTTGCATTATGATACCATTGGCACGCTCAACTGCTCTGTTGCTCTGCGGATGAGCGACAGAAGTGTAATGTATCTTGATACCTAGGTCGTTGCAGAATTCCTAAAAATTACCGCTTGAGAACTCGGTATCGTTATCCGTGATTATACGACTAGGCACACCAAATCGTGTTATCACATTTTTTGTGACAAACCTCTTGGCAGCCTTAGTTGTCGTTTCAACAACTGGCTCGGCTTCGATCCATTTTGTGAACGTGTCAATCATGACGAAAAGAAACTCAAAGCCCCCGGGTGCTCTTGGGAAAGGTCCCAGAATGTCTAGTCCCCATGTTGCAAAAGGCCAAGAAAGAGGAATTATTTGCAAAGCTTGAGATGGCTGATGTACTTGTCGGTTATGAAACTGACATTGTACGCACTTCGTCACAAGCTCTTTTGCATCATAAAGGGCAGTTGGCCAGTAGTATCCTTGCCTAAAGGCTTTACCAACTAGCGTTCTGTAGGAATGATGTACTCCACAAACTCTTCCATGAATTTCGGTTAGCAACTTAATGTCATCCGGTTGAGATATGCATCTCATCAACACTCCGTGAGATCCTCGCTTATACAAGGTACTTTCAATAAGAGTGTATGATTTGGCTTTTTGTGCTATACGATCAGCCTCTACATCATCTTCTAGAATGAGATCATGCTGAAGATAATTGTAGATCGATGCCATCCAATCTCTACCGTGATCGTGATGGCACCAACCATCATCGACCTGTGGAGCATCCATGTTCACAGAATCGAGGTGTGCAATCTCCTTGTGAACATCTATGTCCTCGGAAGGCTGGACCACCGAGGGTGAATCGAGTTGCTCGAGAAAAACTTCGGGCGGGACGGATGTCTTGGTAGAAGCCATCTGTGCCAACTGGTCTGCTAGAAAGTTTTCCTTTCTAGGAATATGTTGGATCTAAAAACCGAAGAAATGCTTTTCGAGTTTCCATACTTCTGCCAGATATGATGACATCTTGGTACTAGAGAACTGATACTCTTTCCCTACTTGATTCGCTACTAGTTGAGAATCGCCTTTCACTAGTAATATGTGAATCCCGAGCGAACGAGCTACTCGAAGTCCTGCCTGCAAACATTCATATTCTGCTACATTGTTAGTAGTAGGAATGTAACAGCCCTAAGTTAGGGTCTGTGTTTCAAATGTAAAATTATGAGGAGAAATAAAAACTTTTGATGCCTCATGGAATCATTTGAAAGTTTCTACATTTTTCCCTAGCAAATTCCATTTTCTAGAATTTATTCTTGTGAATGGAAGTTGTTGTCAACAAAATCCTTGACCTTAAACTTGTGATCATCCTCTAGGAATATTTTTCCTATCATCTTGATCATCCTAGTTACCTCTCTAAAAAATTTCACAATTTTTAGATTTTGTTTGCTAATTCAAAAGGCCAAGTCAAACTAGTTCAAAAGTCTGGTCAAACCTTAGGACAGCAGCTTGTGAATTTTCTTGGGAGAAATCTAGTGCATGAAAATTCCTATAAAAATTACACAAGGTTTTCCTCTGTCCCAGTAAGCTTCCATAAAAATTTTGGAATTTTTGGAGCTCCGGAGCTACCTCTAAAAATTACCCAAATTCTCTCAGCCTTTTAAAAATCCAATCTGTAAACACTATTCATTGGGTTCGAACCCGGACCCGAGTCAAACTCCGACCGGACCCTTTTCGCTTCTGGTCCGACTGCACCGCCTCGCCCGAGTCGCTCTCTCTCCCTCTCGCTGTCATCCCGGTCCCGCTGGCAGCACCCTCGCTCCACGCGGCGCGCGCGCCGCGCCAGCTCGCCCGCGCGCCGCTCTTCACCACCCCGGCGCATGCGTGCCGCCACGTCGTCACGCCGGCCACCTCGCCGCGCTACCGCCTCAACCTTGTTGCCTCCGCCCTCCTCTTCAAAAGCAGTCGAGAGCTCCACCTACCTGGCTTTTCCTTCCTCCCCTCTGTCCATCTCCGCCACCGAGCTCCAGGAGCCGAGAGTCGCGCCGCGCCGCCTCCGAGCGTTCCGGCTACTCCGGTGGTCTCCGGCCAACCTCGACCGCGTCACGGCATGCCTTGCACCACGTGGAGCTCAACCCCTCCATCAATTCGGAGTTTTCATCACCGAGGAGCTGCGCACGGGCTTTCTTCTCCAACTCCGGCCGAATCCGCCTCCACCGCCCCTACGTCTTTTCCGCGAGCCCACCAATTCTTCTCTCGGTGAGCATCGCTCGACTCCATCTTTCCTTCCCAACCACTCACTCACTCTCGTGCTCCACAGGACCCCTCCACGGTGACCACCTCGCGCCGCGCAGCTCGCCGCCGGCCATCTCCCGGCCGCTTTAGCTCGCTGGTCATCCGGTGAGTTCTGGTAACCCATCGATGCTCATGCGCATGCTAGTTTTGCCCTCTTCCTCTCCGCCGCCGCCGCCTCCCTCCGCCGCCGCCGCGTGCCTCGCCGCCGCCGCCACCGTGCTTCTCCGCCACCCCGTGACCACCTTTAGCTTCGTGAGTCCACAAGCAACCCATTTTGGTCGCCACTCTACCGCGCCACCACTCCTTCGCCGCGACGGCCAGTCCAAAGCCAACCCGAGCCTCTCGTTTCTTGGTGTGTCTTCCTCCGCTTCACCGATGGGGCCCACCCTTAAGCCAAGTATCTAGCTGCTAATCAATCTTAGGAATGTCTTTTAGTTCACTCTCATGCTTTAGCTTAGTTGAAATTTGAGGTTTGTAAGAAAGTTAGTACTCTGTAGTTTCTCTCTATTGTCGTTTTTCTCTGTTGTCGGTAAACTGAAATTGGTATCATGCTTATGCTAATTAGGTCTTGTTGGACTTGTTGAATCCCTTAAGAAGTAGTGTTTAGCAAGAAATTATTTTAGTTAGTGACTCTAGATTGCAAGGCTCTTGTTGACATGGATGATCAAAGAAGCTGTAGATGATCAAGTTGTTTTGTTAGTAAACTCTTGGTTTGCTATTACAGTGTAGTAAGGCTTGGGGTAGTAACATGGTGAAATTTGTTAGCCTTATGATATTATGGTGTGGTGCTTAGAAGTGTTAATAGCTGAATTTTATTCAAGCCCAAACTTAATTAGAAAATTGCTGAACATCTATTAGTTGGATAATTAGTTAGTCAGTGTTTCCATAGCAACTTGTAGGTCTAACTGATCTTATCTTAGAAGGTTGCATAGAATAGCTAGTTAATTAAAATATGGTGTTTTGCTGCTTAGTTAATAGATGTGCACTCAATCACCATCAAAGTCCACAAAAGAATAAAACATATAAGAGGATTGATTTCGACGTTATGGTTATCATGAGCAATAAGTGTGTTTGGGAAGATCAATCGCGAGAAATCCTATCTATCGGTTAAATTGTTATTCCTTTTTGAATGATCTATTTTCGGTGTTATTTGATCCTTGCATATTTTGAAATTTTGGTTGTTGTCGGCGTTATTTGTTCTTATTCGTTGTTGTTGCTCGATCGATAGATTGCGACAATTCCGATGCGTTTGAGAGTGAACCGCGCAAAGTTGATCTTTTCGAGCAAAGCAGCAGTGCAAGCGCTTTGATCATGTTAATCCCAGTATTTTAAAGTCTAATATTTTGTTTCAACTGTATGTATGCATCACGTAATTTGTGCTAAAATTGGTTAGTTAATCCTTTAGATGCATAACCTGTAGGTAAATGCCTATTCTCTACTACCTGAGCATAGGTATTAGCTGTGATTAGAGTTCGTTGGATGAACTCTTGTCACTTAGTAGATTACGAGCCCAGTTGCTTAGCCATGCTTAGTTAACGGTAGGATTGGGCGATCATCGACTTAGTCGATGGTCTGGATCACATAAAATTATTATTGTTCCTTATGTTTCAGCTTATGCTATGTTTAACTTCAAAACTAAAAATGAAAACAAAAATGATTTAGACTTGGGCACAACGGTATGATGGTGTGATCTGTTGGGTGTGACTGGAATGGTGCCCAGGTCAATTAAGGACCCAACATCTTGTGAGTGAATTGTTATCCAGGCGTTTTTGCGTGCTAACCACACTAGAGTATATGGGACCTCTCTTGACTTAGTACTTTGGCGTGTATTGGCTCCGGGTCGCAGGAGGTCGCAGGAGGGATGGTGTTGGGAGCATGGTAGTTGTCCGAAAAGCTTTATCCTGAGTGGGTAGTTGTCTTTTCGGCTTTACCATGTAAGCGTATGGATTTCTATCCATACGAGCGGCTCGTAGTTAATACACAATATTGGAAAGCGTCTCGTAGGACTTAGCCGTACAAAGATACCTTCGAAGTGTGCTTTGGCTTAAAGGCGCTCAAGTGTGGGTACAGTGGTACACCCCTGCAGGGTTAAAACTATTCGAATGCCTCGTCCTAGGTTATGGACACGCTTGGGTAAGCTTTTCAAGAGTTAGACTACAACCTTTTACCTAAAACTTGACGGGTGGTACGAATCAAGGATTCGTGCTATGTTGTGGTGACTATTGGGATAGTCACTTCCAGGTGGTTACTTGTATCTATCTTTATTTCGTAGTTATTTCAACAGTAAAAAAAATGAATTGCAAACTTGCCTTTAAACTGTATTACATTATTGCAAATAAAGTTAGTTTTGTGCAAATGAAACATATGGCCTCCACCAGATAAGCCTGCATGTAGCATATGAATAGGTCTGCTAGTTCACACGTCAGTCTTGCGAGTACAAAAGCAATTTTTGTACTCAGTTGCTTTGCTTAATGTTTTTGTTGCAGAGGAAGAAGGTGAGCCCCAAGGGCCTCACTTCTGTGAGTTTTGCTGCCGCTTGGTGTGGGACGACTAGGCTTGGCGGTCCGGTCAGTTGCCTTGTGGGTTAAGGCACACTGGTTGGCTTTTGTTTAGAGCCATCTTATGGCACTTTTGCTTCCGCTGTATAACTTATTATCTGTTGTAATTTGGCCGGTCGGCCTCCGTTGTAATAACTCTACTGTGTTGCTTACTGTTTAGTACTGTGATGTTTGGACTCTATGTTAGAATGGAGTTGATGCATAATTTTGTGAAGAGGTTTGCATACTGCAGTTCTGGGAAGTATGCATGTCTCGAGGCTTAGTTTATTTGAGTTGTGATGCTAGGACCAGGTGGTTGGTTAAGCATTACAAGTCCAATAAACTAGGGGTCCTCACAAAGTTGGTATCAGAGCCATCCTGACCGTAGTAACCCAAGCATAATCGTCCTTAGGATATTTTAGAAAAGCTTATTTTCAAATTATAAAAAGGTTTATGAAAACCTAGGCAGATTCTCAGATTTTACTCCTTACCTATCTTAGCTTTCTACTCTCATCTTACTCTAATTTGAGTTTTAAAACTTGGTTTCTCTCTTTCCTTTCAAATGATAGTTACTTACCGGTTGAATTAGTTTTTGGGAGAACCATGGAAGATTAATCTAACTAAAACTTGTGGGAACATAAGGGTAAGATGTGTTGTAAGTCTGCTAAGTATTTAATTTTTGTCAGTTGGTTACCTTGCTGTTAGCTGTGTTGAACCAAGATTTGAATCTTGGAAACCTTGCTTTCTTTAACGATGGCTCGTCTGTCAATACGAGTTGGTCGTTCCAGACAGTTGGCTTTGTGACTTAAAGTCTTGTACTTATTTCGTGCTGTTGTTGAGCGGTTATAGTGATTAATCGATTTCTGTTCTCGGGTCTGTTGCTAACCTATCTTAGTGAAACAGGATGGCTGGGAGAACGCGTGGCAGTCAGCCGGCTGGTCATGATGAGGAGCTTCCCCCTCCTCCGACCATGGCTGAGGTTCTTGCTTAGATCGAGCGGAACCGTATGGATTAGACGCGTATCTTGGAGGTCATTGCGAGGAACACCTCCACTCCCTCCGGTGCCTCCGGATCTGGAGGTGGCGGACATCAGAGTCGCGGGGGACTTGCAGAGTTCCTCCGTACGCAGCCGCCGACTTTCTCCCGGTCTGAGGACCCACTTGACGCAGATAATTGGCTGCGCATGGTTGAGCGAAAGCTCAACATAGCTCAGTGCCAGGCGCAGGATAAGGCACTCTTCGCGTCCCACCAACTTGAGGGCGCGGCACTCTCATGGTGGGAGAACTATCTCGCCATGCAGCCTGCGGGCCATGTGGTCGCGTGGGAGGAGTTCAGGTCAGCTTTCCGTCGGGCCCACATCCCAGATGGCCTGATGAAGCTGAAGAAGAAAGAATTCCTCGCGCTCAAAAAAGGCCGCAAATCTATGACGGAGTACCTGTACGAGTTCAATTATTTGGCTCGTTATGCTCCGGGGGAGGTGGCCTCCGATGAGGCTAAGGAGGAGAAGTTTATGGATGGCTTGTCCGAGGAGCTGCAGGACAAGCTGTCTATTGTGGACTTCCCTGACTTTCAGGCCTTGGTTGATAAGGCCATTGTTGCTAAGCACAAGGCAAAGGCGCTGGGTGAGTCCCGCAAGCGCAAATGGGAGGCCCATCGACCGCAGCCGCCTCACTCGTCCTCGGGTTGGGCGGCACGGGGCCCGTTCTTTGCTCCACCAAAGACCGAGGCCATCCGCACCAGCTCCTCGCCCTTCGCAGGCCGTGTTTCAGTCACGTACGCCTGTGGTTCAGCAGCAGAGTGGCCTCCGCAATCCGGCAGCCGAGGTCACTTGTTTCCGTGGTCACAACAAGGGCCATTATGCGAATACCGCCTCGTAATCTTTGGAGCGCCCTCGCCCTAATGGAGGACGCGGCGGGGAGTAGTCACCACCGACGTAAGATGATCCGAAGACCGTGGTGCGCAGCAGCGGTCGAGTTAACCATCTTTCGGCTGAGGAGGCTCAGGAGGCGCCAGACGTCGTGATGGGTACACTTCTTGTCAATTATCGTCCTGCTGCAGTATTATTTGATTCAGGAGCATCGCATTCTTTTATTTCGAGATCATTTGCTGCTGCTAGTGGTCTTCACTGTGTTCCTTTGGGAGTACCTTTGCTTATTCGTTCTCCGGGTTCGGAAATGAGAGTTGATTTAGAATGCCAGGATGTTCCCATTGAAGTTGAAGGAGTAGGATTTTTGGCAAACCTTATTCTACTCAGATCAGCGAGTCTGGATGTGATTCTTGGCATGGATTGGTTGTCCCAATACTTGGGGCAAATCGATTGTGCCAGAAGATTGTCTATCTCACCACCCTTCAGCGTAGCAGTTGGATTTTCGCCACGATCGCAGGGATCGTGATCGTGTGCATTGGAAGCTAAGCCCGCCTTGCGATTCGTGATGTCCCCATAGTATCCGACTTTGTGGATGTCTTTCCGAAGATTTGCCAGGATGCCTCCAGTTCGAGACCTTGAGTTTGTTATTGAGTTGCTGCCCGGTACCGCTCCGATTTCGAAGGCGCCGTATCGGATGCCTCCCAATGAATTGGAGGAATTGAAGAAGCAATTAGTTGAGCTTCAGGCAAAGGGGTTCATTCGTCCTAGCTCATCTCCTTGGGGTTGTCCGGTGATCTTTGTGAAGAAAAAGGATAAGACTTTGCGCATGTGTGTTGATTACCGTCCGCTCAATGAGGTGACGGTGAAGAACAAATATCCTTTGCCCCGCATTGATGATCTGTTTGACCAGTTGTCTCGGGCCCAGATCTTCTCCAAGATTGACTTGAGATTGGGATATCATCAAGTCAGAATCAGAGCTGAGGATATTCCGAAGACGGCTTTCACTACTCGTTATGGTCTTTACGAGTACACCGTCATGTCTTTCGGCTTAACCAATGCTCCAGCTTTATTCATGAACCTTATGAATTCAGTATTCATGGAGTATTTGGATAAATTTGTGGTGGTCTTCTGTAATGTCCCAAAAGTTCGAGAGGGTCGAGAAAGAGTTTCGGGAGGGACTTCTCAGTATTAGTAAAAGGATCAAAAGGAAATAGTTGATTTTTCGCAGCAAGCACAGGGGTGAAAGCGCGTTTTTACGCCAACCTGGGCCTGGGCTCCGGCCCATCAGGCCTTAGGTGGCCGGCCAAGGGGGGGGAGGCACCACTTTCCCCCTTGCGCACCACCTCCCTTGGCAGCCACCTCCTGGTTCCTCTCCCCCTTGCGCCCCCAACCTCCCCTCCAAGAGCTCCTCCATTGCCGCGGCCTAGAGGAGAAGAAGCCCACCTTGCACCGCCATAGAGGAAGAAAGGAGGGAAGAAAGGAGGAGAAGAGAAGGGAGAAGAGGAAGAGGAGGGATCGCCATCCGGGTTCGTGATTCGCAGCGTCGTCAAGGGTAACATGCTGTTCTTGAAGGATAATTAGTCTTGGAAGAGATTTTGGTTAGTCTTTGTTTAGATGGTAGACGGCCTGCTGTAATGCAATTTTCGTCCAGTGGCTTGCATGGGTAAATTTCGTGTGGTTAGATGATGAATCTAGAGTTTTGGTCTCCTAGAGAGTTGTAGGTTATTGTCTTAGCTTTCAGTGGCCGCCAAGTTCACTCAAACCGATTAACGGTTAGAGAGTTATGATTTTTCTAAGTCTGCTGTTCCACTGCTCACAAGATTTAGGCAGATTGTAGAAAACTAATTAAAAGTGATGGTTAAAGTGGAAATCTGAGAACCCCAGTATAACGAAAGTTGTAGATAATCCTTCTAGCTTTCAGGAAAACTAAAGATCATGAAATTCGGACGAACGTAGAGAAAGTTATGATTGTTTCATTGTTTCTGTCCAGAGAATGATTGATCTCTGAATATTATGATTTGTTTTATGCTATGGTTTAAATGTAATAATGAGGAGTAGTGGAATTTTATACCTCCCTAGTCATGATGGATTCTTAGCATGTTTCTGATTATCCTTTGATGTCTTGGGAATGGAAGTTTAATTAATAGTTGATTATCCTGTGTGTTGGAACCTTCATGTAAATAACTTTACAAGGGAGGTTCTGCCAAAATTTATTAGAATTATCTTCCTTAGAGTTTTTTTTAGAGTTTGTTTAGTAGCATTCCAGTTCATGATGTTTGGGTGTTACTGATTGATATCGAGCGGTCAGAGGTCCGTGGAATATGAAAGGTTAAATTTGACACACTATGCACATGAGGTGGGAATGGGTTAATGCATTGCATTATGTCGCTTTTGAGATTTTTGATTTCTCTTGTGTGATAGCTGCTAGATAGACTACTCTTGTGGTCCTATATGATGAAATTGCCTATTGTTTGATTGTTTTGCTGTGATGATTAGATATGGCAAGGGGTGGAGGTCGAGGTCGTGGTCGAGGCCGGCAGGAGCCGCGAGGCTGCATCGCCCCGCCGTAAGTTCGTAATTCCGTAGTGGGAGAAGCTAGCCTCGCGGAGTCGAGGAAGAGGTTGCTTCAGCCGCACAGAGAACCAGCCCCGCCACCGCGCCGTTGTCGCTCCCGTGGTGGCCCGCAGATGGCACTCGCGCGTATGCCATGGGATTACATCAATGGAACGCTTTGAGGCCGGACACCTTCGACGGTCAGCACGCCGTCGACGCAGCCTAATTGGCTGCGACACATGGAGAGGCACTTTGAGCTCGGGGATGACATCCAAATGAGGGCTCGATTCGTGGCCTTCCAGCTTGAAGGGGCAAAGCGGATATCCGTGGGAAGGAGTTCGATGGCCGTGACAAGAGCTCATGGACCGCCACGGGAGTATTTTGTTGAGCACTTCAGAAGAGGTTTTATCCACTTCATATGTGGAGCGAATGGAAGTCTCCCTGCGTAACTTCAAGCGAGGAAGATGACAAAGGACAGAGTATGAAGCGTGTTTTAACAACTGGTTCGTTTTGTTCCACTGTGGCCACAAATGATGAGGAAAAAGCCAAGAGGTTTCGCGGGGCTGTGCAAGAGTTCCGGCAGTATTGGGAGCATTGAGTTATGGATTTCAGCTCTCTGGTCGAACAAGCCAGGGGCATGGAACTGGAGATGCAGCTTGGTGAGGAGCTGCCAGGAGGGGAAGGCGCTGTGGTATCCGAGGCGGTGGCGGCGTAAGAGGGGTTTTGGCGGTGGGGTGGGACCTTCTGCAGGCCTACTTCCAAGAGGTTCAAAGGTCCGCAGAAATCATTCAAGACCAAGTTCACAGGGGCACAGTCTTCTCCCACCTCGCGAGCGTCTGCAGCTGCACCTAGGTTACGTCCGATCCCAGGGCAGGGCATGAAGTGCTTCAAGTGCGGCAGCGAGCATAGAGCTTCAGAGTGCAGCTGGTTCGGGTCTTGCCGCCATTGTGGTCAGGAGGGCCATAAGGCATTGGTTTGTCGGCGGAATCCCGCTAGTATCATCAAGTGGGAACCTGTTCGATGTCGGTGCGCTGCGCAGCCTTCTTCTCGCGGTCGGTGCAGATGTTAGCGCTACTCCTACTCCTACTTGGGCACCGCCACGCCTTACTTCCTCGCTCCCGGAGGAGCTCCACCGCCAGTAGTATTTTTGGCCGCCTCCCGTGGCTCCATTTCCAGAGTGGCGCCAAGACCTCCAGCAGCCTCCCGCACCACCGCACAGTGGTGTTGGAGCCCCACCGCCCCAAAGCAGCTAGCCTCTCACGCTATGCCGACGGCAGAGCCTGGTGAGTCGTCCCGATGTGGTGACAGTACGCTCTGGTGGATTCAGAGAGGCACTTGTTCTATTTGATTCGGGGCTACCTTTTCTTTGTATCACTAGAATTTGTTAGTAAGGCGAGTTTGAGTCTGCAGCCAATAGCTCATCGATTCTAGTTAATTCTCCTGGGGGAATTCTCTCTAGCTCTACAGTTTGTCCTGGTTGTGTGATTTCGTTAGATGGAGAAGAGTTCATTGCTAATCTGATGGTTATGAGGATGGAGCCGTTTGATGTCATTTTGGGGATGGACTGGTTGCATAATTACCGTGTCTTTGTCATTTCTGCTTTTGGAAGACAATAACCCGCAAGCTCCGTCAAGGTGAGATAGTATTCCAATGTAGCGCTCCATCTCACTCACTTTTTGTGATGGCTAGTCTTTTTCCCGGTGGCCGTACGGCGAAGAATGGGTTTCTTTTGTCTCTAGTGGAGAAGCCGAGTTCATCTCAGAGTGTGAGAAGAAATTTTGGTCGCTCGGGAGTTCCGGATGTTTTTCCAGCAGAACTACCAGGATGCCACCACCTCGTCCCGTAGAGTTCAGAATTGATTTGGTACCAGCGCAGGACTGCCTCTATGACCCTTACGGTTGGCCCGTCCGCTCTGGAGGAACTAAAGAAGCAGATTGGATGATTTAAAAGCAAAGGATCTCATTCGCCCAAGTGTGTCTCCATGGGGAGCCCTGTTCTTTTACCAAGAAGAAAGATGGTAGTTGGCGCATGTGTATTGATTATCGTGCTCTCAACCAACTAACCATCAAGAATAAGTATCCTCTCGCCTCGCATAGAAGATCTATTTGATCGGTTGAGAGGGGCCAAGGTATTCTCAAAGATTGACCTTCAATCAGGTTATAATCAAATCCTCGTCCGAAAGGAGGATATTGAGAAGACGGCATTCTCTACAAGGTATGGGCATTTTGAATTTAAAGTTATGTCTTTCGACTAACGAACGCCTCGCCGCTTTCATGGAGACTATGAACAGGATGTTGCACGAATACCGGATGATTTTGTGGTAGTCTTTATAGATGATATCTTGATATATTCAAAGACAAGTTTGAACATGAGCGACACTGAGGCTTGTGTTGGAAACACTAAGGAGCATAAGTTTTATGCCAAACGAAAAAGTGCGAGTTTTGGACGCGTCAAGTGGGATTTGGGCATGTCATCAATGATAAGGGAATCACAGTTGATCCAAGTAAGATTTCTACATGGTAGAATGGAAGACGCCAACCAATGTCAAAGAAGTGAGAAGCTTTCGGCATGGCGGATACTATCGGCGTTTTGTGCAGATTTCTCCATTATTGCTAAACCTTATCCGCACTCACACGTATGATGTGAAGTTCGTGGGATGATGATCGTGAGCGTAGTTTCCAAACCCTTAAGGAAAAGTCGGTGACCGCCTGTCCTTACACTTCCCGAGCCTGGGAAGCGATTTACAGTGTACTCTGATGCGTCTCGGATTGGGTTGGGTTGTGTCCTTATGCAGGAAGGGAAGGTGATAGCTTATGCGTCAAGGCACCAAGAAGCATGAATGTAATTACCCAACTCATGATTTAGAGTTGGCGGTGTAGTGTTTGCCCCAAACTTTGGAGACATTATCTCAGTATGGTGAGGGTTGTGATGTTTATACAGATCACAAGAGTCTTAAGTATATTTTCACCGTAAAGATCTGAATTTAAAGGCAAGCAGTGGTGGAGCTAATTAAGGATTATGATCTATCTATTCAATACCATCCTGGGAAGGCAAATGTGGTGGCTGATGCTCTTAGTCGCAAAGCGACGCCCGCTACATTGGATTATCTCATTGCTGACTTTGACCGTATGGGTATATCATTTTGCTATGCGGGACTGCACGTGTTGAAACACTACGGCTGATCTTGAGTCGGCCATTCCAGAGCGGGTGCGAAAAGCACAACAGGAAGATCAATTATTGCAAAGGGTTCGAAAGCGGTTGGATTTGGGCAAGGACGGAGATTTCAGTTTGGATGAGTGTGGTGCGTTGCGGTTTAAGGGCCGCCTTTGCGCACTACGTAAAGCGAAGGTCAAGGATGATATTCGAAGAGGCACATCGCACTCGCATAATCGCTCATCCGGTGAAACGAAGATGTATCGTGATCTAAAGCGAATTTCGTGGAAAAGGATGAAGGTGGACATAGCTAATTATGTGGCCTCATGTGGTGTTTGTCAACAGTGAAGGCGAACACAAACGCCCCGCAGGTTGTTGCAACCTTTAGAGATTCCGCAATGGCCGTGGGACGATATTTCTATGGATTTTGTAGTTGCGTTACCCGGTCACCAAGGGGTAAGGATGCAGTGGGTGGTAGTGGATCGTCTCAAGAATCGCACACTTTATACCAATTCGCACTACTAACTCAAGCAAGTGATTTAGCTCCCATCTATGTGCGGAGATTGTGAGATTACATGGGGTGCCAAAGACCATCATTTCCATGAGATGCCAAGTTTGTCTCCAAGTTTTGGGAAAGTTTACAGAGTGCCTTGGGCACACAATTCTCGTCTGAGTACAAAGATTCCATCCACGCATGCACGGCAGGCAGACGGAACGCACCATCCGCACTCGGAGGACATGTTGCGGACTTGTGTTTTGTCTTGAAGGGTAGCTGGAGGATCAATTGCCTTTAGCAGAATTTGCTTATAACAACAGCTATCATTCAAGCATAAAAGCCGCTCCGCTCGAGGTTTTGTATGGGCGTAGTGCAGGTCACCACTTTGCTGGAAGCCGTGGGTGAGAAGGCGTTTGGGTCCGGATTGGGTACAAAAGATCAGAGAGCAAGTGGCTCGTGAGACAGAACCTATTAGCACTCGAGCGAGCGCATGAAAAGTTATGCAGATGTGAGAAGAAGAGACTTGGAATTTGAAGTGGGGATCAGTGTCTTGAAAGTGTCCCCACTAAAGGTGTGGTGAGGTTCGGTACGGAGGAAGCTTAGCCCAAGGTACATAGGACCATTCACGATCTTGGCTCGAATCGGAAGTTGGCTTATCGCTTAGACCGCGAGTCTATGCGTGGAGTGCACAATGTTTTTCATGTATCCATGCTTTGAGGAAGTACTTGCGAGATCCGAGCATCATGTACCGCTAGAGCCTCTACTCATAGAGCAAGATTTGACCTTTGAGTCAAAGCCAAGCGGATCTTGGAGAAATCGAGAAGGTTTTGAGAAACAAAACGCTGAAGTATGTTAAAGTTCTTTGGTCGCAGCAATCCGAGAAAGAAGCCACTGGAGTTGGAGGCCGCATGCGCGAGCAATATCCGAATTATTCTCTACAAAGCGTGTTGTGCTTTAAGTCTTTTCAGATCCGTCCCTTGGCATGGTGGGTTAGAATTCGAGGACGACTCGTGTAAGGGGGTAGAATGTAATGTCCCAAAAGTTCGAGAGGGTCGAGAAAGAGTTTCGGGAGGGACTTCTCAGTATTAGTAAAAGGATCAAAAGGAAATAGTTGATTTTTCGCAGCAAGCACGAGGGTGAAAGCGCGTTTACGCCAACACGGGCACAGGCTCCGCCCATCAGGCCTTAGGTGGCCGGCCAAGGGGGGGGAGGCACCACTTTCCCCCCCCCTTGCGCACCACCTCCCTTGGCAGCCACCTCCTGGTTCCTCTCCCCCTTGCGCCCCCAACCTCCCCTCCAAGAGCTCCTCCATTGCTGCCGGCCTAGAGGAGAAGAAGCCCACCTTGCAGCCGGCCATAGAGGAAGAAAGGAGGGAAGAAAGGAGGGAGAAGAGAAGGGAGAAGAGGAAGAGGGAGGGATCGCCATCCGGGGTTCGCATTCGGCAGCGTCGTCAAGGGTAACATGCTGTTCTTGAAGGATAATTAGTCTTGGAAGAGATTTTGGTTAGTCTTTGTTTAGATGGTAGACGGCCTGCGGTAATGCAATTTTCGTCCAGTGGCTTGCGGGGTAAATTTCGTGTGGTTAGAGGATGAATCTGGAGTTTTGGTCTCCTAGAGAGTTGTAGGTTATTGTCTTAGCTTTCAGTGGCCGCCAAGTTCACTCAAATCCGATTAACGGTTAGAGAGTTATGATTTTTCTAAGTCTGCTGTTCCACTGCTCTGTCAGTATTTAGGCAGATTGTAGAAAACTAATTAAAAGTGATGGTTAAAGTGGAAATCTGAGAACCCCAGTATAACGAAAGTTGTAGATAATCCTTCTAGCTTTCAGGAAAACTAAAGATCATGAAATTCGGACGAACGTAGAGAAAGTTATGATTGTTTCATTGTTTCTGTCCAGAGACCCGACGCGAAAATTGATACTCTGTTGTTTAGATTGGTAGGGCTAGTAAATGGCCGAATCAGAGAACCTCACCAACTAGGTTTAGAAGGGGAATTCAATAACCTTTTCAGATTGTCCAAGATCACTCCATTTGGATTTCTGTACATTTAGTTATGATTTTTCGAAGGGGGCTGTTCTCTGGAAAAGAAATCTGACAGCCAGCTTTAACGTTGGGGGTTGCGTTTAGTGGACGATGTACTCATGTTGTGTTTATGATTTTGTTATTAGACCCTTATGGTAGCCTTAGCTTGTCTCAATTGTTGTCCAGGTGTGGGTTTGGCTCCGGGAGCAGTACCTCATTCCCGACATCCACCTTCGCACGGTTGAGGCAAGTGCATTGTTGTTTGAATGATTGTCTAAATTGTGTGTTATTTGCTGTATGGATGCATTGCAAGATGGTATACTTAATGAATGCTTAAGTATGGTTATTGCTCAAATGATGCTCATGCTTTACTATGATTAAGTGATGTTGTACTTTGGTAATTTGATGATGATTACATGATAAGCATTTGCATAGAGATATCATGTTGAGGCTTGGTCACGTAGTGTCCAAGTATGTTTCCTTGGAGATCCCGTCATGAATGTGACGGGCCGAGATCCTCACTCGTGGAGTGTGGGCTTGAGGTCCCCGTTACTTGGAGTAACGGCAATTGGTCCCCTCGTGCGCGCGCCAAGACGAGCATGGGTATCTTGGCGGCGTCGATACTGCATTACAGTGTAATGTACACGAAAGTTAAAGATAAAAGTCCTTGAGCATTGCATTTGCATTCACGATGTTCTAATGTTAATCTCCTTTACATGTGTGTTATTGCCATGGTTTCTTAATGTACTTGCTGAGTCTATGGACTCACTCTTGCTTTATTGTTGTTTAGGTACCGAGACAGGAATGGCATGCATGGGGGAAAGTAGACTGCTAGTCACACACATACCACATGAACTAAATAAGGATGAATGAACTTCAGAGAATGATTGATCTCTGAATATTATGATTTGTTTTATGCTATGGTTTAAATGTAATAATGAGGAGTAGTGGAATTTTATACCTCCCTAGTCATGATGGATTCTTAGCATGTTTCTGATTATCCTTTGATGTCTTGGGAATGGAAGTTTAATTAATAGTTGATTATCCTGTGTGTTGGAACCTTCATGTAAATAACTTTACAAGGGAGGTTCTGCCAAAATTTATTAGAATTATCTTCCTTAGAGTTTTTTTTAGAGTTTGTTTAGTAGCATTCCAGGTTCATGATGGACTGGGGTGTTACATCTTCATTGATGATATTCTTATCTACTCCAAGAATGAAGAAGAGCATGCGGAGCATCTGAAGATTGTTTTGGGCAAGCTGCGTGAGCACCAGCTGTACGCGAAGTTCAGCAAATGCGAGTTTTGGTTGAAGGAAGTGGCATTCTTGGGCCAAGTTCTTTCAGCAGGAGGCGTATCTGTGGATCCTGGCAAGGTCAGCGATGTGCTATCTTGGGGTCAGCCCAAGTCAGTCACCGATGTGCGGAGTTTTCTTGGTTTAGCGGGCTACTACCGCCGCTTTATCGAGAATTTCTCCAAGATCGCGAAGCCGATGACTGAATTGCTCAAGAAGGACAAGAAGTTTGTGTGGTCCTCTGCTTGTGATGAGAGCTTTCAGGAGCTCAAACAGGGATTGACATCAGCCCCTGTTCTTGTTCTTCCCGATATCCACAAGAGGTTCGATATCTTTTGCGATGCCTCTCGTCAGGGACTCGGTTGTGTTCTTATGCAAGAAGGCAGAGCTGTGGCCTATGCATCAAGCCAGTTGAGGCCTCATGAACTCAATTATCCTACCCATAACTTGGAGTTAGCTGCTGTGGTCCATGCACTCAAGATTTGGCGGTATTATCTGATTGGTAACCGCTGTGAGGTGTATTCTGATCACAAGAGCTTGAAGTATTTGTTCACCCAGCCAGATCTGAACCTCAGGCAAAGAAGATGGTTGGAATTGATCAAAGATTATGACATAGGCATTCAGTATCATCCGGGCAAGGCCAATGTTGTTGCCGATGCACTGAGTCGAAAAGTGTATTGCAATACTTTGATGCTCCAAGAGCAGCAGCCTGCCCTTCTTGAAGAATTTCAGCGGCTCAATCTGGGTTTGGTTGAGCATGGTTCTCTTGCTGCCTTGGTTGTGCAACCAACCTTAGTGGATCAAATCAAGGCGGCACAGCAATCAGATGATGGTGTAAGTCACATCAAGGAGAACATCAGGAATGGGACAGCCAAGTGTTTCACAGAAGATGAGCATGGTGTCCTGTGGTTTGGACAGCGGCTGGTTGTTCCTAAGGACATGGAATTGCGGGATTTGATTCTCCGCGAGGCCCATGATTCGCCCTTGTCCATCCATCCCGGGGCTACCAAGATGTATCAGGATCTTCGTCAAAGATTCTGGTGGACCCGAATGAAGCGCGAGATTGCCAAGTTCGTTGCCAGGTGCGACGTGTGTTGTCGCGTGAAGGCTGAGCATCAGCGACCAGCAGGTCTTCTCCAGCCCTTGCCTATACCAGAGTGGAAGTGGGATTCCGTTGGTATAGATTTCATCACCGGTTTGCCCCGTATTTCTTCTGGGAAGGATGCTATCTGGGTTGTTATCGATCGGCTGACTAAGGTAGCACACTTTCTGCCAGTGAGTACCACTCTCAATGTCAGTCGACTGGCGGACCTCTACCTATCCCGCATTGTGAGCTTGTATGGTGTGCCACGAACGATTGTATCTGATCGTGGTTCTCTTTTTACCTCTCGGTTTTGGCACAAATTGCAAGAGGCCATGGGAACCCGTCTTTCTTTCAGTTCAGCATTTCATCCCCAAACTGACGGTCAGACTGAACGAGTCAACCAGGTGCTTGAAGATATGCTCCGTGCTTGTGTTCTTTCCTATGGGAAGAATTGGGAGAAGTGCCTACCGCTTGCTGAGTTCTCCTACAACAACAGCTTCCAGGCTAGTCTCGGTATGACACCGTTTGAGGCCTTGTATGAGAGGCGATGCAGAACCCCATTGAACTGGTCAAAAACTGGGGAGAGACAGTTCTTTGGCCCTGATTCAATCAATGAGGCTGAAAGTCAAGTGCAGTTGATTCGTGAGCACTTGCGCGTAGCTCAGTCTAGGCAAAAGAGCTATGCAGATCGGCGTCACTGAGAACTGAGTTTCCAGCCCAATGACTTTGTGTATCTCAAAGTCTCACCTTTGAAGGGTCATCGGCGTTTCGGCGTCAAAGGCAAGTTGGCTCCTCGATATGTCGGGCCGTATCGCATCATCAAGAAAGTGGGAGCTGTTGCATAAAAGTTAGAATTGTCAGCTACACTCGAGGGAGTACATGATGTATTCCATGTGTCGCAATTGAAGAAATGCCTCCGTGTTCCGACTGAGGAGTCTCCGTTGGAAGATCTTGATGTGCAGGCAGATTTGACCTACCGCGAGCGTCCTGTTCGTATTCTTGAAGAATCTGAACGAAGGACAAGGAACTGTGCCATCAAGTTCCTTAAAGTCCAGTGGTCGAATCACTCCGAGGATGAAGCAACCTGGGAGCGGGAAGATCGTCTCCGTGCAGACTACCCATCCTTCTTTTCTCAGTGATCCGAATCTCGGGGCGAGATTCTTGTAAGGGGGGGAGATTTGTAACAGCCCTAAGTTAGGGTATGTGTTTCAAATGTAAAATTATGAGGAGAAATAAAAACTTTTGATGCCTCATGGAATCATTTGAAAGTTTCTACATTTTTCCCTAGCAAATTCCATTTTCTAGAATTTATTCTTGTGAATGGAAGTTGTTGTCAACAAAATCCTTGACCTTAAACTTGTGATCATCCTCTAGGAATATTTTTCCTATCATCTTGATCATCCTAGTTACCTCTCTGAAAAATTTCACAATTTTTAGATTTTGTTTGCTAATTCAAAAGGCCAAGTCAAACTAGTTCAAAAGTCTGGTCAAACCTTAGGACATCAGCTTGTGAATTTTCTTGGGAGAAATCTAGTGCATGAAAATTCCTGGAAAAATTACACAAGGTTGTCCTCTGTCCCAGTAAGCTTCCATAAACATTTCGGAATTTTTGGAGCTATGGAGCTACCTCTAAAAATTCTCCAAATTCTCTCAGCCTTTTAAAAATCCAATATGTAAACACTATTCATCGGGTTCGAACCCGGACCCGAGTCAAACTCCGACCGGACCCTTTTCGCTTTTGGTCCTACTGCACCGCCTCGCCCGAGTCGCTCTCTCTCCCTCTCGCTTTCTTCTCCAACTCCGGCCGAATCCGCCTCCACCGCCGCCACGTCTTTTCCGGCGAGCTCCAGCTCAATTCTTCTCTCGGTGAGCATCGCCTGGACTCCATCTTTCCTTCCCCAACCACTCACTCGCTCTCTCGTGCTCCACAGGGACCCCTCCACGGTGACCACCTCGCGCCGCCGCAGGCTCTCGTCGCCGGGCCATCTCCGGCAGCCGCCTTAGCTCCACGTCATCCCGGTGAGTTCCTGGTAACCCACTGATGCTCATGCGCACGCTAGTTTTTGCCCTCTTCCTCTCCGGCGCCGTCGCCCCTTTTCGCCACCACTGCCGACCGCCGTGCCCTGTCGCCGTGCCGCCACCGTGCTTCTCCGGCCACCCCGTGACCACCTTTAGCTTCAGTAGTCCACAAGCAACCCATTTTGGCCGTCACCTCTACCGCGCCATCACTCCTTCGCCTCTCTGTTCTTCGGCTGTGTCTTCCTCTGTTTCACTAACAGTGGGGCCCACTCCCTTAAGCCAAGTATCTAGCTGCTAATCAATCTTAGGAATGTCTTTTAGTTCACTCTCATGCTTTAGCTTAGTTGAAATTTGAGGTTTGTAAGAAAGTTAGTACTCTGTAGTTTCTCTCTATGTCGTTTTTCTCTGTTGTCGGTAAACTGAAATTGGTATCATGCTCATGCTAATTAGGTCTTGTTGGACTTGTTGAATCCCTTAAGAAGTAGTGTTTAGCAAGAAATTATTTTAGTTAGTGACTCTAGATTGCAAGGCTCTTGTTGACATGGATGATCAAAGAAGTCAGAGATGATCAAGTTATTTTGTTAGTAAACTCTTGGTTTGCTATTACAGTGTAGTAAGGCTTGGGGTAGTAACATGGTGAAATTTGTTAGCCTTATGATATTATGGTGTGGTGCTTAGAAGTGTTAATAGCTGAATTTTATTCAAGCCCAAACTTAATTAGAAAATTACTGAACATCTATTAGTTGGATAATTAGTTAGTCAGTGTTTCCATAGCAACTTGTAGGTCTAACTGATCTTATCTTAGAAGGTTGCATAGAATAGCTAGTTAATTAAAATATGGTGTTTTGCTGCTTAGTTAATAGATGTGCACTCAATCACCATCAAAGTCTGTCAAAAGAATAAAACATATAAGAGGATTGATTTCGACGTTATGGTTATCATGAGCAATAAGTGTGTTTGGGAAGATCAATCGCGAGAAATCCTATCTATCGGTTAAATTGTTATTCCTTTTTGAATGATCTATTTTCGGTGTTATTTGATCCTTGCATATTTTGAAATTTTGGTTGTTGTCGGCGTTATTTGTTCTTATTCGTTGTTGTTGCTCGATCGATAGATTGCGACGATTCCGGTGCGTTTGAGAGTGAACTCGCAACAAAGTTGATCTTTCGGCGAGCAAAGCAGCAATGTGCAAGCAGTTCGATCATGTTAATCCCAGTATTTTAAAGTCTAATATTTTGTTTCAACTGTATGTATGCATCACGTAATTTGTGCTAAAATTGGTTAGTTAATCCTTTAGATGCATAACCTGTAGGTAAATGCCTATTCTCTACTACCTGAGCATAGGTATTAGCTGTGATTAGAGTTCGTTGGATGAACTCTTGTCACTTAGTAGATTACGAGCCCAGTTGCTTAGCCATGCTTAGTTAACGGTAGGATTGGGCGATCATCGACTTAGTCGATGGTCTGGATCACATAAAATTATTATTGTTCCTTATGTTTCAGCTTATGCTATGTTTAACTTCAAAACTAAAAATGAAAACAAAAATGATTTAGACTTGGGCTGTGGTATGATGGTGTGATCTGTTGGGTGTGATCGAATGGTGCCTGTGTCAATTAAGGACCCAACATCTTGTGAGTGAATTGTTATCCAGCGCATTTTTGCGTGCTAACCACACTAGAGTATATGGGACCTCTCTTGACTTAGTACTTTGGCGTGTATTGGCTCCGGGTCGCAGGAGGTCGCGGGAGGGATGGTGTTGGGAGCATGGTAGTTGTCCGAAAAGCTTTATCCTGAGTGGGTAGTTGTCTTTTCGGCTTTACCATGTAAGCGTATGGATTTCTATCCATACGAGCGGCTCGTAGTTAATACACAATATTGGAAAGCGTCTCGTAGGACTTAGCCGTGCCAGCATACCTTCGGAAGTGTGCTTTGGCTTAAAGGCGGTCTGAAGTGTGGGTACAGTGGTACACCCCTGCAGGGTTAAAACTATTCGAATGCCTCGTCCTAGGTTATGGACACGCTTGGGTAAGCTTTTCAAGAGTTAGACTACAACCTTTTACCTAAAACTTGACGGGTGGTACGAATCAAGGATTCGTGCTATGTTGTGGTGACTATTGGGATAGTCACTTCCAGGTGGTTACTTGTATCTATCTTTATTTCGTAGTTATTTCAACAGTAAAAAAATTGAATTGCAAACTTGCCTTTAAACTGTATTACATTATTGCAAATAAAGTTAGTTTTGTGCAAATGAAACATATGCCTCCACCAGATAAGCCTGCATGTAGCATATGAATAGGTCTGCTAGTTCACACGTCAGTCTTGCGAGTACAAAAGCAATTTTTGTACTCAGTTGCTTTGCTTAATGTTTTTGTTGCAGAGGAAGAAGGTGAGCCCCAAGGGCCTCACTTCTGTGAGTTGTGCTGCCGCTTGGTGTGGGACGACTAGGCTTGGCGGTCCGGTCAGTTGCCTTGTGGGTTAAGGCACACTGGTTGGCTTTTGTTTAGAGCCATCTTATGGCACTTTTGCTTCCGCTGTATAACTTATTATCTGTTGTAATTTGGCCGGTCGGCCTCCGTTGTAATAACTCTACTGTGTTGCTTACTGTTTAGTACTGTGATGTTTGGACTCTATGTTAGAATGGAGTTGATTCATAATTTTGTGAAGAGGTTTGCATACTGCAGTTCTGGGAAGTATGCATGTCTCGAGGCTCCGTTTATTTGAGTTGTGATGCTAGGACCAGGTGGTTGGTTAAGCATTACAAGTCTAAAAAACTAGGGGTCCTCACAAGGAAAGTTTAACTGAATGGCGTATTTTATGTGTTCGCCAGTAGGGGAAATCAAAACGACCCCAGCCCCCGAGCCTTTGAGCATCAAGGAACCGTCAAAGTACATTGTCCACTCGTCGTGGTGTTCATACTCGGGCCCTTGGGTGGGTTCAGGGTTTGTCCATTCGGCAATGAATTCTGCTATTGCCTGGGACTTATTGCTGTTCATGAGATGAAATGGAGGTCAAACGCCCCAAGCTCAACCGCCCATTTTGCTATTCGTCCTGATGACTCCCTGTTTCCAAGGACATGACCAAGGGGATACCCAGTTGGTACGACCACTTTATGGGCTTGAAAATAATGCCTTAGTTTCCTTGAAACCATAAGGAGATCGTAGATCAATTTTTGTACCTGTGGATACCTTTCCTTTGGTCCATATAAGACTTCGCTTACATAATATATTGGTCGTTGGACGCTGTCACGTTCTATGACTAGCACACCACTGACTGTTTGTGGCGTTGCAGCCACGTAAATCAGCAATGTCTCTCCCGATCTTGGTGTAACACCCAGCCCACATGAGCCTGGAATGCTACCCAATTAACAAATCTAAGCCAAAACATTCTATCAGATTCCGGCAGATCCTCCTCTGTATGGTTTACTACTAGGAGGTTCCATCATTTGAATAAAATATGTATAAATAAACCAACACTCAGAATCATTAATAGGCATTCAAAACATGTAAGCATCTAGCCTATTCAGAGATATCCAAAAGTCACTACTCAATATTATTACACTTAATCCAAAGCTTGAAACATAATCATAATCAATCCTTAAGCAGTTTGCTCATTTTTTTTAAGGTACGATCTAGAAATTTATCAACTGTAAAAGTGGATGGCAGTGTGTGAATCCAATTCATGTCTACTCCCTCCTATGCATGCCGTTCTTGCAAAAGGTACCTAAAAATACAACAAAAGCAAGGGTGAGCCCAAAGACTCAGCAAGTACAAATAATGAGACATTAAATTTTCATCTACAACATCAACATTCCATTTCCAAGCTTTACTCGAAAACATGTCTCACAATGTATGAATGCAGTTATGCAATGCAACTTTTCTCTTTCACTCTTTGTCGCATTTCACCGGTAATGCGAGATATGCGACCGTCACCGCATACCATGCCTGTGTTCGCAAAGCCCAGGGACCAATTGCCCAATACGCTGCAAGTAAAGGGGACCTCAAGTCCACACTCCACAAGTGTGGGGACCTCAAGCCCGTCATGTACATGACAGGGATCTCAACAAATACTTGGTCACCATGTGACCAAGTCTTCATTTTGTCAACATGATGCATATGCACAAATCATGAATCATCATAGTCCTACCTCTTCAGCAACATCACATATGAATTCAACTCATTCATACTTCTATCATTCATATCATAAGCATCCATACACTCCAACATCCATGCATGATATATATATTCACAACGCCAAATAAAGTCATGGTCATCAACATCCATAACACTCAAGCAACCATAGATATCACATTTATTCACAAAACCAACAAACAAGCACTTGCCTTAACCGCGTGAGAACGGGGGATGTGAAGACAACGCTGCACCTGGGACCAGTCCCCCAACCAAAATTCATTTTAAAGGCTTACTAAGACAACAGTATTGGACCAAATAAACTATATAAGCAACACGAACTAGCATCCTAAATACTGATCTGCCCCTCTAGAAACAGTCGTGTTCAAAAATTCGTATCTTTTAGTACAGGAGTTCAAATGAGGTGTTCTTAGACTTCATTTAAAGTTTATCAAATTCCCCAACTACTCCTAGTTGGTGGGCCTTCCTGATTCGGCCATCTAATATCCCTTTTAGGCTGATTAACAAAACATCGATTTCACGTCAGGTTCTCTGGATAGTACACTAAAACAATCATAACTTTCAGCTCGTTTGTCCAAATTTCAGGTTCTTGGGATTGCCTGAAAGCTACAACAATTATCTACAACTTTCGTTATACTGAGATCCTCTAATTCTTCATTTAACTAATCGCTCAAGTCAGATTACTAAAACCTATCAAAATACTGAGAGATTCGCAGAATAGTTGCACTAATAAATTCATAACTTTTTCTACAGAGGTCCAAATAATACAATCTAGCACTTCATCGAAATCTATTGACGTTCTCTACAACTATCTAGGAGAATCCCAAGACTGAATCCGCACTTAACTATATCAAAATGTCTGTCTAACACGATTTGTCCTGAGGAGATATAAATACCGACATTGCTACAACAATCAAATATGCATCTATTCGAGGGCAAACCGGGGTTACCCTTGACGAACCGCTATAGACCACGATGTAGCCCGTGATCCTTCCCCTTTCCTCTCTTCTTCCCTTCTCCCTTCTTCCTTCTTCTTCCTTTTTTTCTTGGACGGCCACCACAATGAAGAGGCATCGGAGGAGAGGGGCACCACCATAGAGGAGAGGGGTTGCTATAGTACCATGCTACAATGGCGGCGGCGGTACTGTAGCACCCTAGGGTTCCCCCTCCTTCTTTAGTTGGTTTCTGGTTTCCTCAGGGGCCATGGGCCACTAAGCCTGTTTTTCCTCCACTTGACTATGGGCTCCGTGGCCTATTCTCTCTCAATTTCTGATTTTTCTCTTTTAATTATCTTAATTCCCTCTCTAATTTTTTTTATTGCATCCACTAACGACAAATGGGATATTACATTTTACCCCCCTTAAAAAGAATTCGACCCCGAATTCTACTTTCACCAATCTACTTGAAAGGAACTGAAATCAACAATCTTTAACACATACCCAACGTGAACCACTCCGAGTACTGCTCGCACATGCGAGACCCCAATTCACAAGTCGCTTCCCTCTTGGACTTATGGGATCACATCACCTTGACGGATATCACGTCTTTCACCTCAACACTAGTCTCGACCTTTACACGTACACTCAACACACGGGACTCAAAGGTAAGGTATTACTTCTTGGCCAACAGCTCTAACAAAATCTCAAGCTCCGGACCTCTCATGTGCTCTCTCAGCACCGAAAAACACAAGACATTGTGTACTCCGCGCAAGTACTCGAGACGGTCCTAGTGATACGTCAATCTACAAATTCCCGTGACAGAGAATCTATCCAACACACCTTTTGTTAAACTTCCTTTCAGTACCAAAGTACACCGTCTACACAAAACACATAGAACTCTTGTTTCAACTCTCAGTCGATCACTTTACCTATGCAAGCAGCATCTCCTTTACCAAGGGACACACAAAGAACTCGCGTACCAACTCACTTATCCGAAGAACTCAACTGAGAACAAAGGAGTCAAAATGCATCCAACTCAAAGCCATATTCCCTTAAAGAGCCCAATCCAAAATCAATGGATTTACCATGAAATTTTTTTCCACTTTTCAAATAGGTAGTTTAGAAATAAATGACACATAAGCCAAAAGCGAAATCACTCGAAAAACCAAATTAACCATTTCTTTTTTTTTCTTAACTGGAAGGAATCACACATACCGACAAGAACCAACTCAATCTGTAATTGACATCCGTCATAACCACATAGTTCAAGTAAGCACTAAGAGAATATCTCACTATCCAAGATCATACCCTTTTTCTACAATCTTTCTTTTAAGAATTTAACTTCCTCTAAACTATGGGATTCCAAATCATTGTATCACACACTAACTCATTACTCTTAAGTTGACAACCTCAAGCTATGCTCAAACCGCAAACATCGTCCATACCCTTGTAGAGAGACTCTACTGACTCTACAATAACATACTCTAGCTAATTCTCTTATCGATAGACTTACTTTGATAGATAATTTTCAATGCTCCTCAACAAAGATTTCACCCAAAATCGTATTGCTCCAATCCGTAAGGAATAATCAACTTGAAATCCACAGCACACACTCTCATTTACTTCATCAAAAGAGTTCTATTAATGATCGTCATACTATTCGAAATCCATTGTTATTCTTCTAGTTCTATACATAATCATTGAGCAACTAAGGATCTAGCATAGAACACCAAACCCAATTTCCACCTCCAAGAACCCTATAAGTGTATTTCGGTGTAACTGTTACGAAAAATCCTCAGATCCGGTGACTGAAATTCCCACAATCCAAACATTCTTAATTATTACTTCAACATGTAAACATATTCTCGACCAAATTATCTTTATAAAGATGCTAACTCGTAGAGGGTTACTCGCTAACGCTAAAACATTCCTGACAATAGCTCAACAATCCCTGCTATCTCATTAATTGCCATAACAATTGGATTACTTTGTTAGTCCCCACTCTGTTAAACTACATCGCCATAGATCACCTACACAACCTCGCAAAATTATCCAATCGCGATACTCTAACACATGATCAAGTTTCCCATACTTTCGATAATCCCAACATTCTAGCATGAATGAAGGTTCTTGGATTATAATTCGCAATGGGTTCCGCTAGTTGTAACACTAATTAGTTTTATTTCAACGACAATCATTCCATTTAAATCAAATTCTCCAAGAATTATAGGTCAAAACCAATTCACTTTCTGCTATTCTTCAAATAGCTTGGTCTCCAAAATTCTTACCGCTATCATTTACTTGACCACCACCAACCAATCACCATACAACTCTTTATAACACTTGGCATCACAACTTGGTTAATTCCTTACTCAAAAGGAAGAAATGAACAGATACAAGGTTCGACGCACAAGAAATCGTGGCTCCTCGAAGTGAGCACGAGACCAAGAGAAACAGTCAAATAGAAATGATCTCGGAAAACAAAATACGAGTCCACAGTCGAGGGCACAAGTCCCACAAGAAGAAATTTTCCACCTCCATAAATCATAATAAAACATTGCTATGCAAACCTAAGAAACTCTTAAGCTGTGACAATAGGAAAGTTGTAGATTACAACTCCAACCTCAAATACTTATGGTAAACATTTTCCGTTAACACAACGAAAGCAACATCTTTGATTACAACATTACTTGCCAAACCAAACAAGAAATGCTTTTAATACCAAATCACATTCGTCACATCGGAACCAAACGGAACCTTTCCATATGTCACATTGCTCAACTAATTTCATCTACTACATAAATCATGAACCCCCAAAAGATCACGAATACAAAACTCCAAATATTTCATTTAACCGTTATTAAAACAATCAACTTACTTTATAATTCACCACTCCAACGCGTCACAATCTCTTGTAGACCTTATTACTAACATCAAGAATAATTCACTCTTAACAAGGTTTGTTATCATCCACTCTTCCTTTATAAAGTCCCCAAAAGCTAACCAAACTGTTACATATCACTTTATCATCTCATCCTCGATTGAGAGTACACCAAATTCTTACAACCTCACTACAGCAACCACTTTAATTTTTTTTAGAGGGAACCTACTACACAATTTAAAACGTTACACCAAAACCCTTTCATCAAAGACATACTATTATCTGACAATTTCACCATTATGCAAACAACGGTCACTTATTAAATCCTATCATAAAGCATTGATGATTATTCAATCTTGGACAAAATTGATGGTCTTTTCTCCATTTGTTTTCCCACGAGCAAAAACAAGATCATCAAATCGCCAATTAAAGAAAATTCCATATTATCATCTATTAAAACAACGATGAAACACATCCTTATATTTCCCCTTCCTACACAGTTAGATTAATCCATTGAGACCAAATAATCTAACAAGTTTAGCAAACTAAACAATTCTAATGATCAACCTTTTCATCAAAGTTCCACACTTTTTAATAACTCTATTGATTCCAATTGGGTATAGCCATACCCTTAATCACAGTTCAACAAGAACTACTACATGGCACCATCAAATTAATCAACTTTCCTTACATGGATCTTAGTTAGGATCGATTATACACCACACTACAGACCCAACTTGATAACACATATCATATCCACTAATTTCTCCGATTATAACCTCTCACTTAACCACAAGATGATATCGCTAAAGAGTTTAGCATTTTCTTTCATAAAAGAATCTTTCAACTTCAACACTCAAAATACCCAAAAGAGATACATTGAATCAAAACTTCCACGTACTAAAGGACTTGCGAAAGGAGACTTTCATTATCCAAATCATCAAGTGAAATAAATGGGTCATGTTTTCCAGTAAGAAAGACAAAACTCCAATACAAGGGTCAATATTGACAACTAACCAAGTCCACCAGCCACAAGAATAACTCAACAATTGGAAAAAACAATAATTGCTTTAAGGGACAAGTTAAGCCAATGAAAACACATCAATCCTTCTCAAAGAAACCCACCAACTGCAATGAACTACTGACCCAAAAGAAATTCATCAACCACTACTGGAGAAGAGTTGACCAAATTCGAACTCAAGGAAGAGAACAAATTTCTAAAGATACTCACTATCGACGCCCGTACTAAGACATCTGAGATAACCACATCCCTATTCTCATACCACAAAAGATGGTGTGACCTGGTAAAGCCCAGGGCCACAACCACAACCTCAACCTCTCAACATGCACTACCATCACTCATACTAATCATAGAATCATATTATAGGTATATAAGGTCATCTCATAATAGGAATCATCAATACAATATAACAGAAGCGTAAATGCAATGCTTAACCCATCCCATCTTACTGTGCACTAGTGTGTCGGGTTTTAAGTTCATTAACCATTACAAAATTTTAGCAATTTAAGTTGCCTAAATTGTAAATCCAATCACCATGGACCTACTGCCCGCTCTGATACCAACTGTAACACCTCAGCCCACATGAGCCTGGAATGCTACCCAGTTAACAAATCTAAGACAAAACATTCTATCAGATTCCGGCAGATCCTCCTCTGTATGGTTTACTACTAGGAGGTTCCAGCATTTGAATAAAACATGTATAAATAAACCAACACTCAGAATCATTAATAGGCATTCAAAATATGTAAGCATCTAGCCTATTTAGAGATATCCAAAAGTCACTACTCAACATTATTACACTTAATCCAAAGCTTGAAACATAATCATAATCAATCCTTAAGCAGTTTGCTCTTTTTTTAAGGTACGATCTAGAAATTTATCAACTGTAAAAGTGGATGGCAGTGTGTGAATCCAATTCATGTCTACTCCCTCCCATGCATGCCGTTCTTGCAAAAGGTACCTAAAAACACAACAAAAGCAAGGGTGAGCCCAAAGACTCAGCAAGTACCAATAATGAAACATTAAATTCACATCTACAACATCAACATTCCATTTCCAAGCTTTACTCGAAAACATGTCTCACAATGTATGAATGCAGTTATGCAATGAACCTTTTCTCTTTCACTCTTTGTCGCATTTCACCGGTAATGCAAGATATGCGACCGTCGCCGCATACCATGCCTGTGCTCGCAAGCCCAAGGACCAATTGCCCAATACTCCGCAAGTAAAGGGGACCTCAAGCCCACACTCCACATGTGTGGGGACCTCAAGCCCGTCATGTACATGACGGGGATCTCAACAAATACTTGGTCACTATATGACCAAGTCTTCATTTTGTCAACATGATGCATATGCACAAATCATGAATCATCATAGTCATACCTCTTCAGCAACATCACATATGAATTCAACTCATTCATCCATACACTCCAACATCCATGCATGATATATATATTCACAACGCCAAATAAAGTCATGGTCATCAACATCCATAACACTCAAGCAACCATAGATATCACATTTATTCACAAAACCAACAAACAAGCACTTGCCTTAACCGTGTGAGAACGGAAGATGTGAAGACGACGCTGCACCCGGGACAAGTCCCCCACCTAAAATTCATTTTAAAGGCTTACTAAGACAATAGTATTGGACCAAATAAACTATATAAGCAACACGAACTAGCAAAAGCTTGTAACGCAATCCCAACTCCAATTTCCTAAATACTGATATGCCCCTCTAGAAACAGTCGTGTTCTAAAATTCGTATCTTTTATTACAGGAGTCGAAATGAGGTGTTCTTGGACTTCATTTAAAGGTTATCAAATTCCCCAACTAAACCTAGTTGGTGGGCCTTCCTGATTCGGCCATCTAATATCCCTTTTATGCTTATTAACAAAACATCGATTTCATGTTAGGTCCCTCTGGACAGTACACTAAAACAATCATAACTTTCAGTTCGTTTGTCCACATTTTGCATTCTTGGGCTTCCCTGAAGCTATGAAAATTATATACAACTTTCGTTATACAGAGATCCTCTAATTATCCATTTAACTAATCGCTCAAGTCAGATTACTAAAACCTGTCAAAATATACTGACAGATTCGCAGAATAATCACACTAATAAATTCATAACTTTTGCTACGAAGGTCCAAATAATACGATCTAGCACTTCATCGAAAGATATTGACGTCCTCTACAACTATCTATGAGAAGCCCAAGACTAAAGCCGCACTTAACTGTATCAAAATGTTTGTCTAACACGATCTGTCCTAAGGAGACAGAAATACCGACATTGCTACAACAATCAAATATGCATCTATTCGAGGGCAAACTGGGGTTACCCTTGACGAACCGCTGTATACCACGATGCAGCCCGCGAAACTCCCCTTACCTCTCTTCTTCCCTTCTCCCTTCTTCCTTCTTCTATGAAGAGGCATCGGAGGAGAGGGGCACCACCATGGAGGAGAGGGGTTGCTACAGTACCATGCTATAGTGGCTGCGGCGGTACTTTAGCACCTTAGCATTCCCCCTCCTTCTTTAGTTGGTTTCTGGTTTCCTCAGGGGCCATGGGCCACTAAGCCTGTTTTTCCTCCACTTGACATGGGCTACGTGGCCCATTCCTCTCTCAATTTCTGATTTTTCTCTTTTAATTATCTTAATTCCCTCTCTAATTTTTTTTATTGCATCCACTAACGACAAACGGGATATTACACTTGGATAAACTAAGATTGGGGGACTCGTAAGGTACTTTTTAAGTTCTTCGAAGGCGTCGTCTGCCTCTTTAGTCCATTCGAAACTTCCATGTTTTTCGAAAAAGCTTAAATAAAGGTAATCCATTTTCACCTAACCGTGCTATGAAACGTCTCAGCGTTGCCATTCAACCGATTAGTTTTTGAACTTCCTTCTTTGTGGTCGGAGGGCGCATCTGATCGATAGCCGAGATTTTTACTGGGTTTGCTTCGATGCCTCTGGCCGAAACCAGGAACCCAAGAAGCTTACCAAAAGAAACTCCGAACACACACACTTCTCTGGATTTAATTTAAGGTTATGGCATCTTAAGTTATTGAAAGTCTCATGTAAATCTGGAATGTGATCGCCAGCGTTGATGCTCTTTACGACCAGGTCATCAACGTAGGCTTCTAGATTCCGACCTATCTGCGGACTAAAGGTTTTCTGCATCAACCTTTGGAATGTTGCACCAGCATTTTTTAGACCAAATGGCATCTTTACATAACATTAAGTGCCATATGGAGTAATGAAGGAAGTTTTCTCTTCATCTTCTTTACTCATATTAATCTGGTGGTACCCTGAGTAAGCATCTAAAAAACATAACAAATCACACCCAGAAGTAGAGTCTACAAGTTGATCAATGCGATGAAGGGGAAAGTCATCCTTCGGACAAGCTTTATTAAGATCTGTAAAGTCAATACATATTCACCATTTTCTATTAACTTTTCTAACCATTACAGGATTGGCGAGCCACTCTGGTTGGTCGACCTCACGAATGAACCCAGCCTTGAGGAGCTTGTCAATTTTTCACTGGATTGCTTCCTTCCGATCAGGTGCAAAATGCCTCAGCTTCTGCTTGACCGATTTCTTGTCAGGCTACAAAGCTAGCCTGTGCTCGATCACCTCCCTAGGGACTCCGAACATATCGGAAGCTTGTTAGGCGAATACGTCATGGTTTGCTCGGAGGAAGGAAACGAGCAACTCTTCCTATTTAAGGTTAAGTCTTGCTCCGACCAGTACTTTGGCGCCCTCTTGAGAAGCGCTCTTGTCGAGTAGTACCTCTTTTGTCTAGTCGGAAGGTTTTGGTGCCATCTTTGGCCTCGAGTGCTTGACCTGCATGGTAGTGGTGTTAGTTTCCCTGGTTAGAAGCTCGTCGACCAGTTCTAAACACTTCCGATCACATGCGTAAGCTACTTTTTGATCGCCTCGAACTGTGATGACACACCCTTTGGTCCCAGCATTTTCAAACTCTGATAACCGTAATGCGTGGCTATAGGAATTTTGCTAAAGCCGGATGACCGAGGATTGCATTATTTGCGGTTTCGAAATCCACCACATCAAATGAAATCTTTTTTGTTCGGAAGTTGTGAGGCCTTCCGAACGTAACCGGTAGGGACAGGTGTCCTATCGGCTTTGTGGTAGATCCAGGAACTATGCCATGGAAGGCATATTTCACAGGTTTTACCTTGGATTTGAGAATTTGCATGTCTTCCTATGTGCCCGCAAATAAAATATTTAAAGAACTACCTCCATCTATCAAGACTCGATTAACCTTATAGTTATTAATAGTAGGCTCAACGACAATATGGAACCTACCTGGTCGAGTCGAAGGGATGGGGCAGTCTTCTTTGCTGAAGGAGATTACCGTTTTCGACCACCTGGACGGCTTAGCGGCGATCTGAGGTTCGGTAAGGTTGACCTCCCGCTCTATGGCTTTCAGATGACGTCTGGACTCGTACGAAGAAGATCCACCAAAGATCACGTCACCATGTGTTGGGGCTCTTGGTACTCTATTTCTTCGTCAGCGTCTTTGTCCTTCTTGGAGCTTGTCTCTCCGAGTTTCTGTATCGAGGGGAGTGGACCTTTACCTGCATAATAATCTTCCAGCTTCTTTTGCTAGGTACGACAGTTGCGCAAGTCATGTCCTGCTTGTTGGTGAAGTGGACACCACTTCTTGCTTTTCTTGTATTCATTGGTCGGAGCCTTTGCCTTGCCACGACCGGCATAATCTTTCTTACCCTTGGTGAATTTTCCAAGAACCGCGAGAACCTCCTTGTCGTCAGGTTTGCGGTGTCTCTTTTTCTTGAGAGCCTTACTTTGCTTCTTTTCTGTCATATCCAAGCCAGGTTGAGGGATTTTGTCTTTTCGATCAATGGCCTCGTTCCATTCAACCACTTCACTGGCAGTTGCATACTTGTCGGCCATATCGAAGAGCTCGATTGTTGTTCGTGGAGGGTGTATTGCCAAATGCTCCATAAACCTACGATTTCTTAGCCCTACTTTGAAGGCTTGAATGACAGAAGATTCTACGACTTCTAGTATTGAATTATGAACCTAGCTAAATCTTTTGATATACTGTCGGAGAGTCTCATTAGATTTTTGTCGAATTCAGTAGAGATCGTCCTCCTTCCCAGGGCGGTCATACATACCATGGAAATTTGCAATCAGAAGGTCGCAAAGTTGCTCCTAAGTATATACTGATGCGGCCGGCAAGTTGAGTAACCACGACCGGGCTGATCCTTCTAATACCGTGGGATGATAGTTAGCCATTACATTTTCATCACCACCAGCGGCTCTGATGGCGGTGGTGTATATCTGGAGAAATTCTAAAGGATTTTGAGTCCCATTGAACTTATCCAAATTGCCGGTCGGAACCTATTTGGCCAACGCACAGCTTGGAGCCCTGCGGAGAAGGCTTGACAATCTGTGATTGATTCATGGCGTCTTCTCTAAAAAGGTGTCGGATTATAATCGGTCGGTTTAAATTGGATTGCCGGTGCTCCGGTGTCCCGATTCGGTCGTGGACGTTGGTAGGACGCCTCTAACCGCCTGCTTGATTCAGATGATGTCGAAGATCATCAGGTCCAAGCGATTGCTCCTCTCGACGAAGTGAAGGTGAAGTTTCTTAACCTTCTCCCCTCATGACTCCCTGGTCGGAATCGTCGAGGTGGTCTTGGTATCAACTGGTCTTCAACACGACCACACTACCCTCTGCTGTGGGAGGAATGCTGGGATGAAGTCATGGTCTGACTTTGTGAATGCCTTCATTCCCGGTATGCCTCCATACGCTGCATAGTCTGTTGGATAATTTCTGATACCTGACCTACAAGTTGGACAAAACCCAGAGTCTGTGCTAAAACAGGGTCAGAATTATTTAAAATATCCTAAACTCGCTGCAAGTTTTGTACCGTTACCGAAGGTCTCAAAGGATTTCTGCCCAAAGAACGTGTCTGATGGCCCGAACTTCCCCCCGACCTCCTGGTTGGTCTTGCTTGGTCCCTTACATGGGCTGGGGCAGAATCAGGTGAATTAACTGATGGACGTCCATCAGCTCTGTTACCTCTGGCATTTGGTGCTTGACCGCTCGCACCATCTCCATTATTATGTGGTGACGAGGCAACGTATGGAGGACCGTACAAGGCATTTTGATCCGTATCTCCGATCGCATTGACCTCATGCCTCCAGCAGTGATCCTCTGATGAGCTTCCATCATAATTGATGGAGAGCCTTTCAGTGCTTCTGCAAGAAGCTTCCACGATGGAGAGTGGTCAGTAATCAGTACTTCCTGAGGTTTTTGTGATGATCTCAGCCTGATCCGACGGATTGCCGATCGTATACTAAGCCTTTTCATCCCCATTTGGTTTATGACCAGTGGGGATTTCATCGACACCATTACCAGATGTCGGTTGGCTCTTGGAATTGCCAGAAGCCGTCGGTGAGTACCTGTCAACCATGATCGCATCAAGGGTACATTGATCCACGAGTTGCGGTATTGAAATTTTGTCACTTTTTCGTCGGTTGAAAGGACCGGGCTTGCAGAGGTCTTTGGATGTCCCGAACCGGTCGGAAGCACTTCCTCTGAAATCGCCACTAGTCGTAGCGGTGTATCCTCATCCATCCGATCGATTTCGCTGATATCTGCGACAGACGAGCCAACGAAGGAGGATGATTCTGACATTCTATTTTCTTGCATGGCACGGATGCATGCGTCTATGTAGAGGTTGGAGTAGTTCGTTAGGTCGAACCAGTTCTCCTCGTCTCAACTTCCTACCATAACTGCATGAGCGATTACAAGTGAGAAATGGACAAGGACTTGATGAGCAAAGAACTTCTTTCAGAAATTCGTGCCTTGTTCCCCACGGACGGCGCCAGCTGTCGATGATCGAGTCGCCGTTCTTACGAAATAAATAGAGGAAAATAACACAGAATTTCTGGGGAGAGAATGGGACTTCTCTTTGATTAATATGAACTGGATATTACAGAGGATGCCTTATGACTAGGCGATGGACTAATCCTATTTACACTGAGTCTAATGCTTGCTATGCTACAATATCAGGCTTGAAACATAAATCTGATGCTAATGACTATGCTTCAATCCGATGCAGCCTGATCCCCCTGCTCTGTCCATGCTCTATCTTTAAATAACCCTTGAAGAGGTGGCAGTTAACTCTGGAGAAGACGTCTGTTGTGAAGCGTCGCGACTGGTCGGAGCGAGGTGACGGTTGATGGAGTATCAACCGTTCAGGGGTTGTATGTCTGTGAGACACTTAATCGTATGGTGGTTGTTTACTAGTGTCTTAGGATAAAGAGACGTCGTGTGGTATGGAATATGCGCATGTGTTTCATTCGTCACACTATAGGGAATATACCTAAAATCAGTTTCGTATATCAGTTCATACCTTTTACGAGCAGTTAACTAGTCGAAAGCTAGGCACAGGACCTTGTCCGACTAGGGTACCCATTACGTAACCTCTGGAATCCTTACGACCAGTGAGGTCGTGAACCTTAGGGGTTACGGCCATGAAGACGTATGGTCTTTCATTATGTATTAAAGATAATACATAGAGGTTTTGATCCTCGTCACCAACGTTTCTTTTGTTCTGTAATGGATAGACACCATCGTGCATGCGATCACATCACATTGGCATTTCTTGTGCTCTGTAATGGATAGACACAGTCATACCTGCGATCACATGATAACACATGTCAGGCACTTGTCAGCCGTTTTCTTATTCTGTATTTTTCCTTAGAGTCAGAGTCGGAGTCAGATATGGATAGTGCCAAATAACCATTTATCTTTTCCATATTCACTCCGTAAGCTTTCGGTCGGTCAGTTAGTCGGGAATTATCAGGTGGTATAAAGAAAGCCTGTTGTGATTTCACTTAGAAACAGTGATACAGATCAACGTGTGTTAATACGTAATGTGGTCTAATCGTTCACGGTTTTTGTATTTCAATCTTGATCGAAGAAAAACCTCAGCTTTCGAACACGGATATTGCCCAATAATCATTTATCTCTTCCGTATTCACTCCACAAGCTTTCGATCGATCGGTCGGTCGGGAATTATCAGGTGGTATAAAGAAAGCCTGTTGTGATTTCAATTAGAAACAATGATACGGATCAACGTGTGTTAATGCGTAATGTGGTCTAATCTTTCACGGTATTTGTATTTCAATCTTGCTCGAAGAAAAACCTCAGCTTTCCTTCTTCGTTCGATAAAAAAGAAGAACAAGTGTGTCTCCGAAGCAAGTAATAATACTTGGTTGATGTTGAATCAATCCGAAGAGAGAAACAAAATCAAAACTAAAGAATAAAACCAAACTATGAGCAATTGAGGATGCTACGAATTGGTGAGATGATCCACAAGGAATCACAGATCTTGGAAGAAAAACCACCCTCCAATATTCACGCAATCACAAAACCCTGGATGGGAATTTTCGAAACGTATGTACTCATTATGCGCCACATAAAAATGTGACTTTTCTATATTTTCTTTAACTCCAACTTGCTTACAATGAGGGTCTACCCCTAAACAGCTAGGCTTGGTGAACAATGCATGTGGTGAACAGTAATCTGAGTAAGTGAACAGTAGTCGGATTTGGTGAATAGTCATGTGAACAGTATCCGAAATAAACTCCTACTTTAATTCTAAATTTAAACTACTAAAAAATAAATTAACTATCCTATTACAGGCAATTTCAAAATTAATTTCTCTTTTAAAGAAAGATCCGAATTGGAATTGCTCCAATCCAAATCCATTTTGGATCTCTGGTTGAAAATGCATTGATTTCGGAATTATGTTTGAATTTGGCTCATTTCTCTTTTGTTGACCTCCTGCATGCACTAGGGGTTTATCCCGAGAGCACGTTCCCTCTCTTTGGCCTGCCTCCCCATCCACCATCTTGGTTTTCACAACTTTTTGCTTTATCTTCTGTTGCAAAACAGCACCAATTTGAGTTCTAACATTAGTTTTCAATTTAGGGATGCAAACCAATGCTTTGGTAGTACTTATGGCCATATCAAATAGGATAACAGATAGGTGGGTTGTTCCATCTAAGTATACAGGGGATACTAAGTGTTTTTCCTTCGACATTTCAGCAATTAGTCTCTCTGTGTTCGCTGTGATTGCACCCCTAAATTTAATGTTCTGTGTAAAGGTGCAAAAGAAGTGGATAATATCCGACCGACCAAAGTCTCGCAGAGCGAATACGAGATGGAGAAATAGGCATCCAACATTATTCGTGTCCGACTCTGACTTTGAGAAGAAAATACAGAATAGGATACATGATGAACGATATCCGACCGTATTTGCTCCGATTGCATCCCTAGTCCAGAAGGTCACATGAAATTGTTTAATTTCTGCAAATTACTGAATTCCAAATAAATTTCACTATCTAAATATTTCCCACAAGGCAATTTTCTCCTCACCGTTTCATTCTATATTGTCCATCCTCTGAAACTCCATGGCAATATTCATCTTCAGTTCATCCTATATTGACATCTTCAATGCAAGATGCTCTTACACAAGTGGCAAGCATGTACTGTGAGCGTGTGCACAACTGCACAGGGCCCCTACTAATTAAGGCGCCCCTTTTTTTACCCTAACCTTGATTATATTTGGTTAATCTCAGTATTAGTACTCCGGAATTGATTGAGTTAACTGAGCATAACAGAATTGATCCATGCATGTCTTCTTACCTTCTCTCTCTTCATTTCCCTTGTGTTATCACACAAACAAAGTTATCACTGTCTTTTAATTCTCATAATCATATAACTAATCACAATAAACTCTTGTTCTCTTAATTCTCATCCCAACCTAGTGTTCTGATTTTTCAACCATGTTAATTTCCTAGAAATTAACTTTGTTGCTAATGTTGATGAGGTTCATGTTGACAGTACAATGTTGAATAGGCTAGCTAACCTTAGTGGTAACATGGACAACATGTTCACTTTAGACTTGACTACTCCTTTCGTCCAGAAATATATGATGTTTTAGAAAGCATGCAATCAAACTTACTTAACTTTGACCACTAATATATAAAAAACTATTTGTATTGCTCGTGTGAAAATGGTATCATTATATTAGCCATGAAAAATATTGTCATAATATAATTATTTTATTTTATTTTATGAACATATTCATATAAAAAGTAATGATCAAAGTTGCATATTAGAGATCACATCGATGCCCAAAACGTTATATATTCTTGAACAGAGGGGGTATAATTTTTAGCACAGGACCCCTAAAATATTAGGTACGATCCTAACAAGTGCATAAGAAACATAATATAGCAATATCATCAAGCATCATATTAGAGCAAACTCTAATGCAAGTACCTCTTTGCATGTAGTTAGATGGTTACATTATACATTAATTGGAGGTAGTTACACACATAAGCACTTTTTAAACATGGTGCCTCATCAAGCAATGATGTTACAAGATAAGAACCTTAGCTGTCCTACGTGGTAAGGAAAAACAGTTTTCTTTTGCAAAGCACCCCTCCAAACAATTGTATTAGAGAAGGCCTCATAAAAAGAAAATATAAGTTACTTACAAATATGTTATAAGCCCAAAAAGGCACAAAGGTTATGTTTGGCTAGTGCTCTTCCCCATCTCTTCCTTCTTGATGAGGCCCTAGGAGGATCTCATACAATGATGAGTAACCCTAAATTGCAATCGACTGCTAAATCTTCAATTGGTGAAGTTTTGCTACAAGTTGGAAAACAAGGGCTAGCTTTAGCCGGGAGGGAGGAGAGGGAGGAAAGGAGAGCTGGATAAGTTGGAGGAGAGATACTTGCGGCCAAAGGAAGCCCTAGCCAAGAGAAGAAGCCAAGAGAGTTGGAATTCAGCCAAGACAAGAAGGAGATGAATGGAACTTCAAATCCAAAATGGATTCCAACTCAAAGTCATAAACAGAATTGGATTCAGATTGGCACCATCCCAATTTGAATTGTGATTTGCAATGCTGCATGGAGATAGAAATCGAAAGGAAAGAAGGTCCAAAATAAGAAATCCGAAATCATTTCCGATTGGTGAAAAAGGAAGGCTGAAATTTTCCAAGTTTGCAAGAAATGCTAATTTTGAAGTTCGGGATCAATGCACATTCAAAAACGGATTTGAAAAGGGATTGGAAATAGATTAGGAACCTTTTATTTAAGCAATTAGGTTAGTTTAATTTCTAAAATTTAGAAATAGGAAAATCGCATTGAATACCGATTTCAGAAATCGCATTGAATGTGGATTCGCAAATCCGCATCAATTGGGGATTCGTAATCAGCATTACAGTAGGAAATAAGGTAGAATAGGGGAGAGAGGAGGGAATTTCAGCCAACGTGGTCCCAATCCAAATTGGAGTGGATTTCCCTCCCCCCCTGTAATACCCCAAAAATTAAATCGGGAGAGAATAATTAAAATCGGGGGAATATTTCTTTTAGCAAAACGATTGAACAAGAGAAAGAGGGGTTTTAATGTAATACTCCAATTTATTCTATGAAAGAAAGCGTTCAAAAGAGAAATTAGACATAAAAAAGGGGGTTTCTGCAGTTTTTCGGCAACTTGGGCCTTGGGCCTTGGCCCAGGAGGCCCATGAGGGGTCGGCCACCAATAAAAGGAAGGGGGAAAACCCTAGATATACTGTAGCTACAGTGCCACCGCACTGTAGCACGGTTACTGTAGCACACCTCTCCTCCATGGTGGTGCCCCCCTCCATTGGTGCCTCCCTTCCTCGCCGTCGGTGCTCCCTCCTGCCGATCAAGTGAAGAAAGGAGAGGAGATCAACTTCGTGGGGAGAGTTCATCATCTTTCTGCGATTCTACAAGGGTAACGTCGCGTGTTCTTCATTGTTTGATACGTAATAGTTGCGGTTGATGTCATTTGGTAGATTGATTTGCGTCGGTTTAATAGATCGCGTTCTGTCCAGATTATTGCGCGGTCAGTTTCGTGTGTTTAGGTACCGAATTAGGAGTTTTGGTCTCCTAGAGTTATGTAGATAATGTTCTTAGCTTTCAGTGGCCGCCAAGAACGCCAAAATCCGATTAACGGTTAGAAAGTTATGAATTGTTTAGTGCCGCTGTCTGGTTAATTTGTCAACATCCTGACAGTCTGTAGAAAACTGAGTTAATCTATTAGTTAAAGACGAAATCAGAGGATCTCAATATAACGAAAATTGTAGGTAATTTCCATACCTTTTCAGAGAGATAAAGAACACAAGATTTGGACTTTCGTAGCAAAAGTTATGATGGTTTTAGTGTACTGTCCAGAGAAGCCGACGTGAAAATTGTTGTTCTGTAGTTTGGCTTGGTAGGGGCTGTAGATGGCATAATCAAAAGGGCTCCCCAACTAAGTTTATTTGGGTAATTTAATTACCTTTCCAGAAAGTCTGAGAACACCTCATTTGGACTCCTGAACAGAAAGTTATGTATTTTAGAAGTTGACTGTCCGCAGTGATCACCAAAGCGATCGCTAGAAATTGGAAGATTGGAAAACGCTTGAGAGATTAGCGAGTTCGTTTGTGTTTTTATTTATGCTTTTGATCCAGTATGTTGGTCTTAGATTGGGGTTATCTTTATGTTCAGGTGGGAGCGTGATCCCAGGGGCAGCGCCCTCTTCGCGTCCACCGTTCTCGCACGGTTGAGGCAAGTATTCGGGTTATAGCATATTTATGCTTGTATGCTGAGAGTGTTTGTGTTTTGCTCGTAATAGCCATGCATGAATGTTAATGTGATGAGTTTCCATTTATCTTGATGAATGCTAGTTATGGTTAAAGTTGATGTTATTGTGATGAGTTCCAATTTTATTCTGGTGAATGCAAGTACTCTGATTGAGAGAATATGTATGAATGTTTGATAGAAGGTGCTAGTACTTTGATGCGTACTAACTGTAATACCCCATTTTCGTTTAGAAAGATTTCAGTTCGAATTCAAACTTAGAAATAGAAAATTTGGCGTTTCGTCGGTTCTTCTAGTTTTGGGCTGGGCCTTAGCAGCAGAGGCCGAGAGGAGGCCTTGTGGGCCAAGGGAGCTGCCTTGGAGCCAAGGAGGGGCAGCCATAGGGCCCAAGCCCACCTAGTGGCCGCCAAAGGGGCCTTAGGGGCGGCCAAAACCTAATTTCCTCCCCTACTCCCACCTCTCCCCCTCCTGCAGCCGCCACTTCCTCCCCTCCACCTTGCGCCACCTTCCAGCAGGAGCCGCCCCTCCTCCACCTCCCTTGCTGCTGCCCAAGGTCATGGTGGTACCTCCCCATCTCTGGAGCTGCCCGTGGTGCCAATCTTCCCTTTGGCGGCATCTCGCGAGGAACGGATTGGATCTTTGGAAGATCGCTGATCAATAGGGCGGGGAACATATTCGTGGATCAACCATCGACTTCCTGGTTGCAGCAAGGGTAACGAATCCCGAGCCTCTTCGGTTGATTGGTGGTAGAAGTTATTTGGATCATATTTGTTTAGATCGATTTGCTGCGAGTAGAAAGTTGTTCTGTCCAGAACCTTACGCGGCCTGTTTCGTGTACCTAAAGGCAGAATTAGGGATTTTGATCTCCTAGAGTTTTGTAGGTCTTGTTCTTAGCTTTCGGTGGCCGCCAAGAACACTAAAATCCGATGAACGAGTCAAAAGTTATGATAGATTTACTATCTGCTGTCCAGAATCCTGACGAGAATTAGCAGTCTCTGTATAGGTTGATTTATGGCCTAGTTAGAGGGTGATTCAGAGGTCTTGCCCATAACAAATTTTGAAGGTGATATCACTAGATTTCAGGATTGATAAAGAACACTTCATTTGGATTTATAGATCAAAAGTTATGCACTTTTCAATGTGACTGTCCAGATTGTATGTCAGTCTGTCCAGATTGTATGTCAGTTTCTACCTTTAGTTTTGACCCGTGTGCCACTTTTTGTTAAAGGCAAAATTTGAATGTCGTGCCAACTAGTTTATTGTAGGTAATTTCATAACCTTTTCATATTGGTAAAGAACATTCAATTTGGAGTTACCTAATGAAAGTTATGATCTTTTTAATTCTGCTGTTCATTCTGTTGACAGTTTCTGTACTGAAAGTTCAAGCATTTATTAACCCATTAAATTGGCCAAATTGGTTTATCACGTCAACTAGAGTATTGTATATTAGTCAGTTAAGAAGCTACAGCAGTTGGGTTTACCATTTTTCGACTTCCAGACTTTGAGTTATGTTAATTTCCGTGCTGCTGTCCAGATACAGTTTATGGCAGAAATCGTTGTTTTCAGTTTAGGCTTTGTAAGAATGACTTGAGTCATCAGGAAAGCAGGGTAGAATGCCGATTAGTAGTGTTGGGTATATTATGTCCTTATTGAAATTATTTTACTTGTTTAGGAGGTGAAGCCTCGGGTTTAGGAGTATCACCTTTGCCGACTAACGCGTCGCATCGCGGAAGGCAAGTACATTGCCACCCTTAATGATTGTGATTGATGAATGTTTATACGGTCATGCTGTGATTTTGTATGATACTAGAGAAGATGGATTGTCTATGTTCTTTCATATGTGTTGAATCCATGTTTTGTTATCATGTCTTTCAATATTCAGTATTTCATTCTATGCATTCATTATGCATGATTCATCCACGAAAGTGGATTGCAAGTCCCACCATTCGGTGTGGGCGGTGTTGGACATTGTCATGTCCGTCCACGGAGTGGATTTGAAAGACCCATTAATTCCGAATGGGCATGTAAGACCCATTAACTCCAAGATGGGCAATGTTGGACACCGTATGAAACGTTCTTCATACGGGAAGTGGATCCCCGCATTTTTGTTAAGATGCGGGCTTGAGTGAACACCGACGGGTGTTTCACTGGCTATACCGGTATATGCATGTGTGCAGTCCATTCCTTTGATTTTGAGCATTCATATCATGTCATATGTAATCAGTTGTGAAGTGATCGAACCTGATGATGAGTTTGTCTTATTCATATTGAATGATTATCTTATTGATAAATGTATTTGCTGAGTCATGGACTCACTCTTGCGTTGTTTGTTTATTTTAGGTAACTCCTAATTGGTAAATGAAGGATACCTTCTCCACATGGATGTTGATTTATTACTGCGTGAGAACCTTCTTTATTGATGATCAGTATTAAATAACTTAGAAAGTGAAGGAAGGATACCTTCACCATGTCCTGTTTATCTTAATGCTGTCTTTAGTTGTTATACTTATTTCAAATTCTTCCGCATAATGGATGTATGTTAGTTGTTTTAGGTGACATCTTGGCTTAGGATAGCCGTGGTGTTACGATTGGTATCGTAGCGGGCTTTAGGTCCGTGGTAATTAAGTTATTAAATTGACACACTGTGCACAGTAGGTGGGGTTGGAAAATTGCATTGCTTCCGCAATATCTGTTATTATGTTTCATTTTGTTGAGCAATTGTTGAATTGTTTCTGTACTATCATCCTTGTTGGTAATATATGATCTGCTATGATATTCAATATCTATGAACTAATACTATGATTGTCATGAGATGATCCTGTATATTCATAAGGGAGTATTTTGGTGAAGCGTGTTGTTAACGGATGACAAGAAGTGGAGGTCGTGGTTGTTACTCTGGGATTCACCAGGTTACACCACTGTTCGCAGAACGTGGTTAGAGGAGTAGTTACCCCGAGTACCATAGTTTCAGGTGTCAAGCGTGAGTTGCTTTAGAAAGTTGTTCTCTTCCTTGATTTCTGAATTTGGCAATTCTTGTCCGTGGTGGTTGATGAATTTCTCTGGGTTTGTGGTTCATGATAGTTTATGGTTTTCAAAAGATCCTCTTGGTTCTCTGAAATAATTATTGCTTTTATTTGTTGAGTTGCTTTTACTACTTGTGATCGTTGTCAATTGGCAAGATTGATGTTTTCATGGTTACTCCTTCTTTCTCATTACAAAAGAATAACTCATTTACTCGTTTGATAGCTTGGTTAGTGAGAGTTTCCCGCTATAAGTTCGTTTGCATGGGAAAGCTTTGGTTGTATGTGTTTTTTTGGATTACTTCGAGCGTTGGGGTTTGAAGTCTCTCTTTTGCTGAAGTAAAGTGTTAGAATCCTTTTGTGGTGTCTTGCCATGCTTAAATTGAGAATTTATAACTAAGCGAATAAATTGTTACGATATGAGTTACCAAGTCGGGTTATTAGCATGGTGCAAATCAATTATTCTTAACTACCATCCATGAAAGTGAAATTGATTAATTTGAAATGTCCTTGTATTTGATTCATGGTGTATGTTAAATAAAGACTGTCAATATCTATTCAGAACCTATAGATCTTACATAAGAGTTAGATTTATCTATTTCCTGGTATGCTAAAATTGTTGAAACTTGTATAAAGTACCAGATGGGTGCTGGTGTATCGACTCATGAAATCTTGTTTATAGGAAATTATGTTAGTGAATCTTTAATCATGTTTTGAAATGATTTCTGAACAAAGGTGAAATGTGAATCTATGTTTATATATGGTTATGTGATTGCAAATGGAATTAGTACCGTATGTATACGCGTGATTAGTACAATCATCGATTGTTAATAAGCGTTGAAGAAGGTGTTGAGCAACACCAACAGTTGAGTAGATGAATTTCGTAAGTAGTCTTTGATAGCGTGCCTTGTGATATTGTTATTGCTTAGCATAATCTTGTTATGATAAATTTGTTTCAACCTTGTGGTTTGTGTTCCCTTTGGGAAGTTTTAGGATGGAGTAATAAAGTTTGTGATTCTTGGTACTAGTGTATGTTGTCGATGTTATTAAATCGTCAAAATGTGAGAATGAGGTTAATTCGTAGTAATTTGATCACCCATGGTGATATTTCCTAAATGATCAAATTTCAGAATTTGTATTCATGATCTTTTGGGGGGTTCAGGCATCCTTATGACTTGTGACATACTAATTGAAATGAAGGGTGTGAGATTTACAGTTTGAAATCTTTTGTACCTTATGACTTGTGTGATAGCGAGGTTGCTTTGAGTAAGCGACATGTTGAATGATCTTTTGGTTTTCATCTGAATCTCGTGTTGTGGTCTTCAAGCATCCTTTGTTGGAATTGGCGGGATCTTTGTTATAAAAGAAAAATTGCTTCTTATTGAAAGGAAAAGTTGTACTATAAGTATTTGAAGTACATTGATCTTATCTTGTGTTTTTCCAACCTCTTTGCTATTTGTTAATCTTTTGGTCTTTTGGCTATTGAGATGACAACCATTTTCGTATGCTGAAATTTATTTCTTCTTACCTCTTCTTCTAAGAACATGGTAATTGTTGTGGGATGTGAAGCCTTTTGTTGAGTGATGACGACTTATTAGTGGTAGTCTAGTGATGTTTTTGTAGGAGCCTTAAATATCTCGATGTTTAAGATACAATGGATAATATATTATTTCCATGGAATAATCCTTGAGAAGGATATGTTTTAAATAGAATGTTTATCTTGGAGCTAGCGATTCATTGATGTTAAGAAATGAGTGTTTGTTAATTGGGAAATTATTGTTATGTCAAGTAGTGCGATGCTCTCTTGATTCTTGTTTATCTTTGTGTGTTTATGGCGAGACCATTTGCAAATTTAGTTGACTTATGTTGAGGCGTAGTCTTTTCGATTAAAAAAAAATTTGATTGTTTTGATCCTTCGAGTGATTTTTCACTCTTAGCTTACGTGGTGTGGTTCTCCAATTGTCTACTTGATGAGTAGAAATATTTTGTGGTGAATCCTTTGTTTTGGATCGTGGTCCTTTGAAGGAAAGCTGGTTGCTAGTGTGATGCTTGAGAGTTCTTTACTCTTACATTTGTTGGGTTATATTTGTATAATATATCGTTGTGCTTCTAGTAGAATTATGTGAGTGGAATTGGTGATCAAATTCTTGAGAATGGGTATAGTGTGTTATCCTGAGTATATCTAATAAGAGGAAAGTGTTTTAAGAAAGAGAATGGTTTTAGAAAGTGGTCTTAATAGTTATTGCGGGAAATTTTGCCAAAATGGCAGGACCTGTTGGCTACTCAGGGCCGACAAAAGAGTTATGCGGATGTTCGGCGCCGAGAGTTGGAGTTTGCGGTGGTAGCCTTGTGCTCCTTGGTGTCTCCAACCAAGGGTGTTGTTCGTTTTGGTACCACCGAAGCTTAGCCCGCGGTACATGGTCCTTTTCGGTGGTTGCTCGGGTGGGTAGTGTGGCTTATCGTTTGGAGCTGCGGACTCTTTGAGTGGTGTGCACAATGTTTTTCATGTGTCTATCTTTGAGAAATACTTTGGATCCAGAACATAAAATTGACTGGAGCAGTCACGGTGGAGCGAGATCTCACCGTGGAGAGTCGGCCATTCGTATCTTGGATACATCGGAGCGGGTCTTGAGGAATAAGACCATCAAGTATGTGAAGGTCCTTTGGACGAATCAGTCTGAGAGAGAGGCTACGTGGGAATTGGAGGATCTTATGCGAAAGAAGTACCCCGAGTTCTTCGAGGCTGGTGAGTACACCTAGTTTGGGTTGCTGTTCTGCTTGTGGTCTGTTCTTTGTGGTCTGTAGAATTGGATTCGAGGGCGAATCCTTTTAAGGTGGGAAGAATGTAATATTCCAGAAGTGTGAGAAGTCAAGAAACGGATTAATTAAAATTAATCGGTAGAGAATAATTTTAGTCGGGGAAGGTTTTTTTAGTTTTCGTCAAATCCAGCGTAGAGAGGGGCTTTTCTGCGTTTTTCCGCTACCTTTGGGGCTGGGCCTTGGCCCATCTAGTGTGGCCGGCCAAGGGGGGGGAGGGCCACCCTCCCCCAAACCCTAGCCGCCCCCTCCCCTCTCCCCCTTTCCTCCTCCCACTTGGCAGCCGCCCCTACTCCCCTTCCTCCCTCTTTGGCGAATCCTCTTTCCCCTTGCACCTCCCTCTCCCAAGGTGCTGCCCCCTGCACCTCCCCTCATCCAAGGTGCTGTCCTTTGCGCAAGAAGGAAGAAGGAGAGGAAGAAAAGAAGGAGAAGAAGGAGAAGAAGGAGAAGAAGGAGAAGAAGTTTTGCGTGGGGTTTGGTTCAGCGTTTTCTAGTGGTTCTACAAGGGTAACGAGATGTTTTCCCCGCTGTTTGATCCTTAGTAGATGCGAATTTGATTAGAATTGTCGGTTAATTGTTGGGCTGCAGAAGATGCAGTTCTGTCCAGAACCTTGCGTGAGTATTTTCGTGTATTTAGAGTCTGAATTTTAAGTTTCCATCTCCTAGAGATATGTGGGTTATTTCGTTAGCTTTCAGTGGCCGTGAAGATCACTCGATTCCGAGGTCTGAGTCAAAAGTTATGGTCGATTTAGTATCTGCTGCCAGAAATCTGACGAGAATAATCTGTCTGGTTATTTCCTAAAATATGAAAGGGAATTTGGTAGAATCTGAAAGTTCACCCTTCTAGGTTATTGTAGGTAATTCGATAACCTTTTCAGATTGATAAAGAACGATCAATTCGGAGTTACCTATTAAAAGTTATGGCCATTTTAGTTTTGCTGTTCGTTTGTGTAGACAGTTTCTGTACTGAATGTTCAGACAATGGGTAGCCTTTTATTTTGGCCGAATTGGTTTATTGTGTCAACTAGAGTATTGTAGATTATTCAGTTAAGAATATACAGGAATTGGATTTACCCCTTTTTGACTTCCAGATCTTGAGTTATGTCTTTTACCGTGCTGCTGTCCAGAATCAGATTACGGCAGGAAATGTTGTCTTTCGGTTTCAGCTTGGTAAACTTGTTTTGAGTCGTCAAGTAAGCGTTGTAGAATGCCGATTTAGTAGCGCTGGGTGTATTATGACCTTATTGAATTTATTTTTACTTGTTTAGGAGGTGAAGCCTCGGGTTTAGGAGTATCGCCTTGGCCGGCTAACGCGTCGCATCGTGGAAGGCAAGTAAATGTAGCGGTTGTGCTACGGTTTAACTCGTGGTTCTTACTACTTGCACTATGTATGATTGACGTAATGTTGAACGATATGCCATGGTTACATGTTTTCTAAGTATGAATGTGGTAGCAAGATATTAATCAATTGCTATGTTTGGATGAGTTTGGGTAGTATCGTGGTAATTTGCTTAATGAGCCAAATGCGAATATGAAAATAAACTCAAGGTGGACATATTGATAATTCCTTGTGGTTTTATTCATGATGATCTTGTTGTGGTCTATGTGGTAGAGTTCCCTTTAGATCGATTGATTTTGATCTTGGTGAATCGAGTGTGGGTTATGTGGTAATGGTCTTATGACACAATGGTATGGTGCTTAATGAGACACATGTGGATTATGAGAAATATTCATGATGAGTATGTTGTTGACCTTCGTGGTTAAATTCTTGTGGTTTATGATTATCATATCATTCATGACATATCATGACATTTGCATTGTGGATGTCGCCGCTTTTAGCGCGACCGTCAGACGGTACAACATCGTGCATTGCAGAAAGACGATGCATACCTTTACCTTGTTGGGTAAAGGTGCAGTGGAGCATAGCATACATATGCATTGCATTGTGGAAAGATCATTTGCATACTCATGCAAGATATTGAGGTGAAGTTATTTTGCAAACAAACGCAACTTCATAGTTGCAATGTGGAAATTGACTCATGAGAGTCTCTTGTGGTGCGTGTAATGTGGTTGTGGTTGTGGAATAGGGTTCATCCCTTGTGGTATGGTAGAGGTTGTGATTGTGGCATGAGATTCTTCTCTCTTGTGGTAATTGTTGATAGCAGTTGTGGATGCGAGAAATAGTAAAGTTATGAGGTAAAACATGTTAATACCTTATTGTCATTGGTAGTGGTAGTGGTGATTAATATGAAGCGGTTGATCAAGATTCAATTGTTAATATTTTACTATCATTGGTAGTAATTATGGTTGAGGCTATAATTATGATCATTATGGGGATTGGATATTGATGCTTAATATCTCTGTAGTTTAATTAGCTTGTAAATGAATGTGGATTCACATTATGGATGTGGACATATGGATATTTTAATGATGTTGTGTATTTGTTTGTAGACTGAATAGCCTGTTAAACAGTTTGCTTGCTGAGATTTTTATCTCACTCTTGTTGTTTCTTCCCCTTTCGGTGATTGTTGAGCATTCATGGGATGGGTAGAGCGGCACCACAAGAATGCACTTGGTTCATCAACTCATGTAGTAATAAAGTCAATGAAATTCTAGCCAAACGCTTAAATATTTGTGGATGATTATGTTATTTAATAAGGATGGACTTGTGAACCATTCTTTGATTAATCTGATAGAGGTAGTTTAATTAATGAACTTGTTACCGTTATCTTTGTTCCCTTAGTTGTTTATGCTTCCGCTTAATACTTCTTGTTTAGAGATGTTGCGAAATAAGTTATAATTGAAATTATTGGCTAGTGTAGAGTGGTTTAGTAGCATTCCAGGTATTGTGGGTCCTGGGTGTTACAGATTGGTATCGAGCGGGCTTTAGGTCCGTGGTAATTAAAAATATTAAATTGACACTTTGGTGCAGTAGGATGGGATGGGTCAAGCATTGCATGCATGCTTTGACATGTTATATTGATTATTCATGCTATGAGATAATCTTGTATGTTTATGTGTTGTTTCTATGACTGCTATGAGTGAGGATAGTCAATGATAAGAGGTAGGGTTTATGTCGTTGCCTTGGGCATTGCCGTTTATACCCCAATTCGTGGTACGGATATTGATGCGATTACCTCGGGTAACTTAGTTGCGGATGTCATGGGTAAGTTTCTTAGAAAAGTGTTATCCTCCTTGAATTGATGTTGGCGATTCTTGGCCTATTGCGATTAATGATTTTCTCGGGTTAGTTGTTTATTGCGGTTGTTGGGTGTCACTAGGCCTCCAATTGTTCTTGAGGCCAAGTATTATTTCTTTCGATTGATGGGATGTTTGATCGCTCGTGAGCAGTGCTTTTGGAGAGATTGGTATTTTCCGTGTTGTTCCATCTTTCTTCTTTGGAAAACATGACTCTTGTATTTCGTTTGTTATTTTGAGAGAGAATCAAAGCTTTATGTGAGAAGTTCATTAACTTGTGGAAGCATTGGCTCTATGCATTTCTTCCGAGTTATTTCGACTTTTGAAGTTTGATTTCTCCTAGAAGGAGTGTTAAAATCCCTTTATGATGTTTTGTTGTGTTTAAGTAGTAGGTGGCAATTATGTAAATAATTGGTAGATTGTGAATTATCAAGTCGAAAAGTTAGTGTGGTACATCATTAATTTCTACTATCATCTTTAGAAGTGAAGTCGATTAATATGATGTTGTCTGTTGTAGTATCTTGAAGATTTGTGGCTAAGAATTTAGCGATACATGTGTAGAACTCATGCATTTATCAAAGAATATGAAAAACAATTGTTTTGATTATTGTAGTTGTTTAATTTTCCCAACTTGTTGGATAGATTGGATTGATTGATCTTAAGTAATTAATCGACCATTCGGGATGGTCAAGTAAGGAGGTGTTGGAATATTGCCTTAATAAGATTAACCTTTAATATGTTCTCTCTTTACATACTTGATGAGCATGTACAAATTAAAGTTATGCAACTTTTACCACGCTAAATTGTTGAAATATGTATAAAGAAATGGATGAAGGTTGATGTATTGACTTGTGGAATCTGGTCTTATAAAGTGGTATTGTTGATGTTTAAAGTTATTTTATTTTAATATCTTAACATAAGGTGGAGTATTGAATCTGTGCTCTTTATTTGTCTTTGAGATTGCAAATTAGAGATAGGATCATTAATGCTATCTTGATGAAAAATTAATAATCAATTATTGACAGCAATGGCTAGAGTGTAATTACTTTTTGCTAAACTAGAGTTGAGCATCAGTACGAGATAAATGTATGAAATCTAATAAGAGATTCATACTAGCATGTTTTGTGAGGTTGTTATGTTCTAATATCAGCTTGTTAAAGAGTTTGTTTTAATATGATGGCTTATGCACTAGGTTTAACTAGATTAAGTAGTTGGAATCTTATTTGGATAATAAGAACATGATGAAGTGATTTATGGTGTTCCTTTTGGAAAAAAAATATGAAGGAGTGGGATGATATGCTGATTTTTTTTTTTTTTGCAAAGAATGTTTTATCTTGTTGTGAATTCAATCGATAGCATGTAGTTGTGATTATGGTGTTGAATGTTTTAAAAATAAAGGAATTTGTTAATTCCATAATACTAATTGAAATGAAGGGTGTGAGATTTACGGTTTGAAATCTTTTTGTACCTTATGACTTGTGTGATAGCCGAGGTTGCTTTGAGTAAAGCGACATGTTGAATGATCTTTTTGGTTTTTCATCTGAATCTCGTGTTGTGGTCTTCAAGCATCCTTTGTTGGAATTGGCGGGATGCTGTTATAAAAGAAAAATTGCTTCTTATTGAAAGGAAAAGTTGTACTATAAGTATTTGAGGTACAGTTGATCTTATCTTGTGTTTTTCCAACCTCTTTGCTATTTGTTAATCTTTTGGTCTTTTGGCTATTGAGATGACAACCATTTTCTGTATGCTGAAATTTATTTCTTCTTACCTCTTCTTCTAAGAACATGGTAATTGTTGTGGGATGCGAAGCCTTTTGTTGAGTGATGACGACTTATTAGTGGTAGTCTAGTGATGTTTTTGTGGGAGCCTTAAATATCTCGATGTTTAAGATACAATGGATAATATATTATTTCCATGGAATAATCCTTGAGAAGGATATGTTTTAAATAGAATGTTTATCTTGGAGCCAAGCGATTCATTGATGTTAAGAAATGAGTGTTTGTTAATTGGGAAATTATTGTTATGTCAAGTAGTGCGATGCTCTCTTGATTCTTGTTTATCTTTGTGTGTTTATGGCGAGACCATTTGCAAATTTAGTTGACTTATGTTGAGGCGTAGTCTTTTCCGATTAAAAAAATTTGATTGTTTTGATCTGTCGAGTGATTTTTTCACTCTTAGCTTACGTGGTGTGGTTCTCCAATTGTCTACTTGATGAGTAGAAATATTTTGTGGTGAATCCTTTGTTTTGGATCGTGGTCCTTTGAAGGAAAGTGGTTGCTAGTGTGATGCTTGAGAGTTCTTTACTCTTCATTTGTTGGGTTATATTTGTATAATATATCGTTGTGCTTCTAGTAGAATTATGTGAGTGGAATTGGTGATCAAATTCTTGAGAATGGGTATAGTGTGTTATCCCGAGTATATCTAATAAGAGGAAAGTGTTTTAAGAAAGAGAATGGTTTTAGAAAGTGGTCTTAATAGTTATTATGGAAATTTTGCCAAAATGGCAGGACACATTGGCTACTCGGGGTACGATAAAAGAGTTATGCGGATGTTCGCGCCGAGAGTTGGAGTTTGCGGTGGGTAGCCTTGTGCTCCTTGGTGTCTCCAACCAAGGGTGTTGTTCGTTTGGTACCACCGGAAGCTTAGCCCGGTACATCGGTCCTTTCCGGTGGTTGCTCGGGTGGGTAGTGTGGCTTATCGTTTGGAGCTGCCAGACTCTTTGAGTGGTGTGCACAATGTTTTTCATGTGTCTATGCTGAGGAAATACTTGCGGGATCCAGAACATAAAATTGACCTGGAACAGGTCACAGTGGAGCAGGATCTCACTGTGGAGAGTCGGCCAGTTCGTATCTTGGATACATCGGAGCGGGTCTTGAGGAATAAGACCATCAAGTATGTGAAGGTCCTTTGGACGAATCAGTCTGAGAGAGAGGCTACGTGGGAATTGGAGGATCTTATGCGAAAGAAGTACCCCGAGTTCTTCGAGGCTGGTGAGTACACCTAGTTTGGGTTGCTGTTCTGCTTGTGGTCTGTTCTTTGTGGTCTGTAGAATTGGATTCGAGGGCGAATCCTTTTAAGGTGGGAAGAATGTAATATTCCAGAAGTGTGAGAAGTCAAGAAACGGATTAATTAAAATTAATCGGTAGAGAATAATTTTAGTCGGGGAAGGTTTTTTTAGTTTTCACAAATCCAGCGAGAGAGGGCTTTTCTGCGTTTTCCGCTACCTTTGGGGCTGGGCCTTGGCCCATCTAGTGTGGCCGGCCAAGGGGAGGGCCACCTCCCCAAACCCTAGCCGCCCCCTCCCTCTCCCCTTTCCTCCTCCCACTTGGCAGCCGCCCTACTCCCCTTCCTCCCTCTTTGGCGAATCCTCTTTCCCCTTGCACCTCCCTCTCCCAAGGTGCTGCCCCCTGCACCTCCCCTCATCCAAGGTGCTGTCCTTTGCGCAAGAAGGAAGAAGGAGAGGAAGAAAAGAAGGAGAAGAAGGAGAAGAAGGAGAAGAAGGAGAAGAAGTTTTGCGTGGGGTTTGGTTCAGCGTTTTCTAGTGGTTCTACAAGGGTAACGAGATGTTTTCCCCGCTGTTTGATCCTTAGTAGATGCGAATTTGATTAGAATTGTCGGTTAATTGTTGGGCTGCAGAAGATGCAGTTCTGTCCAGAACCTTGCGTGAGTATTTTCGTGTATTTAGAGTCTGAATTTTAAGTTTCCATCTCCTAGAGATATGTGGGTTATTTCGTTAGCTTTCAGTGGCCGCGAAGATCACTCGATTCCGAGGTCTGAGTCAAAAGTTATGGTCGATTTAGTATCTGCTGCCAGAAATCTGACGAGAATAATCTGTCTGGTTATTTCCTAAAATATGAAAGGGAATTTGGTAGAATCTGAAAGTTCACCCTTCTAGGTTATTGTAGGTAATTCGATAACCTTTTCAGATTGATAAAGAACGATCAATTCGGAGTTACCTATTAAAAGTTATGGCCATTTTAGTTTTGCTGTTCGTTTGTGTAGACAGTTTCTGTACTGAATGTTCAGACAATGGGTAGCCTTTTATTTTGGCCGAATTGGTTTATTGTGTCAACTAGAGTATTGTAGATTATTCAGTTAAGAATATACAGGAATTGGATTTACCCCTTTTTGACTTCCAGATCTTGAGTTATGTCTTTTACCGTGCTGCTGTCCAGAATCAGATTACGGCAGGAAATGTTGTCTTTCGGTTTCAGCTTGGTAAACTTGTTTTGAGTCGTCAAGTAAGCGTTGTAGAATGCCGATTTAGTAGCGCTGGGTGTATTATGACCTTATTGAATTTATTTTTACTTGTTTAGGAGGTGAAGCCTCGGGTTTAGGAGTATCGCCTTGGCCGGCTAACGCGTCGCATCGTGGAAGGCAAGTAAATGTAGCGGTTGTGCTACGGTTTAACTCGTGGTTCTTACTACTTGCACTATGTATGATTGACGTAATGTTGAACGATATGCCATGGTTACATGTTTTCTAAGTATGAATGTGGTAGCAAGATATTAATCAATTGCTATGTTTGGATGAGTTTGGGTAGTATCGTGGTAATTTGCTTAATGAGCCAAATGCGGAATATGAAAATAAACTCAAGGTGGACATATTGATAATTCCTTGTGGTTTTATTCATGATGATCTTGTTGTGGTCTATGTGGTAGAGTTCCTTTAGATCGATTGATTTTGATCTTGGTGAATCGAGTGTGGGTTATGTGGTAATGGTCTTATGACACAATGGTATGGTGCTTAATGAGACACATGTGGATTATGAGAAATATTCATGATGAGTATGTTGTTGACCTTCGTGGTTAAATTCTTGTGGTTTATGATTATCATATCATTCATGACATATCATGACATTTGCATTGTGGATGTCGCCGCTTTTAGCCGCGATCAGATCGTACAACATCGTGCATTGCCGAAGACGATGCATACCTTTACCTTGTTGGGTAAAGGTGCAGTGGAGCATACATACATATGCATTGCATTGTGGAAAGATCATTTGCATACTCATGCAAGATATTGAGGTGAAGTTATTTTGCAAACAAACGCAACTTCATAGTTGCAATGTGGAAATTGACTCATGAGAGTCTCTTGTGGTACGTGTAATGTGGTTGTGGTTGTGGAATAGGGTTCATCCCTTGTGGTATGGTAGAGGTTGTGATTGTGGCATGAGATTCTTCTCTCTTGTGGTAATTGTTGATAGCAGATTGTGGATGCGAGAAATAGTAAAGTTATGAGGTAAAACATGTTAATACCTTATTGTCATTGGTAGTGGTAGTGGTGATTAATATGAAGCGGTTGATCAAGATTCAATTGTTAATATTTTACTATCATTGGTAGTAATTATGGTTGAGGCTATAATTATGATCATTATGGGGATTGGATATTGATGCTTAATATCTCTGTAGTTTAATTAGCTTGTAAATGAATGTGGATTCACATTATGGATGTGGACATATGGATATTTTAATGATGTTGTGTATTTGTTTGTAGACTGAATAGCCTGTTAAACAGTTTGCTTGCTGAGATTTTTATCTCACTCTTGTTGTTTCTTCCCCTTTCGGTGATTGTTGAGCATTCATGGGATGGGTAGAGCGGCACCACAAGAATGCACTTGGTTCATCAACTCATGTAGTAATAAAGTCAATGAAATTCTAGCCAAACGCTTAAATATTTGTGGATGATTATGTTATTTAATAAGGATGGACTTGTGAACCATTCTTTGATTAATCTGATAGAGGTAGTTTAATTAATGAACTTGTTACCGTTATCTTTGTTCCCTTAGTTGTTTATGCTTCCGCTTAATACTTCTTGTTTAGAGATGTTGCCGAAATAAGTTATAATTGAAATTATTGGCTAGCTGTAGAGTGGTTTAGTAGCATTCCAGGGTATTGTGGGTCCTGGGGTGTTACAACTAAGTAGGACCTATGGTATAGTGTAGTTCCAGAACCTTGGTTCATGTTGAAATGTTGGGGATTATCAAATGTATGGAAACCGTAATCAATTTTATGGAGTAACACAATTGGAAAGTATTGCGATGTTGTGTGAGTGATTCCTGATGATGTTAATGAGTGATTATGTCGGAATTGTGGGGATGTTAGAGATTTAATCCGATGATTTCACCATGTGTTATAAGAGGAATTCGTTGTAGGGGTCTTGGAGGTTAATATTGGGCTTTCCATTTTCATGCTAGACTTTTGGTCGCCCAAAGATTTGTGTGTAGAGGAGATAGAAATCTGGAGTATTCTGAGTAGTGGAATGATTGTTGATAGAACCCTTCTGATGTAGTTCACGAGCGGGTATACTGAGGATTCTGACGTGTTATTCTTGAAAGTTGGACGTGATGATGTATTTCGGTTTAAGCCTAAATTTGAGGATGTTAAATTAAGAGGTTTGAGACCGTGTGGTATGCGATGAATTCGAATCCCAAGGTTTGAGAGATATTTTATTCCAAAAAAAAATGTCTTCTTGTTTAGTGAAGTGTTTTCTTTATTCTCGCGTGAGCTTTGTGCTGTTGACCTATGTCTTTCGTAAGTTGAGTTTGACTCGATTTTGGTATGTGTCGTTCTTATCGGTTCAGATAGAATAAAGGAAGTTTTGATTTGGGTATTTAAAATGATTCCTCCTTTGGTTTTCGTGATGTTTATTCGCAAACTGCCACTTGGAGGGTGGAAAGGTTTTCGTGATGAAATTCTGATTTCTGGATTTTTACTCTTCTGTACCCAGTTGGTAACGTATAGTTGTGATGTGAATCTTTCTTATTCAGATGTGTTTTGCCGGTAAAAGAGTTTGCTTAAAAAGAATTCGATGGTATGTTTCCGGTTAAAGGAGGTGATCCTTGTTTTCAGTAAAGAGTTCAATTGAGAGGTGGAACAAGAGTTCCGTGTTCTAATGTGCATGTTGTGCGGTTCGGCATCAATAGGAAGGTTAACCCCAGGTTCTTTGGGTTGTTTTCGATAGCTGTCGTTTCGATAAGACCGTCTCGGGTTCCTACACGTTGTACTCACTTTTGGTTTCTTTTGGTGTGGAGTGAGTACCTGAGAGATCCGGAGTTTGTTATTCGTTAACAATGTTGACCATCGAGTAAGATCTTACCTTCGAGTCTTGTCCGATGAGTGTACCTGAAGATGTAGGGTTGAGTGTTAGGACTTTCGTCTTTTCACGTCTTTGTGTTGTGGTTCTCAGTCTGAGAGAGAGATGACTTGAGAGTTGGATATTCGCTTGGGGTGAGCGTTAACCGGTTTTGGTCGCAACGGGTATCTGTTTACCGTTGTTAGTTCTTAGTTGTGGTTGTCCTTTCGTGTAGAGCTGTGTGAGGATTCGAGGTCGAATCCTATTTAAGGGGGGTGGAATGTAATACCCCATTTTCGTTTAGAAAGATTTCAGTTCGAATTCAAACTTAGAAATAGAAAATTTGGCGTTTCGTCGGTTCTTCTAGTTTTGGGCCTGGGCCTTTAGCCAGCAGGCCCCGAGAGGAGGCCTTGTGGGCCAAGGGGGAGCTGCCTTGGAGCCAAGGAGGGGGCAGCCATAGGGCCCAAGCCCACCTAGTGGCCGGCCAAAGGGGCCTTAGGGGGGGCGGCCAAAAACCCTAATTTCCTCCCCTACTCCCACCTCTCCCCCTCCCTGCAGCCGCCACTTCCTCCCCCTCCACCTTGCGCCACCTTCCAGCAGGGAGCCGCCCCTCCTCCACCTCCCTTGCTGCTGCCCAAGGTCATGGTGGTACCTCCCCATCTCCTGGAGCTGCCCCGTGGTGCCAATCTTCCCTTTGGCGGCATCTCGCGAGGAACGGATTGGATCTTTGGAAGATCGCTGATCAATAGGGCGGGGAACATCTTCGTGGATCAACCATCGACTTCCTGGTTGCAGCAAGGGTAACGAATCCCGAGCCTCTTCGGTTGATTGGTGGTAGAAGTTATTTGGATCATATTTGTTTAGATCGATTTGCTGCGAGTAGAAAGTTGTTCTGTCCAGAACCTTGCGCGGCCTATTTCGTGTACCTAAAGGCAGAATTAGGGATTTTGATCTCCTAGAGTTTTGTAGGTCTTGTTCTTAGCTTTCGGTGGCCACCAAGAACACTAAAATCCGATGAATGAGTCAAAAGTTATGATAGATTTACTATCTGCTGTCCAGAATCCTGACGAGAATTAGCAGTCTCTGTATAGGTTGATTTATGGCCTAGTTAGAGGGTGATTCAGAGGTCTTGCCCATAACAAATTTTGAAGGTGATATCACTAGATTTCAGGATTGATAAAGAACACTTCATTTGGATTTATAGATCAAAAGTTATGCACTTTTCAATGTGACTGTCCAGATTGTATGTCAGTCTGTCCAGATTGTATGTCAGTTTCTACCTTTAGTTTTGACCCGTGTGCCACTTTTTGTTAAAGGCAAAATTTGAATGTCGTGCCAACTAGTTTATTGTAGGTAATTTCATAACCTTTTCATATTGGTAAAGAACATTCAATTTGGAGTTACCTAATGAAAGTTATGATCTTTTTAATTCTGCTGTTCATTCTGTTGACAGTTTCTGTACTGAAAGTTCAAGCATTTATTAACCCATTAAATTGGCCAAATTGGTTTATCACGTCAACTAGAGTATTGTATATTAGTCAGTTAAGAAGCTATAGCTATTGGGTTTACCATTTTTCGACTTCCAGACTTTGAGTTATGTTAATTTCCGTGCTGCTGTCCAGATACAGTTTATGGCAGAAATCGTTGTTTTCAGTTTAGGCTTTGTAAGAATGACTTGAGTCATCGTGAAAGCAGGTAGAACGCCGATTAGTAGTGTTGGGTATATTATGTCCTTATTGAAATTATTTTACTTGTTTAGGAGGTGAAGCCTCGGGTTTAGAGTATCACCTTTGCCGACTAACGCGTCGCATCGCGAAGGCAAGTACATTGCCACCCTTAATGATTGTGATTGATGAATGTTTATACGGTCATGCTGTGATTTTGTATGATACTAGAGAAGATGGATTGTCTATGTTCTTTCATATGTGTTGAATCCATGTTTTGTTATCATGTCTTTCAATATTCGTATTTCATTCTATGCATTCATTATGCATGATTCATCCACGAAAGTGGATTGCAAGTCCCACCATTCCGGTGTAGGCGGTGTTGACATTGTCATGTCCCATCCACGGAGTGGATTTGAAAGACCCATTAATTCCGAATGGGCATGTAAGACCCATTAACTCCAAGATGGGCAATGTTGGACACCCGTATGAAACGTTCTTCATACGGGAAGTGGATCCCGCATTTTTGTTAAGATGCGGGCTTGAGTGAACACCGATGGGTGTTTCATCGCTATACCGCATATATGCATGTGTGCAGTCCATTCCTTTGATTTTGAGCATTCATATCATGTCATATGTAATCAGTTGTGAAGTGATCGAACCTGATGATGAGTTTGTCTTATTCATATTGAATGATTATCTTATTGATAAATGTACTTGCTGAGTCATGGACTCACTCTTGCGTTGTTTGTTTATTTTAGGTAACTCCTGATGTTGGCTCACTTGGGAGGGAGTAGACACGCACTACTCGTTAACATCATCCTATTCATGTTCAAGATTAAATTTAGTTCTATCTTACATTCGTTAATGATGAACTGTAATAATTAAATTATAATTAGTAAATGAAGGATACCTTCTCCACATGGATGTTGATTTATTACTGCGTGAGAACCTTCTTTATTGATGATCAGTATTAAATAACTTAGAAAGTGAAGGAAGGATACCTTCACCATGTCCTGTTTATCTTAATGCTGTCTTTAGTTGTTATACTTATTTCAAATTCTTCCGCATAATGGATGTATGTTAGTTGTTTTAGGTGACATCTTGGCTTCCGGATAGCCAGGGTGTTACACTAACCATGCAAGGTTGATAGTGTGACATGTATGATTAAGGATGGTAAATATTTGAGATATGATTAATTATTATTCATGAAGGATTGTTCATGTTTGCTAGTATTATGAATATATGTGCTATTCATGGATACTAGAATGCTAAGAATGTCAATGATGAGGAATGCTAGAAGTATGAATAAGTTTATTCATGCACGTCGTTGTTGTGAATCCATATGTATGATGGTTTAAAGTTTTGTTCATGTGCATCATGCAATCATATTGGAGGATTGGTCACGTGGTGACTATGCATGTTCGAGGTCCCCGTCATGTAGATGACGGGCTTGAGGTCCCCACATTCGTGGAATGTGGGCAATGAATAAAGAGGTCCCCATCATAGAGATGATGGGCAAAGGTCCCTATACATGTGGTGTATAGGCTCTTGGTCCCTGTGCGAGAGGACACAGGCAAGGGTATACATCGACGGATGTATACCCCGCATTACCGGTAAAATGCGAAAAGAGATAAAGTTCAAAAGGTGCATTGCATTGATCGCATTCCATGAGTATGAAAGCTATGATTAGTGTAACGTTATTGTGGATCATTGTTGCTATGCTTGTGTTCTTGTTTATAACCTTGTTGATACTTGCTGAGTCTTTGGGCTCACCCTTGCTTTGATATGTTTTAGGTACAACTGGCAGGAACGACATGTATGGGAGGGAGTATATGTTGGATGCACTCACTACCTCACGACCATAAGGCGTTTGCCATTTAATTATACATCAAGATTAAGTAAACTGTTTGAGAATCACTCATAGATGGTTTTGAGTATTTATGTTAATTGTGATAATGAGAATAGCAAGTCTGGATTTTGTTTATTCGATCATCTTGCAAGCTTGTGTAACCTTGATTATGAAGATATTGATAAGTGCCATGATTAATTGTTGGAACCTCGGTATTGTTGACTATACAAAGGAGGTTTTGCCGAAAATTTGTAATTGGTCTTAGTTTAGTTTAGTCTAATTTAATTTTAGTAGCATTCCAGGCTCAATGCTGAGATGGGGTGTTACACCCCCAATCCGAATTGGGGTAGGAAACACCACTATTCCAAAACAGAGTGGGTTTTTCTCCTCTTTGGCCGACCACTAGGTTCCTTCCCCCCTTCATATATTCAAGGGTAACTCCCCCCTGTAAGCAAGTTTGAAGTTGAGGAATAAACCAAAAAGTCATTTTTTTCACGCATATGGCTTTGCCGTGAGGGAGAGGAGAACCGAGCTAGGGTTTTCTTGATTTTGGCGCAAGGATTGGAGGAGCTTTGTCCATCTAATCCCTGTGATCTCGTGTGGATTATCTCATAAACTCGTGTACAAGGTGCACGGTTTGGTGTTGTTCTTTGGGATTGGTTTTGTTTCTTTGTTTGGATTGATTAAACATCAACCAAGTACTTGCTTTTGATATATACTTGTTCTTCCTTTTGGCTGAACCAAAGAGGAAAGATAGGGTTTTGTTTCAATCAAGATTGAAATTCAAATACTGTGAAATATTAGGCTATATTATCCATCAACCACACATTGATCCATGTCATCTTGGTATCAAAGTGCGGTCGATCACAGTACGCGGAATTTTTTCTTACTGAATTCATATGAATCATCATGTCGGGAACTAGCAAGCGTGGTTTCAATGGTGGATTTTCTAAGTAGGTGGAGGAGCCTAGGTACAGTGATAAACTATCATTGGACGTACGTGCTCAAATTGATGCTACTACTAGCTATTTTCTTCGCCGCGATGAGGTGATGTGCACTCAACTTGAAGCTCACATACAAGGGGTGCAAGACATACTAAACGATCGTCTCAATGTGAACAAATGACATATGATGGAGTGTTTCGACAACTTGAACATTGCTATCCGATGTTTAGAGGAGAGGTTACCACCGCTGGGAAGAGGCCATGCATCGGTGCTGCCCCAACCCCAACTTGTACTTGCACAACGTGTTGCATGCTGTGATGGATATGACTTCTACACTACTGATTCGGAGGAGGCTATTTCCAATGACCGTGGAAGACATCAACGATGTCCACGACATGATTACTTTGATCATCGAGGTGCTATACATGGAGGACCTCATGGTGGAGGTGATGAATACGAAGACGACAGTATCTGGAGAATCAAAATCACCATACTGGAGTTCAAGGGTAGATTTGATCCAGAGACTTATTTGGAGTGGGAGATGTGTGTCCATCTAATTTTTGACAACCACCACTACTTCAAGGAGAAGAAGTTTCGTACGTGTTGCTTCGATTGAATTCACCGAGTAGGCTATTATTTGGTGGGATCAATTGAATCATGCAGGGGAGCGTCCTAACACTTGGGAGGCGATGAACCAAGCTACACGGGAATGATTTGTGTCGTCATACTATACAAGGACGCTATATGCAAAGCTACAATATCTTACTTAAGGTGCTAAGACGGTGAGCGAGTACTATCAAGAGATGTAAATACTCATGATCTGTACAAGTATGTGTGAGTCGACAAAGGCAACTATGACACGTTTATTTTAGGGGTTTAACAAAGATGTGCATAACCATGTTGATTTGATGCAATACAACACTGTACAATAGTTACTTCATCAAGTGGAGCATGCATGGGTGAAGGACACTAAAGCAACGGGTGGCCAAACCACTCAAAGTTCTTGGAGGTGTCCAACTTCAGATGAGGGCGATGTGGGATCAACTCCTAAACTAGTTGCATCCACTACACCGGTTCGGAATGCATTCAAGGAAGCTTCAAAGGCCATAAGGACAATGGGCAAAGAACCATCACAAGCTGATTCTAGTGCGTTCTATAGGTCTAGAACTAGCAACATTGAGTGCTTCAAGTGCAAGGGTAGGGGTCATATGAAGAAAGATTGTCCAAACGTGAAGACAATATGCTTACACATGATGGCTATGCAACGAAGAGCGAAAACGAAGAAACTAAAACTTTCGATGAATCTGAAAAGTTAGAAAGTAATACCATAACATAGATTGACAATGCGACACAACGAAAACGGAAATGCATTGCTTGACCCATCCCATCCTACAGTGCACAGTGTGTCAATTTAATATTTCAGTTACCACGGACCTAAAGCCCGCTCTGATACCAACTGTAACACCGCGCCCAACATAGAGACTAGGATGCTACCAACTACTCTATTGACTCAACTAATTTCAACATCTTAATAAACATTCAACCAAACATTCATTCATGAAGGACATAAAACTGATAATCAACACTACCACCATCTATAATTACTCAACAAGAGCGTAACATCTATCAATTGAGCATTGATCAATTTATGAAGCCTCCTCTTTACCAACTAATTCAAAGCAATCCAACATTACTATACCCAAGCAGCTAATAATTAAATAGCTACCTCTAAAACATCATTGACCAACCAAACAATAAAGATGATAGAATAATCCAATCAAACCTTCTAATCCATCAAATGAAATTAAATGAACTTGAATGACGAAGATCTAAGAACATAAATCGATCATCCATGATCATAGTCAAAATCATCCACCACAAAGGATGGTCACAAATTGAATCTAAAGAAATCATCAAGACCATGAATTGTAGATAATTGAACTAGTTTAATCGTTGTAGTTTATGTGTATGTGAAGTGCACCATGTCTAACTCTCCCCATGCATGTCGCTGCCTCAAGAGGTACCTAGAAAGCACAACACAACAAGAGTGAGTCTGCGACTCGGTAAAGTGCAATAGTAATAAATATCATAACATCATAAGCAGCCAATGGGGATAATCAATCCCATCGTGAACAACAGCAATATATATCATAAATCCATCTTTTATGCAAAAATGCAATGAACATGTCATGGATGCTCTTTCTTCATCTTCTTTACAATTACCGGTAATGCCGAGTAGTGTATCCGTCGATACATACTCAAAGCCTGTGCCCTCTAGGCACAGGGATCCAATGCCCACACTCTACGAGTGTGGGGACCCAAGCCCGTCCAATGCATGACGGGGATCTATGCCCGTCCAATGCATGATGGGGACCTCAAAGGAACAATTCTTGGCTACCATGTAGACCAAGATACAGAAATGCATGTCATGATGCAAAATTGAAATTACAATATCAACTCATCATGAACAGGTAATGTTCATCAACATTATCAAACATAAAGTTTCATCATTAAACCTTGGCATTCAACGATTATGAAATAAAGCAACTCATTATTATTATCTGCACTTACCTCAATCGTGAGATAGAAGACAAAAGGCGGAACACTCTAACACCGGGGTTAACCACCACCTGGTAACCAATAATGATACTGGGCATCAAACAAACATGCTTAACAATAATGAGTTCCCATCACCTAAGATTAAACACTTTATCTACTCAAGCTAGTCAACATGCTACTAGAAATCTATTCTAGACAGCAGTACGAAAAACATCATATCTTTTACTCTGAAACTCGAAATGACATGATCTGTAATAGCCCAAATTTCAAATTTCAAAAGAAAATAAAACTTAATTATTTTTGTGGAATTTTCTAAAAAAATTTAAAAGCTTTCTGTAATTATTTTAAAGTCAAAACAAATTTATTTGCAAAATTAATTACCAAATAATAGTTGGAAATATTTTATCTACGTCCAACGGCCAGTTTTCGTGTGATCATTGGACTAGCCGAACGTCCAACGCGCGTGAGCCGTTAGATCTAAGGTAGACGGCCCAGATTCATCGTATCCCCACGCGGTCCGAACGGCCCTTTCTTTGTGAGCTGTACGATCTAAATCCAACGGCCGCTGCAGCGGCCGTTCTTTTTCCTGTTCCTCTTTTCTTCACTGCCATGTGGGCCCGCTACCTTTGTTTTCCCCATCTTTGTCTCCATGTGGACAGCTCGCCGCCATTGTTGCGAGCTCAAAAGCTCTGCAATGACCATATCCTAACCATCCCTGCATCTCGCGCGTGTGTGTGCACGACCGTGTACACCCCCACATTCTTCCCCTTTCTCCGCGACAGTTTCGTCCACGACGTCGCAACCACCGCCACGATCCCCACGACCTCCACGTTGCCCCAGAGCCCCTCAGCGCCTATAAAAGGCAGCCACTTGTGCCCCTTCCTCACCTCATCCATAACCCCCAAACCACTACTCTCGACAAGCTCTAGCGCCGCCGTAATTCATGTTTTAGGGTTTGGCACCGCTGTCAAGGTTTCTTCGAGTTCGCCGTCGTCGTTAATGCCCTACCCTCTTGGAGCTCACCATCGACATCCTCGTTGCTGGAGCTACCTCGGGGACCCCTTCGCTGCTCTAGAGCATCGCCGTCGCGCTCGTCTAACAACGTCCGAACCACTTCGCCGCCAAAAGCTCACCGCCAGCCAACTCCAACGACCATTCTTGCCCAAACCGGTACCAGTACGTGTGCATTATCATCCTCTATCTAATGCGATCTTTCATTTTCGCCAGTGAGCCTTGGATCACCGTTGTCGTGCGCAACCGAGCCTCACTACCGTCAAGCTGACATGGCAGCTGAGTCAGCGTCCATCTCTGCGTCCACCTCAGCAAACGTACATGTGTGTCACCTTGCGTGGCACCACGTCAGCCGCCACGTATACGCCTCGTGCCCGCTAGATTCAAACTCAAGACCTCGGCTCGGTGAACTTAGTTCACCGTGGGCCATGTCAATGACAACTGGGCGCCGCATGTCAGGATTTCTTTTAAATTCTTTTAATCCCAAAACCCTGAGGACTGATGTCAGCTTGCGCTTTATCTCAAATTTTCCTTTAGAAAAAACAATTCAGGAAAATCTTTTAAATACAGATTTAGGGTTAAAACTTCTAAAATCCATATCTTTTGCATCCAAACTCCGATTTGGGTGATTCAAATTTCTAAATTTGTATAAAACCATTATCTAGCTAACTAAACTAAATTTTTTTCTATTTGGAGTTAATTTGATCTATCTTTACGAATTTATATGAATTTCAATTGAATTTATCGTATTTTCGCGTATAGACTTCGACGACTCCGGATTTAGAGTACCAAGACTTCAACTAAGGCAAGTTATACGATTGACCATGTTGATCCTAATATTTTTAAAGTTATTTAAATTCAATTTTTAAATTATTATTGCATGCATACTTTTATTCAATTATTTCAATTCCCTGTTTTTAAATACTTAATTATTCTAATTCCTTTTGTATGGCCAATTTGAATGTTGAAAATCATTACTTTGTCACCATTAGATAAAATAATATTGATAATAATATTATGCTTAGCCAATGCTTAGACCATAATTGTGATTTTGGGAGGATTTAGCCAAACCATTTCAAACTTGGTTTAAATTTGAATATGTGGTATTGCTTGACCATAGAAAATTTGTAAAGATGGTTTTATTTATAAAAAAATCAAAAATGGGTTTGGACTTGGGCGAAATGGATGAATGGTGGGTGCAGGTTTATGCACGGGCTTAATTTGGTTAAGATTAAAGACTAGGGTTTATTTTTCGAAGAAGCCCAAGTCAGTTAAGGACCGATCTTTGAGCCGCTTTTTGCTATGCCCTTCCGTACCACCACATGTTTTGTATGGGTAGGACTTGGCTTAATAATTTGTGATACCTCATTGATATTTGTGCCATGTTGTTGTGTGGGTGTCGGTCAGACAGTAGTCCCACCTGGCGCAAGAGGGGGCTCCCGGAGGATGGTTAATCCAATGGAAGCGAAACCTTAGCGGGCATGAATACTTTAAGGTAGAACATTGTAACGGCCTCATGATAATTGCTTAGTCACACGCCTTTGGAAGCTTGTATTGGCCGACATTAATAGCAAATTATCTCGTGTGGGTAAAGCTGTACAAACTCTGCAGAGTAAAAAACTATTCGAATAGCCACGTCCGCGGTCATGGACATGCTAGCAAAGCCGCTTTGAGTTACACTTTGTTTTTGGTTTTAAAACGTTTTTAACAAATGATTTGAGGATGTTTAATCCTTGTAGTAAAATTGGACGGTTAGCCATGTGATAGGAGAATATCCTTCACCATTCAATCATGGAGGTTATCTATACTATAAAACTGTCATTTTAAACTTGATTTTAGATATAGTATAAAAATGGCCTTGGAAATTATTATGAGTACTTATACTGAAACTACTGCTTTATGCAAAATAAACCATGCCAGTCTCATTTGTTTACCTTATGCATGCATTATAATTCAATATTGGGTGTAACTTGTGAGCACGGTAGTAGTGCTCACTCTTGCTGAATAATCTTTATTCAGGAGAAGACTTCTACCAGGACGGTGAGGATCCAGACGCTTAGGCCTACGCCCCCAGACGATTGCGTGTGGCGAATCGTGTGGCCTACTACTGCTGCTTTTGATTCCGTTGTGTTAGCTGTTTATTTGGCCTCAGGCCCGTTTGTATTAAACTCTGAATCATTAATGTTATTTAATTTCTCATAATATGATTGTGATACCATTTTTGTATAATTATGTACACTGGAAATCCTGGACTAGTGTATCCTTCGTTCCTGGGTTCGACAAAAGTGGTATTAGAGCCATATCGATTGTAGGTCGTGGCCTTAGCTAGAATTGGCAAAACCTTTAAGGGTTATTTTCAAAAATTTAAAAATATTTGCTTGTCCTTCTATGGTCTTACTCATCCTTTCTCTCTCAAAAGATTTCTAAACTCTTGACTTTTCAAAACTTGTAGATGGCTGAAAGACCCACCCGCATCTCCCACAGAGTTTTCACCGGAGAATGGGCTGACGTGCTTTGGAAGATGATGCAACGCTTATATTTCAAAAAGAGGCCTACATACCAAGGCTACAAATACAAAGTGGGACGTCAAGACCGCTAGAGGGTGGAGGTGATCCTCTACTCTAATCTGGCGCACGACACGGTATTCCATATCTTTGACGCCCCAATGCATCGAGACACCTTCTACGATGGTATTCAAGACGTAGCTAGGGATCGATACACATATGATCACCGCCTCTAGGGCACCGGGTTTCACTATTACCTGATGCACATTCCGACCAGACTGGGCAATGCTTTCTGCTCAACCAGAGATGAGGATTCCCCTGAGATCACCCACTAGGTGGACCTGGCCAAGGCGATGGACTATGCCTACGGGAACACCCTGAATGAGTTGTATCTCGTCTAAGGAGGAGCTGGCTCTCTACAAGGTGGGCCAAGCTAGCACCAGCAACTACCCGGACTACACCCCAGCTACCCCATAGATTTTATCTTTAGTTTCGTTCAGTAGTTGTGAATTATGAGCTACCAATCCCCTTTGTGGTAGCCATAATCAATGAATAAAATAAAGTAATAAAAGAACTACTTTGAAAGAAAATTTTGTTCTTTGTCTTATGTTTGTGTATTTTTGGGCTATTTTACTTTTATCCCCCTTAGTGCTATCTTTCTTCTTTTCTCTCTTCTAAATCTTTTGGAAGATCTAGCAAATGGTGACCACCCGCACAGGCAGTCGCAGCGTTAGAGGCCAAGGCAATGAAAATGCTGATTATCACGAGAACCCCACTCAACAACCACCCCCACCACTAGTTGAAGGACCTGATTGGCGCCAAATGATGGCCAATCAGACGCACTTGATCGACCTACTGGCCCAATCACTCAACAATACTCAGAATGTGCAGGCAGCAGCAGCCGCTGTCGCAACTCATGCTCCACCTCAACCTCCGCAGAGAGTGACAATGTTAGAGTTTATGCGCATGCGTCCCCTGACTTTCTCCAGCAGTACAGAAACCCATGGACACTGACGACTAGCTCCGTGCCATTGGGAAGAAATTGGACATAGCTCAGTGCATTGACCGTGAGAGAGTCCTGTTTGCCTCTCACCAACTCAATGGTCCCGCTTCGGAATGATGGGATAACTTCTGCATCTCCCATGCTAATGCACAAGCCATCACCTGGACTGAGTTTGTACGAGCTTTTCGCCATGCACACATCGTCGTAGGGATGATGACTCTGAAGAAGGAGTTCCACTCACTCCGACAGGGCAACCGCTCGGTGAGCGAGTATCTGCATAGGTTCAACCAGCTTGCTCGCTATGCTCCAGGAGACGTAGCCAAGGATGAAGATAGACAGGATAAATTCCTAGAAGGGCTGAATGATGAGATCTCAGTTCGTCTGATTTCCTAGGACTTCACTAACTTCCAACAGTTAGTGGACAAAGCAATCCGTCAAGAGGCTAAACACCAAGAGATGGAGAACCGCAAGCGGAGGATGGTCGCTCAGAAGTTCAACTCTAGAGGTCTTCCCAAGCCTCGTTTCACTCAACCTCGACCACCGCAGCGTGGAAGATTCCAGTCTTCTACATCCAGAGCTCCAGCACCAACACAGCGCCCCAACACCTTCAACTCCCGCAACAATTCCTCCGAGGCCGGCCAGAGAAGAACTCGACTTCTCAAAGAATGGAGTGACTGTTTCCACTGCAATGAGACGGGGCATTATGCCAATAGATGCATGAAGAAGCAACAAGCTGCAACACCAGCCAAGCCAGCATCAGGAGTTCCAGCCACCGGCGACACCCCAAAGCTGACGGTCCAGTTCACCAAGGGACGTGTGAATCACGTCACCGCAGAGGAAGCCCAAGCAGCACCGGATGTCGTTCTTGGTACGTTCCTTGTTAATTCGATACCAGCATCAGTCTTGTTTGATTCTGGAGCTTCATATTTCTTTGTTTCAAATAAGTTTGTGGGAAAATATGGGTTACCTATATCTTTCTTAGTCAACCCTATTATAATCCATTTCCTGTGCTCCGAAATGAGAACCAGTTCTCTATGCCCGAATATTACCCTTGAAATATCCAGAGTATCTTTCCTAGCAGACTTGATAGTCTTGCATTCTCAAGGTCTGGATGTAATTCAAGGAATGGACTGGCTAGCCAAGAATCAAGGATAGATAGACTGTGCCAACAGGTCTATTACCCTCACCAATGAGCAAGGAATCTCTGCTGAATTCAAGACCAAGACTTGTACCGAAGGAAGTTCTATTCTGACCAGCCTGAAGGAAGTAAAACTTGAAGATATACCCGTGGTGCGAGAGTACCCTGATGTCTTTCTTGATGATTTACTCGGCATGCCACCGGAAAGGGATATAATGTTCTTAATTGACTTAGTCCCCGAGACTGCTCCAATCTCAAAGCGACCCTACAGAATGTCAGCCAATGAGTTAGCAGAGCTAAAGAAGCAAATTGAAGAATTCCAGAGCAAAGGATTTATCTAACCTAGTTCATCACCTTGGGGAGCACCAGTGCTATTTGCCAAGAAGAAGGACAATAGTATGAGAATGTGTGTGGATTACAGATCGCTCAATGACGTGACGACCAAGAACAAGTACCCGCTACCCAGGATTGATGACCTGTTTGATCAGCTAAAAGGAGCAAGTGTCTTCTCGAAGATTGACCTGAGATCCGGCTATCGTCAACTGAAGATCAGACCAGAAGATATCCCGAAGACAGCTTTCACCACCAGATATGGACTATACGAGTTTACAGTAATGTCTTTCGATTTGACGAACTGTGAGACCCCGGTTTATTCAGCTTGTAATGCTTAGTCTTCCATTGACTCTAGCATCACAAACAAAATACACCGTGCCTCGGGAAAATGTATACTTCCCAGAATTACAGTATACACACCCTTTTACAAAATATTGCATCAATTCCATACAACACACAGAACTAAAGCTTAAACTTTACAAGCAAAAGACATATAGTAAAGTTATTACAAAAGAGAGGTCAACCGGCCAAGACAAGTTAAAAGAATTAATCAACAATGGAAGCAAAATGCCATAAGATGGCTACAAACAAAAGCCAACCGGTTTGCCTCATACCCACAAGGCAATCTGACGGGGCCGCCAAGCTAGTCGTCCACACTGTAACAAAACTCACAAAAGTCGATCCCTTGGGGGATCAACCTCCTCTGGAACAAATAAGCAATGCAAATGAGTACAAAAATGTACTTGCAAGACTTACGAGTAACAAACCTAGATACTACTACATGCATGCTTTAATCAAAGGAGAAGGCTCAAGGTTCATTTTCAGCATAAAACAGATTTTATTTGCAATAGATAATATGTTGAAGGCAGTTTTAACAATCTGAATTTTATTTCCATAAATTACCACGAGATAATAAGTAATAATCATAAAGACATCCTGGAGATGACTAACCCAATAGCCATCAGAACAATAGCACGAATTACCCATTCGTACCACCCACATCAAGTTTTAATTAGAAAGGTTGTAGTCTAGTTCTTGCACAACCTTACCAAGCATGTCCATAACCTAAGACGAGGCTATTCAAATAGATCAAACCCTGCACGGGAGTACTAATGTACCCACACTTTGGACCGCCTTTTTGCCACTAGATTAAACACACTTCCTTTGGTATGCCGCCACAGCTAAGTCCTACGAGACATTTCCAATGGAAAATGCTAATTAAGAGTCGCAAGCATGGGGGTTAACCCTTAGTGACCTGCCGGCGAAATAGATCACAAGGACCCATACGTAGAGTAGGATGCACCAGCCCAGCCGTAGCAACTGCGGGTGCTCCCCTCTTTTACTTGTCCCATGTTGCATATAAAAATATACAACCCACCATGCGACTCATTAATTAACGCCCCCCAAAGTACTAAGTCAAGAGAGGTCCCATATATCTCTAGTGTGGTTAGCGTGTAAATATCGCTTGGCTTAGTGACACAAGTAACTCGGTCCTTGATGACCCGGGCACCATTCCAGTCACTCCAAAAGATCACACCATCATACCATTGTGCCCAAGTCTAAAACATTTTATTTTTAGTTTTGGTTTGCACAAATAAACAAAGCACAAGGTATTGATCATAAGTAATAACAAGTTTTGTGTGATCAAGGTCATCGACTAAGTCGATAACCGCCCAATTCTACCGGTAACTAAGCATTGCTAAGACAATAAAAAGATCATAAATCATTCACTGGGTTCTAATTCACCGGTGAGGATAATAACCTAAGGCAGTGGCAGGGGTGAACAATTTCAAGGCAACAATGCAATAGGATTAGCTACCTCTGATCGACAAACATTAACTTCGACACAAGAAGCATGCATACTTAGTTTTTGCAAACAAGATATTAAACTTTAAAACTAATAGGAGCAATATGATCAAATGATGCTACATCTGCTTGCCTTGTCGTAGATCACTGGTTTGCTGCAGAGGGTCACTCTCGCAATCAACACAATCGTTGGGACCTATCGAAAGAGCGAGAACATCCAATAAAAACAGCGAACACCGAAAAAACTCAAAATTCAAATTGCTCCAAAATCCATGAAATTTATACAGCAGGACGAGCGTGATTTTAAATGAATTTAGCAACAAGAATCATTCAATTTGGGTTAAGTTTGCAAAAGTTATGGCCTAATTAAGTTCAGTCTGCTGGAAAATTCAAAATTAATTGCTATATGTTACTGTTCATCGCACAAATTTCCAAAAAGTTCTTGTGAGGACCCCAGTTTATTTGGCTTGTAATGCTTAACCAACCACCTGGTCCTAGCAGCACAAATCAAATAAACTGATCCTCGAGATATGTATACTTCCTGCAGCAAGATACACACCTCGGTACAAAATTAGACATCGACTCCATTCCAAACATAGAGTCCAAACACTACACTACCAAACGGAAGATAAACAAATAGTAGAGTTATTACGCATAAAGGCCGATGTGCCACAAGGTACACAAATAAACAAGAACGACAATGAAGCAAAAGTGTCATAAGATGGCTATAAACAAAGCCAATCGTGCCTCCAACCCACAAGGCATCCGACCGACCGCCAAGTCTAGTCGCCCACGAAACGGCAACACACCTCACGTAGTGAGGCCCTTGGGGCTCACCTTCTTCCTCTCGCAACAAAAACATTAAGCAAAGCACTGAGTACAAAGATTGTCTTTGTACCCGCAAGACCGACGTGTGAACTAGCGCACCTATTCATATGCTACATGCAAAGCTTGTTTAGTGGAGGCCATATGTTTCATTTGCATAAAGCCAACTTTCATTTGCAATAATATAATACAGATTTTAAAGGCAAGTTTGCAATTCATTTATAAGATTGAAACAACAAGAAGGATATTAATAACAAAAGCGAAAGATAAACAACCTAGAAGTGACTATCCCAATAGTCACCCCAACAATAGCACGAATCCGCATTCGCACCACCCATCAAGTTTTAATTTAAATGTTGTAGTCTAGTTCTTACGGGCGATCCGAGCGTGTCCATAACCTAGACGAGGCTATTCGAATAGTTTTAACCCCGCAGGTGTACCAATGTACCCACACTTCAAACCGCCTTTAAGCCAAAGCACACTCCAAGGTATGTCGCACACACTAAGTCCTACGAGACTTTTTCCAATATTGTGTACTAACTACGAGCCGCTCGTATGGATAGAAACCCATACGCTACATGGTAAAGCCGAAAGACAACTACCCACTCAGATAAAGCTTTTGGACAACTACCATGCTCCCACCTCCATCCTCCCGCGACCTCCCGCGACCCGAGCCAATACACGCCAAAGTACTAGGTCAAGAGAGGTCCCATATACTCTAGTGTGGTTAGCACGCAAAATGCTCAAGACGGTGGCGCAAGTAACTCGGTCCTTAATCGACTGGGCACCTTTCCAATACACCCAACAGATCACACCGTCTTACCATTGTGCCCAAGTCTAAATCATTTTTGTTTTCATTTTTAATTTTGCAATTAAACATAGCGAAATGCTAAAACATAAAGTTATAGTAATTTTTGTGTGATCAAGGTTACCGACTAAAGTCGATAACCGCCTAGCTTCTACCGATAGCTAAGCATGTCTAAGCAAGTTGACCCGATCTACTAAGTGATAAGAGATCATCCAATGATCTCTAATCACAAAGAAATAACCTAGGCTCGTAGTAGAGATCAATATTTTGTCTACAGGATATGCAAACACGGATTTAACTAATCAATTTAACACAAATTAAGCAATGCATACATACAAATTGAAACAAAATATTAGACTTTAAAATACTGGGATTATCATGATCAAACCGCTTGCTCGGTCTTTGTTGCTCAATTTGTTGCGAGGGTCGTTCTCGTGGTTGCCGCAAATATCAAGCCTAACGATTGAACAAAACAAATAATAAGAACGAATAACACCGACAAAACTCAAACATGCAACAACAAACAAACATACTAAAACTCACACAAAGAACCTAAGCACGATATAACAAAATTTTAGAAACAGAGAACAAATCATTTTAGGTTATTAAGAATTTGCCATGAATTTTCAAAACACTAGTTAATTACTTAACAAATTTTCATGAGCAAAACAGTATCTAAAACCTAACCTGATAATTCGCACACTAAAAATGAAAATTTACAGAGTTGGTTTTATCGGATTTGGACAATTATTGATAGAGATATGAATTTTCTAAATTGAAAGTACATAATACACCAATTATTCAATAACCAGATTCTAGCTAATGAAACATGGTTGAATCTAATTTTGGTAAATATTACATTTAAAATTAAAATTAACAGAACTGGTTTCAAGTGATTTGGAGAAAAATTGAATTAGTTACTTAATTTTCTAAGTTTAAATGAATTAACAAAGACAATGTAAAACACATTACGTAAATACTAAAGCATTTAATCCTTTTTCTACCCACAGCTAACTAGCCCCGGACATCGACAATGGCCCAAATAAAGGTGCCGACTCAGACAGATCGCTCACGAAGGTGACGTCGAAGGCGATTCGAGAATACGCCTTTGACATATCAAAGTGTACTTCTAACATATACTCACGCATAAATACGCTCCCAAACAGAGAAAACGACGCTAAGGGTTACACACCCACTAATCGACAAAGATGGACCCACATGGCGTGACTCGCAGAACAAATAACGGTTGGATTAAAGGATTTCTAAACGCGACAACAGAGAGGGCCCACAAGTCGAGACTCAAACTAGGCATGATTAGTGCTAAACTTAAACATCACCGGCGGTTCACCGGCGCACAGAGAGAGACGGCGCGCGCCGCGCAGTGGATCTCGCAAACCGTGAGTTTCAAAACGAGTGAGTGATACCTTGGTGCACAGAGACTTCGCAACCTGCAGGTGGCGACGCGGTCCGATGGTCACCGGAGATGAGCTCACGACGGCGGAGGCGGAGAAGAAAGTGCGGTGCTCGTGGAGAGGACGCCGCGAGCTTCGAGAAGACCCCGAAAGTGCGCCTCGCCGCTTGACTCGTGAAGGTTTCGCCACGATCAAGACGACGATGGAGCACGGAATGGCGGAAACGCCGCGCGCGTAAATACCGTGCTCGAGAAGAAGGAGTCGCACACCTCCACGATGCATCCAAGACGTAAACGAGCCCACCGTGAGTATCGTGAAGCATTGCGATCAAGTGGGATCAACCGAGGCTTGAGACTCACCGTAACGCAAACGATCTCACGGAGCCGAGCGCGGAGGTGGAGACGACGATACCACCCCGTGATTCACCGACGCGAAGGACCCGGATGGGCAAAATGGAGGCGGCGCGAGCGTGGATCACGGTGGTGCGGTCGCGGGCTCAAGGGCGGCGCTAATTGGCGGCGCTGCTCGTTTTTCTCCCACGAAACTAAAAGATGGACGAGAAAGCACGAATAGGTAGAGAAGAAATGAATGAGCACGGTGGGTAGATGAGACCGCGACACGCCACAACCGCACACGCGCCCACGAGGTGGCGCGACGAGGACGGGCGAGCATGCGCTAACGGCCGCGAGCCCGGTGAGATGCGGAGAAGACGAGGACGATCGTCGACAGTGGGGTCCACCGACAACGATCGACGGCGGTGCGAACCGGTGGTTTGACTTGATCGCCAACGCATCGACCGCTGGATCCGAAATGGACGGCCGAGATTGGTGTATGCATTCGACAGTCGGTTAAGACGCGACGTGGATCGTTCGATTTGCATCGGACGGTCACGATCGATTGGACTCGGGCGGTGCGATTAGTTGACGCGACCGAGTCCATTAGTGCGGTCGGACTCGAGCCCAAGTGTGGTTCGGGCCCGACAAACAGTGTTTTCATAATTCGATTTAAAAGACAGAGAAGTTTTGGGAAATCTTTGGAGATAGCTCCAGGGCTCCAAAATTTCTGAAATTTTATGGAAGCTAACTGGAACAGAGGACCACCTTGTGAAATTTTTCCAGGAGTTTTCATGCACTAGATTTCTCCCAATAAAATTCACAAGCTGCTGAACAGAAGTTTGACCAGATTTCAAACTAGGTTGACTTGGCCATTTGAAATAGCAAATAAAATCTAAAAATTGTGAAATAATTCAGGGAGGTAGATAGGATGATCAAGATGATAGGAAAAATAATTTCAGAGGATGATCACAAGTTTGAAAGCCAAGAATTTGCTGACAACAATTTCCATTCACAAGAATTTAATTCTAGAAAATGGAAATTGCTAGGGAAAATTTGGAAAACTACCAAATGATTTGATGAGACAACAAAAGTTTTTATTTCTCCTCATAATTTTACATTTGAAATACAAACCCTAAGTTAGGTCCGTTACAAATCTCCCCCCCTTACAGGAATCTCGCCCCGAGATTCTGATCACTGGGAGAAGAAGGATGGGTAATCTGCTCAGAGACGATCTTCCCGCTCCCAAGTGGCTTCATCCTCGGAGTGGTTCGACCACTGAACCTTAAGGAACTTGATCACACGGTTCCTTGTTCTGCGTTCAGCTTCTTCGAGGATACGAATGGGGCGCTCACGGTAAGATAGATCTTCCTGCACATCGATATTTTTCAATGGCGTTTCCTCCACAGGAACACGAAGGCAATTCTTCAATTGTGACACATGGAAAACATCATGCACCCCCTCAAGTGTAGCTGGCAAGTCTAACTTGTAAGCAACAGCTCCCACTCTATCGATGATGCGGTAGGGTCCGACATACCGAGGAGCCAATTTGCCCTTGACGCCGAAACGACGATGACCTTTCGTGAGGTGAGACTTTGAGATACACAAAGTCGCTGGGCTGGAAACTCAACTCACGGCGACGCCGACCGCATATCTCTTCGCTCGATCGAGCCACACGCAAGTGCTCACGAATCAATCGCACTTGACTTTCGGCCTCATTGATGGAATCGACCAAAGAACCGCTTTCACCGCCGACCAGTTCAACTGTTCGCAGGCCGCCCATACAAAGCCTCAAATGGTGCCATACCGAGACTAGCTCGAAGCGTTGTTGTAGGAGAATTCGCAAGCGGTAGGCACTTCTCCCAATTCTTTCCATAGGAAAGAACACAAGCACGAGCATATCTTCAAGCACTGATTGACGCGCCCGCCCGACCATCACCGAGGATGATAGGTCGAAATGAACGAAAGACGGTACCCATGGCCTCCTCGCAGATCGTGCCAAAATCGGAAGTGAAAAGAGAACCACGATCCGACACTATCGCTCGTGGCACACCATGCGCATCACAATGCGGATATGTAAAGATCCGCCAGCCGATTCACATCAATTTTCGATCGCGATCGAAGGAAATGGGCCACCTTCGTCAATCGATCAATGATAACCCATAATGCATCCTTCCCCGCAGGAGTACGGGCGCATCAGTTGATAAAATCCATGCCTGCGTAATCCCACTTCCATTCTCGTATAGGCAAGGGTCAAGAAGACCACCGACGGCGATGCTCGCCTTGACGCGGCAACATATGTCACATCCGCCACGAACTCGCAATCTCGCGCTTCATGCGAGTCCACCGAATCTCGACGCAGATCTTGGTACATTTTGGTGGCCCCGATGGATGGACAAAGGCGAATCATGGGCCTCTCAAGAATCAAATCCCGCAACTCGGGACCTTTGGGACCACAAGCCGCTGCCCAAACCATACGACACCGTGCTCATCTTCCGAGAAACACCGCTATCCCATCCTTGATATTCTCGCTGATCCGTTCACACCGACATCCGATCTGTGCCGCTTGACTTGATCCACCAAGGTTGGTCGCACAACCAAGGCGCAAGGGAACCATGTTCAACCAAACCTGTTGAGACGCTGAAACTCGCAAGAAGTGCAGTTGTCGCTTGGATCATCAGTATTGCAATACACCTTTCGCTAAGTGCATCAAGAACTACATTGGCCTTGCCAGATGATACCGAATACCCATGTCATAATCTTTGATCAATTCTAGCCATCTCATCTTCGAGAAACACCGCTATCCCATCCTTGATATTCGCTGATCCGTTCACACCGACATCCGATCGCTGTGCGCTTGACTTGATCCACCAAGGTTGGTCGCACAACCAAGGCGCAAGGGAACCATGTTCAACCAAACCTGTTGAGACGCCAAACTCGCAAGAAGTGCAGTTTGTCGCTCTTGGATCATCGTAGTATTGCAATACACCTTTCGCTAAGTGCATCAAGAACTACATTGGCCTTGCCAGATGATATCAATACCCATGTCATAATCTTTGATCAATTCTAGCCATCTCCTCTGCTCGAGGTTCAGATCCGCCGAGTGAATAAGTATTTCAAACTCTTGTGGTCGAATACACCTCACAGCGTTACCGATCGATAATGCCGCCAAATCTTGAGTGCATGAACCACCGCAGCCAACTCTAAATCATGGGTGGATAATTGAGCTCGTGAGGTCTCAATCGCCGATGCATAGGCAATCGCTTGCCTTCCCGCATAAGAACACATCCAAGTCCCCGACGAGAGGCATCGCAATATATATCAAGCTCTTGTGGATATCGTGAAGAGTAAGAACTGAGTCAAGTCAATCGCCGCTTGAGCTCCCAAAGCTCCCATCACAAGCAGAGGACCACACAAACTTCTTGTCCTTCTTGAGCAATTCGGTCATCGGCTTGGCGATCTTGGAGAAGTTCTCGATAAAGCGCGTAGTAGCCCGCTAAACCGAGAAAACTCCGCACATCGGTGGATCGACTTGGGCTGCCCCAAGATAGAACATCGCGACCTTCGGGATCCACAGCTATGCCTCCAAATGAAAGAACATGGCCCAAGAATGCCACTTCCTTCAACGTAACTCACATTTGTTGAACTTCGATATAGCCGGTGTTCCCGCAATTTGCCCAAAACAATCTTCGATGCTCAAGATGCTCGCTTTAGTCTTGGAATAAATAAGAATATCATCAATGAAGACCACCACAAATTGGTCCAAAACTCCATGAATACTGAATTCATTAAGTTCATGAACAAAGTCGGAGCATTAGTTAAGCCAAAAGACATGACGGTGTACTGCATACCCATAACGAGTAGTGAAAGCCGTCTTCGAATATCCTCGATCCGATCGACTGATGATACCCCATTCTCAAATCAATCTTTGAGAACACTGGCTCCACCACCGATCGAATGATCATCGATGCGGGCAAAGGATATTTGTTCTTCACCGCCACCTCATTGAGAGGACGGTAATCAACACACATGCGCAAAGTCTTGTCCTTCTTCTTCACAAAGATCACCTGACAACCCCAAGGAGATGAACCGACGGATGAAACCCTTTGCTTGGAGCTCACCAAGTCGCTTCTTCAATTCTTCTAGCTCATTGGGAGGCATTCGACACGGCGCTTCAAATCGGGCGATACCGGCAGCAACTCGATGACAAACCTGTGTCTCGAACTGCAGGCATCCCGCAAGTCTTCAGAAAGACATCCCCAAAGTCGATACTATGGGAACATCCCGACCGCAAGGTCGGGCTTCGCCTCTAATACACATAGATGTGGCCCCGGCCGCGCGAAAATCCGACCGCCACTCAAGGGTCGTGAGATAGACAATCTTCCCGCACAATCGACCGCCCCAAGTGTTGGGACAACCAATCCATGCCAAGAATCACATCCGCATTTGCCGAATCGAGCGGAATAAGGTTTGCCAAAACCCCACTCCTCGACTATGATAGGAACATCCCGACATCAAGATCGCTCTCATTTCCGACCCCGAGAGCGGATGAGCAAAGGAACTCCCAAAGGAACACGGCGAAGACCACTAACAAAGCAGCAAATGATCTTGAAATAAAAGAATGTGATGCTCCGTAATCAAATAATACTACGCAGGACGAGAATTAACAAGAAGTGTACCAATCACGACATCCGCGCCCCGAGCCTCCTCACCGAAAGGTGGTTGACTCGACACGCCGCACCTTGGGTCTTCAATAATCTTCCGTCGTGGGTGACCACTCTCGCCCGCGTCCTCCATTAGGACGAGGCTACCGCAACACTCGGGCGTGCATTCGCATAATGGCCCTTGTTGTGGCAAATAAAACAAGTAACCCGGCCGCCGGATTGCGGAGGCCGCTCTGTGGCTGGATCGCAGCGCACGTGGTGAAACACGCCGCGGTGGGCGAGAGCTGGTGCAGATGGCCTCGGCGCGGTGGAGCAAAAGAACGGGCCATCGTGCCGCCCAACCCGAGGACGAGTGAGGTGGTGTGAGTAGACCGATGCGCCCCATTTGCGCTATGGACTCGCCCGCTTTGCCTTATGCTCGCAATAATGGCCTTATCTACCAAGGCTCGAAAGTCGAGAAGTCCACAATAGATAGCTTGTCCCGCGGCTCCTCGCAAGTCATCCATAAACTTCTCCCGCTAGCCTCATCCGAGGCCACCTCCCGGAGCATAACGAGCAGATGATTGAACTCGCATAAGTACTCGTCACGATTTGCGCCTTGCTTGAGCGCGAGGAACTCCTTCTTCTTCACTTCATCGTGCCATCCGGGATGTGGGCCCGACGAAAGTCGACCAACTCCTCCCACGCGACCACATGGCCCGCGGCCGCATGGCGAGATAGTTCTCCCACCATGAGTGCCGCGCCCTCGCCGGTGGGACGCGAAGAGTGCCTTATCCCGCGCCGCATCGAGCTATGTTGAGCTTTCGCCAACCATGCGCAGCCAATCATCCGCATGACGAGAGGGTCCTCGAGCGGAAGAAAGTCGGCGGTCGCAGACGGAGGAACTCGCAAGTCCCCGCGAGTCCGTGGCCGCCACCACCGGCAGGAGTGGAGGTATTCCTAGCAATAACCTCCAAGATGCGCTGTCGGTCCATGCGGTTTCGCCGATTCGAGCGAGCACTCACCATGGTCGGAGGAGGGGAAGCTCTCATCATGACCACCTCTTTGATCGCACGCGTTCTCCCGGCCATCCTGCTTCACTAAGACAAGTTAACAATAGCCGAACACAAAGTCGATAATCCACGCAAATAACTTACTAACAAAGACAAAACAAACACAAGACTTTTAAGTTACAAAACCAATTGACAAAAATCGACACTTAGCAAACTTCATATATATCTTACCCTTATACCCCACAAATTTTAATTAGACTAATTCTCTATGGTTCTCCCAAAGACCGATTCTACCTGTAGCAACTATCTTTTGAAAGGAAAGAGAGAAACCAAGTTTTAAACATCAAATTAGAGTAAGATGAGAGTAGAAGGCTAAGATAGGTAAGGAGTAAAATCTGAGAATCGCTAGGTTTTCATAAACCCTTTTATACTTTGAAATTAAGCTTTTCAAAATATCCTAAAGACGACTATGCTTGGGTTGTTACGGTCGTAATGGCTCGATACCAACTTTAGAGGACCCACTTATTTGGCTTGTAATGCTTAACCAACCACCGGTCCTAGCAAAGACAAATCAAATAATCGATCCTCGAGATATGTATACTTCCTAAAGCAAAGATACACACCTCTGTACAAAATTAGACATCGACTCCATTCCAAACATAGAGTCCAAACACTACACTACCAAACGGAAGATAAACAAATAGTAGAGTTATTACGCATAAAGGCCGATGTGCCACAAGGTACACAAATAAACAAGAACGACAATGAAGCAAAAGTGCCATAAGATGGCTATAAACAAAGCCAATCGTGCCTCCAACCCACAAGGCATCCGACCGACCGCCAAGTCTAGTCGCCCACGAAACGGAAACACACTCACGTAAGTGAGGCCCTTGGGGCTCACCTTCTTCCTCCGCAACAAAAACATTAAGCAAAGCACCGAGTACAAAGATTGTCTTTGTACCGCAAGACCGACGTGTGAACTAGCGCACCTATTCATATGCTACATGCAAAGCTTGTTTAGTGGAGGCCATATGTTTCATTTGCATAAAGCCAACTTTCATTTGCAATAATATAATACAGTTTTAAAGGCAAGTTTGCAATTCATTTATAAGATTGAAACAACAGTAAGGATATTAATAACAAAAGCGAAAGATAAACAACCTAGAAGTGACTATCCCAATAGTCACCCCAACAATAACACGAATCCCAGATTCGTACCACCCATCAAGTTTTAATTTAAATGTTGTAGTCTAGTTCTTACGGGCGATCCGAGCGTGTCCATAACCTAGACGAGGCTATTCAATAGTTTTAACCCTGCAGGGGTGTACCAATGTACCCACACTTCAAACCGTCTTTAAGCCAAAGCACACTTCCGAAGGTATGCTGGCACAGCTATGTCCTACGAGACTTTTTCCAATATTGTGTATTAACTACGAGCCGCTCGTATGGATAGAAACCCATACGCTACATGGTAAAGCCGAAAAGACAACTACCCACTCAGATAAAGCTTTTGGACAACTACCATGCTCCCACCTCCATCCCTCCTGCGACTCCCCGCGACCCGAGCCAATACACGCCAAAGTACTAGGTCAAGAGAGGTCCCATATACTCTAGTGTGGTTAGCACGCAAAATGCTCAAGACGGTGGCGCAAGTAACTCGGTCCTTAATCGACTCTGCACCTTTCCACCACACCCAACAGATCACACCGCCTTACCATTGTGCCCAAGTCTAAATCATTTTTGTTTTCATTTTTAATTTTGCAATTAAACATAGCGAAATGCTAAAACATAAAGTTATAGTAATTTTTGTGTGATCAAGGTTACCGACTAAAGTCGATAACCGCTTGCTTCTACCGATAGCTAAGCATATCTAAGCAAGTTGACCGGATCTACTAAGTGATAAGAGATCCTCCAATGATCTCTAATCACAGAAATAACCTAGGCTCGGTAGTAGAGATCAATATTTTATCTACAGGATATGCACTACGGATTTAACTAATCAATTTAACACAAATTAAGCAATGCATACATACAAATTGAAACAAAATATTAGACTTTAAAATACTGGGATTATCATGATCAAACCGCTTGTTCGGTCACTGTTGCTCAATTTGTTGCGAGGGTCGCTCGTGGTTGCCGCAAATATCAAGCCTAACTATTGAACAAAACAGCGAATAAGAACGAATAACACCGACAAAACTCAAACATGCAACAACAAACAAATATACTAAAACTCACACAGCAACCTAAGCACGATATAACAAAATTTTAGAAACAGAGAACAAATCATTTTAGGTTATTAAGAATTTGCCATGAATTTTCAAAACACTAGTTAATTACTTAACAAATTTTCATGAGCAAAAACAGTATCTAAAACCTAACCTGATAATTCGCACACTAAAAATGAAAATTTACAGAGTTGGTTTTACTGGTTTTGGACAATTATTGATAGAGATATGAATTTTCTAAATTGGAAAGTACATAATACACCAATTATTCAATAACCAGATTCTAGCTAACAGAAACATGGTTGAATCTAATTTTGGTAAATATTACATTTAAAATTAAAATTAACAGAACTGGTTTCAAGTGATTTGGAGAAAAATTGAATTAGTTACGAATTTTCTAAGTTTAAATGAATTAACAGCACAACAGAAAACACATTACAGAAATACTAAAGCATTTAATCCTTTTTCTACCCACAGCTAACTAGCCCCAGACATCGACAATGGCCCAATGAAGGTGCCGACCAGACAGATCGCTCACGAAGGTGACGTCAAGGCGATTCGAGAATACGCTTTGACATATCAAAGTGTACTTCTAACATATACTCACGATAAATACGCTCCCAAACAGAAAACGACGCCAAGGGTTACACACCCACTAATCGACAGAGTGGACCCACATGGCGTTGACTCGTAGAACAAATAACGGTTGGATTAAAGGATTTCTAAACGCGCGATTAAGAGAGGGCCCACAAGTCGAGACTCAAACTAGGCATGATTAGTGCTAAACTTAAACATCACCGGCGGTTCACCGCGCACAAGACAGAGACGGCGGCGCGCCGCACAAAGGATCTCGCAAACCGGTGAGTTTCAAACGAGTGAGTGATACCTTCGGTGCACAGAGACTTCGCGAACCTGCAGGTGGCGACGCGGGTCCGATGGTCACCGGAGATGAGCTCACGACGGCGGAGGCGAGAAGAAAGTGCGGTGCTCGTGGAGAGGACGCCGCGAGCTTCGAAGACCCCGAAAGTGCGCCCGCCGCTTGACTCCGTGAAGGTTTCGCCACGATCAAGACGACGATGGAGCACGGAAATGGTTTAAACGCCGCAGTGGCGAAATACCGTGCTCGAGAAGAAGGAGTCGCACACCTCCACGATGCATCCAAGACGTAAACGAGCCCACCGTGAGTATCGGTGAAGCATTGCGATCAAGTGGGATCAACCCGAGGCTTGAGACTCACCGAACGCAAACGATCTCACGGAGCCGAGCGCCGGAGGTGGAGACGACGATACCACCCCGGTGATTCATCGACGCCGGGACCCGGATGGGCAAAATGGAGGCGCGCGAGCGTGGATCACGGTGGTGCGGTCGCGGGCTCAAGGGGGCGGCGCTAATTGGCGGCGCTGCTCGGTTTTTCTCCGCCAAACTAAAAGATGGACGGAGAAAGCACGAGAATAGGGTAGAGAAGAAATGAATGAGCACGGTGGGTAGATGAGACCCGCGACACGCCACAACCGCACACGCGCCCACGAGGTGGCAGCGACGAGGACGGGCGAGCATGCGCTAACGCCGCGAGCTCCGGTGAGATGCGAGAAGACGAGGACGATGTCGACAGTGGGGTCCACCGACAATGATCGACGAAGCGGTGCGAACCGGTGGTTTGACTTGATCAAGAACGCACCGACCGCTGGATCCAAATGGACGGCCGAGATTGGTGTATGCATTCGACAGTCGGCTAAGACGCGACGTGGATCGCTCGATTTGCATCGGACGGTCACGATCGATTGGACTCAAGCGGTGCGATTAGTTGACGCGACCGAGTCCATTAGTGCGGTCGGACTCGAGCCCAAGTGTGGTTCGGGCCCGACAAACAAAGGTTTTCTAATTCGATTTAAAAGACAGAGAAGTTTTGGGAAATCTTTGGAGATAGCTCCAGGCTCCAAAAATTTCGAAATTTTTATGGAAGCTAACTGAACAGAGGACCACCTTGTGAAATTTTTCCAGGAGTTTTCATGCACTAGATTTCTCCCAATAAAATTCACAAGCTGCTGAATGTAAGTTTGACCAGATTTCAAACTAGGTTGACTTGGCCATTTGAAATAGCAAATAAAATCTAAAAATTGTGAAATAATTCAGGGAGGTAGATAGGATGATCAAGATGATAGGAAAAATAATTTTAGAGGATGATCACAAGTTTGAAATCCAAGAATTTGCTGACAACAATTTCCATTCACAAGAATTTAATTCTAGAAAATGGAAATTGCTAGGGAAAATTTGGAAAACTACCAAATGATTTGATGAGACAACAAAAGTTTTTATTTCTCCTCATAATTTTACATTTGAAATACAAACCCTAAGTTAGGGCTGTTACAGTTCTAGAACCTAAAATTTTTATGGTAGGTAGATAATGACATCCTAAGGTTAGCAAAAGTGAGTTTACTTCATTTGGAGTTAAGATGAATTTATTATGATTTTTCTAAGTTATGAAACTAGGGTATAATCAATTTCAGAGACAAAGACTACATTAAAACCTATTCTACACTAAAGTTTGTAACAGAGAAACCTAACAAACTTTAGTTTGCTAAATTTGAAGTTACAGAGAGAAAGTTATGCATTTTTGAAGTTGAAAGCAATTAAAAATTTGCAAATAAAAGCTTTCGAGCCTTGTCCTTAAAAACCAACTCAATCTGGGGAGGACTTGGGCCGTTGATCTGAAATCGCATGGCTCACGAGCACTGGAGCGCAATACCCACGAGAACCCATGCGAGAAGACTCCAACGCGCCCAGAGGAGGTCTTAACCGTTAGATCAAGACTTGACGGAAAAGATCAAATAGGGAGGTCCTAAGGGTGAACGTTTGTAGAGGGAGGTCTTGACGGCTAAGATTCTCTCAGGGGAGGTCCTAACGGTCGAGATCTCTAGAGAGAGGTCCTCATGGTTGATATCTAAGAGAGGGGAGGTCCTGAACGATCCAGATTTCCGAGGGGAGGTTCTGGACGGCTCAGATCTACCTCGGGAGAGGTCCTAGAGGTCAAGTTCTAACAAAAGGGAAGGTCCTGGACGGCCAAGATCTATAAGAGGAGGTTCTGGACGACCAAGATCTAACCTAAGGAGGTCCTAGAGACTAAGATCCGTGAGGAGGGAGGTCCTGAGGTTTTCTTTACAAAAGACCAAGGGGTGGTCTTTTGCAAAGAGGACCCCAAGGGTGGTTTTTGCAAAATGACTACGGGAGGTCTTTTGCGGAACCCCAGAGAGTGGTCCGAACGGTCCAGATTAAACCTAACGAGGGCTTTAACAGCTCAGATCTAATCTAGGAGGTCCCAAACTTAACGGCACGCATTCTTTACCGACAAGAACTGTAATTAAAGCTAATGATTAGAGTGGGACAAATTAAATGCTAATCGTCAAACTACAGTGTCTGTCCGAGTAAGGCACGACAAAAATCTTGAGTTTGAGTTTGAGCTCACCGCCGGCGTCTCCGGTCATGGCGGTGGGAACCAAGGACAGGGATAGGTTCTAAATAGCGAGGTGAACCTAAAGGTGCCAAGCACCAAAGCTAGAACACCTCCTACCGACGGCTAGCCAGAGATGACCGCAGGAGACAAACACGGCAAAGCTCAAAAACTAAAGTGGTCCAACAGAGCAGGAGTTCAAATACTAAGGCACTAAAGAATGCATTACATGAGGATGGAGGAGTCGAGAGGTGGTCGAAGAAGCTCCGACGACGAAGGTGCTGGCTGGTGCTGAGGAAGAAGGCAAATCCGGCCACAAAGAGCAAGTCCCCAATTTGACAACCTCTATGAAGTCAAACAAAGTAAGTTAAGGGAAGTGCTCTAGGTGGTCAAAAGAACAAAATGGCACGCCAAGAGTTGCAATTGAACCACTGGATCCCGGATGTCCCCGAGGAGCTCTAGGGTTCGGCAATGGTGGCTAAGAGGTCCTCTGGTGTTGTGAGCACAAGAACACAGAGTGAAGCTTGGGTTTGCAAGGTGGTGTCTAAACGAAGCTAAGGAGGAGCTCAGGGATCCTTTATAGCTGGAGACTAAAAGAGAAACAAGGGCAGTGCCCCACGGTTACACTGAGCTAAGGTCCTGCCATGGACCTACTTGAAATGACAGGGGCAGGTAAAAGGGAGACTTTTGGGCAAAGCTCTTGCGCACATTTAAGGGTTGGCAATAAATAGCCGTTGACAAGGGCATGAAATGACAATGCACTGCTACCTACTGCCATGGCTCTGGCACACACGCATGCATGCAAAAACGATGATGACCAGGCTCAGAGAGGTCCCACCAGTCAGTGAAAGAGCCTAGGTGGACTAGTCAAAGAACATAACGGTTAGGTTAAGTGTTCAGGCTGAGTTGGGGAGGTCTTGACGGTTGGATTTGAAACGAAGGGCCCCGATTTTAAGTGAGGTTCGGAGGTCCTAACGTTCAAGGAATCTGAGGCACAGATCAATACATGGATGGCCCACGATCACCGAGGCGCTAACAGAGGTGGTCGTCCGAAGTGGCCTGGAGGGTTGTCTTTGCAAAAGACCATCGGGGTGGTCTTTGCAAAAACACCAAGGTGGTCTGGAGGTGTTCTCCGAGGAGGTCTTTTGAGGAGGTCTTCGCTCCCGACCCAAGGTGGTCATTGCAAAGATATAAAGGGAGGTCCAAGGGGAGGTCTGGGAGGGAGGTCTTTGCAAGAAAACCCGAGGTGGTCTGAACGAGTGGGAGGTCTGAGAGCTCCCGAGATCACAGCAGTAGACCTGAGATCTAATAGCTGAGAAGCGTTGGCGCATTCGGGTGGCCCGAACGTTCACAGAAATGTGGACCGCCCGATGGGGATCCAACGGCTGACAAGCGGTGGCGGGGTCGGAGGTTTGAAGGTGCCATCGAACGAGGGTTGTTTGAGAAAAATCCAACGGCTGAGATCCAACACGCGTTGAAGGGGGCTCGGGATGGCGCTAAGATGGTTGGGTCCAACTAGCAAAAGGGGGTTTGGGCTCGGGTTAGACTTAAACCCAACCCAAGAGTTGACTAGGGTTTGATTTTGAAGCTGAAACTTTGAGGGATATTTAGAGGTAGCAAACTAACTCCAAAATTTCTGAATATTTTACAAGAGCTTGCTGACTTTAAGATTGACCTTATGTAAAATTTCCAGAGGTTTTTATGCAAAGCATTTTTCTCTAGAAATCCAGCAAGGTTTAATCTAGGGTTTGACCAGGAGTAAAAGGGGTTTGACTACCTCTTAAAATTTTCAAATAATTTCTATAAATTGTTAAATCTTTCAGAGGGGTCACACAACCAAGGAAAGGCATTTCCAGGGAGTTGAACCCAAGATTTTCAACAAGGAGTTTATGACTTTAGTCAAATGGGAGGTTTAGGTTTTTGATTTCCCATAATTCCTTTACAAGAATTACAGAAAAGCTCAAAAACTTCATGATGCAAGAAAAAGTTTTGATTTCTACACATTTTCTTACATTTGAAACACAAGTTGAGAATTGGGATGTTACAAACCTCCCCCGTTACAAAAATCTCGTCCCGAGATTTGGCTCAGTCGGAAAAGAAAGATGGGTAGTCTGCACGCAGACGATCTTCCCATTTTCATGTAGCTTCATCCTCGGAATGATTCGACCACTGAACTTTAAGGAACTTGATGGCACAGTTCCTTGTTCTTCGTTCAGCTTCATCAAGGATGCGAACAAGGTGCTCACGGTAGGTCAAATCTTGTTGGACATCGATATTTTCCAATGGACCCCCCCCCGGTTGGAACTCGAAGGCACTTCTTCAACTGGGACACATGGAACACATCATGTACCCCCTCAAGTGCAGCAGGCAACTCCAACTTGTAGGCAACAGCTCCTTTCTTCTCGATGATGCGATAAGGATCAACATATCGAGGAGCTAACTTGCGCTTGACATGAAAACGTTGGTGGCCCTTCAGAGGAGAAACCTTGAGATAAACGAAGTCATTGGGCTCGAAGCTCAATTCACGATGATGACGATCTGCATAGCTCTTTTGCCTAGATTGAGCCGTGCGCAATCGATCTCAGATCAACTGAACTTGACTTTCGGCCTCATTGATCGAGTCCGGGCCAAGGAAAGGTCTTTCACCGGTCTCAGACCAATTCAACGGGGTTCTACACCTTCTCCCGTATAAGGCCTCAAATGGTGCCATGCCGACACTGGCTTGAAAGCTGTTGTTGTACGAAAACTCGGCGAATGGCAAGTATTTCTCCCAATTCTTTCCATAGGAGAGAACGCAAGCACGGAGCATGTCTTCCAAAACTTGGTTGACTCGTTTCTGTCTGGCCATCAATTTGAGGGTGATAAGCTGAGCTGAAGGAGAGACGAGTTCCCATAGCCTCTTGCAGGCTATGCCAAAACCGAGAGGTGAAAAGGGAACCACGGTCTGAAACGATTGTCTTCGGTATAACATGCAAGCTCACGATCCTTGAGACACCAAGCTCAACCAAGTGACTGGTATGAATCTTGGTTTTGACCGGTAGAAAATGTGCCACTTTAGTCGACACGGGGAAACTTACCAGGTCCAAATTGACAAACTGAGAGATCTTTCTTGATTCTATGGGTGGTGGTGCAAGGCCGTTGTTAGTTGGTGGAGCGATTTGTCTGGTTAATTCAGCCAACAACGGAATCTCAACCTGCTAACTAGCTATGCGGAGTCATCCCTCCGCAGCTAGCTTCTTAGAGGGACCATGGCCGTCCTTAGCTAGTGGAGCGATTTGTCTGGTTACTCCACTAACGAAGGAGACCTCAGCCTGATAACTAGCTATACGAAGTCATCCCTCCGCAGCTAGTTTCTTAGAGGGACTATGGCCGTTTAGGCCACGGAAGTTTGAGGCAATAACAGGTATGTGATGCCCTTAGATGTATAGGGAAGGGAATGTGCCACTCAAGTCAGCCTATCAATGACAACCCAGATGGCATACACACAGTTCTCAATCTACCCCCACAAGTATCTACCAATTGATTACCATAATCATCGAAAGGAAGTACCTAGAGATCAAAGGCCGACACACAAATCACAAAGCACCCAGCATTTCTGGACACCGTAACATCCTTTTCAGTTGATTGCATAAGGAAGAGGTTACTGCCCAAAATAGAGTCTTACACAACATACCTAACTGAACAGGTGTTATCCTATTACATTTTCCAAAGGACAGCTATTAGTTGGATACAATCTCCACGGTAGTTCCCACACACCTAGATGTAGTTATCTCTATTGAAATTCACAGGGAACTCGTCCAGAAGATGAGCTCTAGGTGATCCAGTGTCCATTGGAGACAAAGGGTTGAAGAGACGCCTCGGGGATCCTAATAAAGAAACATGGCCTTCCGGAGGATCGGGCCTCTGATTGCAAGGAAATCTTGCTGTCATGCGGACTTGGCGGTGCGGTCCATAGGCAGGCACTGGCCCTATCACTTCTGGAAGTTGAAACCCAGGTGGTGTCGCAGCAGCTAGGGAGGTCTCATTGGCACCAAAAAGCACATTGCGAGGAGCGCGGTTCATGCTAACCCCGATCCTGAGGTACTCTTGGGCCTCCCTAAGACGGCGCCGAGTTTCCGACAGCTCAAACAAATTGCAGCGATGAACTTGGTACATGATACGGACCAATCTCGCTAACTAGCGTACTTGAGGGTCTTCTCCAAACTGAATCTCAGCGAACGTGTTTACATCCGCTTCAAGCCCTCTTTGTGGAAAATGGTCATAGGGTGGTTGAGACAATTCCGTCAAGTCATGACGAAGTTGACTCATGATGGCTACGGCGGCCCGATCTTCCGATAGGTTCGATTGATTTCATCGTGAGGACGTTGACGCTTTGAGGCTTTCGACCAACAAATCGTCACCTCGCAATTCGCTACACCCGCACGACTGTCGTTATTGACCACGCTTGCACGCGATCGACCTTACCACGAGGGTTATTGTTCCTGCAAGCAATCGAAGCAACTCACAAGAACAAGGAGATGCAATCTGAATTGTATTGCGAATATGAATGAAGTTCACAAAGTGGGGTTCCTCAAACCGTACAACGGCGAAACTGCAAGTGGCAGAATAATTCTAAGAAAAACCCAACCCTATACTGTGGCGGCTGTTGTATATATATAGGGGGGCGTGAGGAGGTTGACCTAGGGTTGTGCGGCCATGGGAGAGGCATACACAACCTAGGCTTTGACCCCGACACGCTTACAAGGCCCTATTAGGCCCAAAACGGTGTCGCAGCACCTAATGACTGGTCGTAGAACTTGAGACCTGGTCATAGTGCTGGCAGGTATGGTCGAAGAGCTTGAGACCTGGTCGTAGTGCTGGTAGGTCTGATCGTAGCGCTGGCAGGCCTGGTCGTAGCACTTGTAGACCTGGTCGTAGATCCTCCCCATTATTCCTAAGTAACAAAAGATCAAAATTATTAGGTAGTATACCATTCTGCATAGATAAATTATTAGCACCTAGAAACGAGCTCACCTCATAATTTAAGTGACGTGCACAAGCTCTTGTCATAGGACCTGGAGGATTTTATGTAGTGCGTGTATCCGAAGGAGTGATGTCCTCATCAACTCATAACCCTGCTGGCAGCTTCCTGAATGGCCATGGCTTCGGAGGTGGCGTGAACATGGAAGTAGTACGGAGTACTGCCGGTCACTTGCCTGGCGATGATGTTGATCACGCATCGATACTCTTCCATTCCAGGTCCCAGGTCCCGACGGTAGATGGCATACTGGTTGGCAGGTAAAATTGGCGCGCCACATCATATCTCGCAGCAGTGCGGGATACCCGTCCATGTACTCCGCACACGTCTCCTTGACCAAATACCAGCTGCCCATCTATCGCATACAAGAACAAGGTAGGTGAGCAAAAATCTAGGGAATTCAACCGAAAGTTGGGGTGGGAACAGCTACTACGACGGATAAGGACTAACCTGAAAACTGAACGCAAAGAACACAATAACACAGCTAAGAAATGAACTCAAAAAGCTCGAAAAACATGCACAAAATTAGCACCAACGTCTCATGACACAAGATCACTTCCCGATACGACTAAATCGTATTGAAAGAATGAGCAATCGGTTAGGGAGATAAATTTCAGCACACAACTCAAGTTCTAGCACACCTAAAGGGCAGGGTAAAATTACTAATAGGGGTGTTAGATACTTAGCCAACTAGTATCTACCTTATTTAGAACCCATGAGCTTGCTATCCGGAAATTTGATGCTTGCTGTCCAGATTTTGCATCCAAGCTCCTCGCCGAAATTTTCAACTCCAGAAGCTTCAAAACCTTCTAAAAGGGCAGCCAACACTTCAATTTGACAATCTTATTGGTTCCCAAAACCCGAGTTTAAACGATAACAACTACCTTTTGAAAGGAAGAGAGGAAACAACTTTTAAACTCAATCAAGAGTAAAGTGAGATGAGCAATGTAAGATAGGTAAGGAGTAAAATCTGAGAACTTACTTAAGCCTTCAAAATCATTTGATACTTTTGAAACTAAGTTTTTCAAAACATCCTAAAGACGACCAAGCTTAGGGTTTCTACGGACGGTATGGCTCTGATACCAAGCTTTGTGAGACCCTAGTTTATTTAGCTTGTAATGCTTAGTCTTCCATTGACTCTAGCATCACAAACAAAATACACCGTACCTCGAGAAAATGTATACTTCCCAGAATTGCAGTATACACACCCTTTTACAAAACATTGCATCAATTCCATACAACACATAGAACCAAACCTTAAACTTTACAAGCAAAAGACATATAGTAAAGTTATTACAAAAGAGAGGCCAACCGGCCAAGACAAGTTAAAAGAATTAATCAAAAGTGAAAGCAAAATGCCATAAGATGGCTATAAACAAAAGCCAACCGGTTTCCCTCATACCCACAAGGCAATCCGACCGGGCTGCCAAGCTAGTCGTCCACACCATAACAAAACTCACAAAAGTCGATCCCTTGGGGATCAACCTCCTCTACGAGTACAAAAATGTACTCACAAGACTTACGAGTAACAAACCTAGATACTACTACATGCAGGCTTTAATCAAAGGAGAAGGCTCAAGGTTCATTTTCAGCATAAAGCAGATTTGATTTGCAATAGATAATATATTGAAGGCAGTTTTAACAATCATAATTTTATTTGCATAAATAACCGCGAGACAATAAGTAATAATCATACAGACATCCTGGAGATTACTAACCCAATAGCCATCACAACAATAGCACGAATTACCCATTCGTACCACCCACATCAAGTTTTAATTAGAAAGGTAGTAGTCTAGTTCTTGCACGACCATACCAAGCATGTCCATAACCTAGGACGAGGCTATTCGAATAGATCAAACCCTGCAGGGGTGTACCAATGTACCCACACTTCGGACCGTCTTTTTGCCACTAGATTAAGCACACTTCCTTTGGTATGCCGGCACGGCTAAGTCCTACGAGACATTTTCAATGGAAAATGCTAATTAAGAGTCGCACGCATGGGGGTTAACCCTTAGTGACCTGTTAGCGAAATAGATCATAAGGACCCATACGTAGAGTAGGATGCACCGGCCCAGCCGTAGCAACTACGGGTGCTCCCCTCTTTTACTTGTCCCATGTTGCATATAAAAATATACAACACACCACGCAACTCATTAATTAACACCCCCCAAAGTACTAAGTAAAGAGAGGTCCCATATATCTCTAGTGTGGTTAGCACGTAAATATCGCTTGGCTTAGTGACAAAAGTAACTCGGTCCTTGATGACCCGGGCACCATTCCAGTCACACCAGAAGATCATACCATTGTGCCCAAGTCTAAAACATTTTATTTTCAGTTTTGGTTTGCACAAATAAATAAAGCACAAGGTATTGATCATAAGTAATAACAAATTTTGTGTGATCAAAGTCATTGACTAAGTCGATAACCGCCCAATTCTACCGGTAACTAAGCATTGCTAAGCATCACATCGTAAAGACAATAAAAAGATCATAAATCATTCACTGGGCTCTAATTCACCAGTGAGGATAATAACCTAAGGCAGTGGCATGGGTGAACAATTTCAAGGCAACAATGCAATAGGATTAGCTACCTTTGATCGACAAACATTAACTTCGACACAAGAAGCATGCATACTTAGTTTTTGAAAACAAGATATTAAACTTTAAAACTAATAGGAGCAATATGATCAAATGATGCTACATCTGCTTGCCTTATCGTAGATCACTGGTTTGCTGCAGAGGGTCACTCTCGCAATCAACACAATTGTCGGGACCTATCGAAAGAGCGAGAACATCCAATAAAAATAGCGAACACCGAAAAAGACTCAAAATCCAAATTGCTCCAAAATCCATGAAATTTATACAGCAGGACGAGCGTGATTTTAAATGAATTTAGCAACAAGAATCATTCAATTTGGGTTAAGTTTGCAAAAGTTATGGCCTAATTAAGTTCAGTCTGCTGGAAAATTCAAAATTAATTGCTATATGTTACTGTTCATCACATAAATTTCCAGAAAGTTCTAGAACCTGAACTTTTTATGGTAGGTAGATAATGACATCCTAAGGTTAGCAAAAGTGAGTTTACTTCATTTGGAGTTGAGATGAATTTATTATGATTTTTCTAAATTATGAAAGTAGGGCATAATCAATTTTAGAGAGAAAGACCACATTAAAACCTATTCTATACTAAAGTATGCTAACAGAGAAACCTAACAAACTTTAGTTTGCTAAATTTGAAGTTACAGAGAGAAAGTTATGCATTTTTGAAGTTAAAAGCAATTAACAATTTGCAAATAAAAGCTTTCGGGCCTTGTCCTTAAAAACCAACACAATCTGGGGAGGTCTTGGGCCGTTGATCTGAAATCACACGGCTCACGAGCACTGGAGCGCAATACCCATGAGAACCCATGCGAGAAGTCTCCACGCGCCCAGAGGAGGTCTTAACCGTTAGATCAAAATTTGACGGTCCAGATCTAACAAGGAGGTCCTAAGGGTGAAGGTCTGTTGAGGGAGGTCTTGACGGCTAAGATTCTCTCAAGGGAGGTCCTAATGGTCGAGATCTCTACAGGGAGGTCCTCAAGGTTGATATCTAAGAGAGGGGAGGTCCTGAACGATCCAGATTTCCGAGGGGAGGTTCTGGACGGCTCAGATCTACCCAGGGAGAGGTCCTAGAGGTCAAGTTCTAACAAAAGGGAAGGTCCTGGACGGTCAAGATCTATAAGAGGAGGTCTTAGACGGCCAAGATTTAACCTGAGGAGGTCCTAGAGACTAAGATCTGTGAGGAGGGAGGTCTTGAGGTTTTCTTTACAAACGACCAAGGGGTGGTCTTTTGCAAAGAGGACCCCAAGGGTGGTTTTTGCAAAATGACTACGGGAGGTCTTTTGCGGAACCCCAGAGAGTGGTCCGAACGGTCCAGATTAAACCTAACAAGGGCTTTAACAGCTCAGATCTAATCTAGGAGGTCCTAAACTTAACGGCACGCATGCTTTATCGACAAGAACTGTAATTGAAGCTAATGATTAGACTATGACAAATTAAATGCTAATCATCAAACTACAGTGTCTGTCCGAGTAAAGCACGACAAAAATCCCGAGTTTGAGTTTGAGCTCACCGCCGGCGACTCCAGTTACGGTGGTGGGAACCAAGGATAGGGATGGGTTCTAAATAGCGAGGTGAACCTAAAGGTGCCAAGCACCAAAGCTAGAACACCTCCTACCGACGGCTAGCCGGAGATGACCGCTGGAGACAAACACGGCAAAGCTCAAAAAATAAAGTGGTCCAACAGAGCAGGAGTTCAAATACTAAGGCACTAAAGAATGGATTACCTGAGGACGGAGGAGTCCAGAGGTGGTCGAAGAACCTCCGGCGATGAAGGTGCTGGGCGGTGCTGAGGAAGAAGGTAAATAAGGTAAATTGAGGGAAGTGCTCTAGGTGGTCAAAAGAATAAAATGGCACGCCAAGAGTTGCAATTGAACCACTGGAGCCCGGATGTCCCCGAGGAGCTCCAAGGTCCGGCAATGGCAGCTAAGAGGTCCTCTGGTGTTGTGAGCACAAGAACACAGAGAGAAGCTCGGGTTTGCAAGGTGGTGTCTAAAAGAAGCTAAGGTGGAGCTCAGGGACCCTTTATAGCTGGAGTGTAAAGAGAAACAAGGGCAGTGCCCCACAGTTGTACTGAGCTAAGGTCCTGCCATGGACGTACTTGAAATGACAGGGGCTGGTAAAAGGGAGACTTTGGGGCAAAGCTCTGGCGTACTTTTAAGGGCATGAAATGACAAGGCACTGCTCCCTACTGCCATGGCTCTGGTACACATGCATGCATGCAAAAACAATGATGACCAGGCTCAGAGAGGTCCCACCAGTCAGTGAAAGAGCCTGGGTGGACTGGTCAAAGAACATAACAATTAGGTTAAGTGTTGAGGCCGAGTTGGGGAGGCCTTGACGGTTGGATTTGAAACGAAGGGCCCCGATTTTAAGTGAGGTTCGGAGGTCCTAACGTTCAAGGAGATCTGAGGCACAGATCAATACATGGACGACCCACGATCACCGAGGCGCTAACAGAGGTGGTCGTCCGAAGTGGCCTGGAGGGTTGTCTTTGGAAAAGACCATCGGTGTGGTCTTTGCAAAAACACCAAGGTGGTCTAGAGGTAGTCTCCGAGGAGGTCTTCGCTCCCGACCCAAGGTTGTCGTTGCAAAGATACAAAGGGAGGTCCAAGGGGAGGTCCAGGAGGGTGGTCTTTGCAAGAAGACCCGAGGTGGTCATGACCAGGGGTGGTCTGAACGAGTGGAGGTCTGAGAGCTCCCGAGATCGCAGCGGTAGACCTAAGATCTAACGGCTGAGAAGCGCTGGCGCATTCAGGTGGCCCGAACGTTCACGGAAATGTGGACCGCCCGATGGGGATCCAACGGCTCACAAGCGGTGGCGGGGTCGGAGGTCCGAAGGTGCCATCGAACGAGGGTCGTTTGATAAAAATCCAACGACTGAGATCCAACACACATTGAAGTGGGCTCAGGATGGTGCTAAGATGGTTGGGTCCAACCAGCAAAAGTAAAAATAGTTTTAACCACCTGCGACCCTGAATTAACACCTCCCAAAGTACTTAGTCAAGAGAAGTCCCATATCCCCCTCGTGTGGTTAGCACGCAATAAGCGCTTGGCTTAGTGACACAAGTAACTCGTTCCTTGGGGACTTAGGCACCATTCCAATCACACCCAACAGATCACACCAACATCCATTGTGCCCAAGTCATGAAACAATTTTTTTATTTTCAGTTTTTGACTTACAAATTAACAAAGCACAAGTGCTGGACATAATGGAGATATAATTATATTTGTGTGATCAAAATCAATGACTAAGTCGATGATCGCCCAATACTACCGATAGCTAAGCATGTCTAAGCAGTTTAACTCGTATCTGCTAAGTAACAAGAGATCATCCAACGAACTCTAATCACAGCAAATAACCTAGGCTCGGGTAATAGAGGAATATCATTTACCTATAGATTATGCAACTAAAGGATCCACTAATCAAACCATAATTTAACGATAAAATAGCAATGCATACATACATACAAGTTGCAAACACGATATTAGGCTTGAAAATAATAGGATTAACATGATCAAACTGCTTGCCTTGCTGGATATGCTCAGTATGCTGCAGAGGGCACTTTCGAGATCAATGCACTCGTCGGCACCTAACGAAAAAGTGAAAAAGAACCGATAAGAACGAAGTATACCGAAAAAACTCAAAAACCAACTTTCTCCGAATGCCCTAAAAATTTTACAGCAGCAAGAGCATTATTTATAATGAATTTAGCAACAAGAACCAATTGATTTGGATTCCCAATGAAAAATTTATGATCAAAACAATTCTACTCAGCTTGAAAAATGCAATCTGTTACTGTTCATCCGAATTAAATTGTTTGGCATAAATTTCACTTGAAATTTTTACAGTAAATCAAGAACCTCATTAGATGAACAACCCAATTGGATTCATCTCATTTGGAACTAGGATGCATCTTTTATGAATTTCCAAAGACATGAAAATGAGCACATGTTAATTGTATTTGCAATTCTTTTAAAAATAGTCACTTGTCTAAAACCAATTTTAACAGCAAGTTCATTATTAGAGGAAGACAACAAAATTGGATTCACTCAAAAAGAATCTACAGAGAATTAGTTATGCATTTTACAAGTTAATTGTAAATTTTAGAGCAACATTTAAAGTCTATTTCTAAACCAATTTCCAAATCCATTTTCTGGAGCTGAACCAAGCTTCTAACCATTTTTAGATTAAATTTAAGTTCAAACCAGAGCTAACAAAATTTGAATCAACTCAAATGGATTTAAAATGAATTAGTTATGCAATTTTAAAGTTTATTACCTTTTTCAGTTTACAAATAAACCTCTCGAAAAAATCCCTAAATCCATATTGACGAGGAAGAACCTGGGCCATTGATATTGCATCGAACGGCCCAAGCCAACTGGACAACGTGCCCGCGCGGAATCCAACGAATGCGGACCGTTGATCTTGGATCCAACGGTCGAGATTGAATCGCGCGCGACGCGTTTGAACTCACGCGCGAGAAATGGGGCGGGGACTGTGGACCGTTGATCGCGAGATGGACGGCTCCCAATCAACGCGACACAGCGCACACAGACAGTTCATGCGAAATCTCGACCGTAGATCAAGAAATGGACGGCTCACATCGGGCCACATCGCGTGCGCGCACGCGATGTGCCGGCGCGTCCGACAACACAGCCCGACGGCCCCCACGGCTAATCGCCAACGACCTAGGGCACGGCAGCGCGAGATAAAGCCAACTACGGGTGCGCAATAGCAATGCGCACCTACTGGTACCACCCACACCATCGGCGGTGGACCGGAGCGGTGGCGAGTCGGCGAGGAGCAGCGGTGCAGAACACGGCTACGGCGATAACCAAAGAAAGCTCCGCAACAGTTCACTTAAGCGGGTGCCCGAGCTTCCAGGGGCTACTAGGGAGGTACCTGAGGGCAGAGAGGAACCAGAGGCGGCCGGAGAAGCTTTGGCGGCGGAGGACCTTGCCGGACCCGAGGGAGATGACGTGGAGAAAGTGGCCTAGGCACACATAGCAAGGCCGCATCATCGGATAAGCTCCAACAAAGCTCTAGGAAGGTTCCAGAGCAAGGAATTGAGGAATAGAGCTTCTTACCAGTGATGGGGAAGAAGGGGGTGCTCACGGCCGACAAGAACAAATCCCCAAAATTGAGCTGCTCCTGTTGAAGCAACCTGAAGTTGAGTTAGGGTAAATGACCACAGAGGTGAGGGACTCAAGCTGGAGAAAAGAGAGGAGAGGAAAAGCCACTAGGGCACTAGCTTCACCGAGGTGATCCAAGCTCAACAATGGCGGCCGAGGGGCTTCGGGTGTTTTGGAGCTCCACGAGCACAGTGGGTGCAAGCTAGAGCTGCGGGGAGTGTAAAGGAAGGCAAAGGAGAGGGTGGAGAGCTTAAGTAGCCCAGGAAGCAAAGGGGCAACGGCAACTCTCTCCCACGGGTGGTCAAGCTCACTGCTCTAGTCGAGAGGATGGGAGCAGGTAGACGGGCAAAGGAAGGCGACTTCGGGGGCGGTAGCACGACGCGCATTAAATGCGTGCAGAAGGACCCGTTGGTCTGCGCGGAGGGGACGCGATGCTGCCCCCACCTCTTCCCACGCCATGGTGCAGTGCGCGTGCACGAAGGCGAGAGGAAGGAGATGACATGGCTAGCGTTGGATTTTGATCGAGCGGCTGATAAGCACCCGGGCGATCGCGTTCCCGCACCAACGTGGCTCGCCCAATGACGATCCAACGGTTTACAACGCGCGCCACCCCAACGAGCCAAACGGGTGCGCCGGTACAGTTAGGTGGTTCGACCGAGTCAAGTGGCTCGATCCTGAGTCCGGCCCGCGCCCGAGGAACAATGCAAACCTATTTTGAGTTTGAATTTGAAAGCTGAGTTTGGAAGAATTTTTAGAGGTAGCAAACTAACTCCAAAAATTCTAAAATTTTTACTGGAAGTTTCTGACTCTAGGATCTACCTTGTATAAATTTTCCAAAGATTTTCATGCACTGTATGTTTCTCCAAAAATTTCAGAAAGCTTGTTCTAGGGTTTGACCAATTGAAAATTTGGTTTGACTTGCCTCCAAAATTATCAAATAATATCTAAAAATCAAGAGATAATTCAGAGGTGTCACATAGCATGCCTAGAACCAAGGAAAATTATTTCCAGGGGTTTGACACAAGATTTTCACCAAGGAGGTTTTTAACTTTAGTCAATTAGGGATTTTGATTTTTGATTTCCCACAATTCCTTTACCAGAATTATAGAATTGTTCAAAAACTTCCAAGTGCAAGAAAAGTTTTAATTTCTAGACATTTTCTTACATTTGAAACACAAGTCAAAAAATGGGATGTTACAGGGACGGGTCTCGGAGGCAGCTCCCTCTTCACATCCTCCGTTCTCTCGCGGTTAAGGTAAGTACTCTGTTTGATAGAGTAATTATGAATTGTTGACAGTGAGTGCTAGTATTTTGATACATATTGGCTATACTTGGTTGATAGTGTGATATGTTGATTAAGGATGATGAATGCTTATGATACGAATGATTGTTATTTATGTATGGTGTGGATGTTGTTCATGATTATTGCAACACTGTAATTGTTCCTGTGCACAATGAAAGCATACATAAGACTTGGTCACGTGGTGACCAGGTATGCATATTCAAGGTCCCCGTCATGTAGATGACGGGCTTGAGGTCCCCACATTCATGGACTGTGGGCATTGAAAAGAGGTCCCCATCATGAAAACAATGGGCTTATGGTCCCCACACTTGTGGAGTGTGGGCTTAAGGTCCCCTTTACTTGTGGAGTATTGGGCAATTGGTCCCTACACTTGCGAGCACAGGCATGGTATGCGACGACGGTTGCATATCTCGCATTACCGGTAAAATGCGAGAAAGTGGAAGAGAAAGAAAAGATGCATTGCATATTTGTATTCATACAGCATGAGCTATGTTTCCGAGTAAAGCTTTGGATTTGAATGTTGTTGCTGTAATTGTGAGGTTAATGATTCTTTTTGGTACTTGCTGAGTCTTTGGTCTCACTCTTGTTTTTGTTGTGTTTTAGGTACCTTTTGCAGGAACGGCATGTATGGGAGCGAGTAGACTTGAGTTGGAGTCACACACTGCCGCGCAACTTTACAAGTTGATTAATTCTTTTAGAGTGTCTATTAATAATTAAGCGAACTGCTTAAGAAATGATCATGGTTAAGCCTTATGCATCGAGGTTATTTGGAATAATGATGAGTAACGTACTTTGGTTATCTTTGAATATGTTCTAGCTGAATAGCATATTCTAATGCTTAGTGATGATTTTGGATGTTGGAATATTTAGTTATGATATACTTTTTATCTTTTGGGAACCTCCGTATAGTTAACTATACAAAGAAGGTTCTACCGAAATTTAGTAGATTGCCCTAGTTTAGCTTTGATAATGTTTTATCAGTAGCATTCCAAGCTCATGTTGGGCTGGGGTGTTACATCGGCACTTGCAAAGTTCTCCTCCTCTGAATAATATTTTATTAAGCAAGGGTGAGTACAAAAAGTAATCCATAAGTTACACTTATAACAGAGTTAATGCATGCATAGGTATTATCAAAGAAGGGCTTATAGGCTTGTTTGTGCAAAAAAACAATGTTTGACATTTTAAATAGGAAGAAGTCCATTCTACCCCCTCAAGTATCGACATGCGGACACCTAACCCCCTGAACTAAAAAACCGGCCCTTTGACACCCCGAAGTTGCAAAACTGGACAACCTACCCCCTTCGGCTGTTTCGTGCGGTGGTTTTACTAATGTGGCATCCAGGTGGCCTGGTTTCGCCAGGTCAGCTAGGTGAGCTGGCTTCTTTGGCACTTGGGCCCACCTGTAAGTGAGCTCACAGCAATTAGATGGCATCCCTTGTTTCTTCCTACCAAAAAATTTCTCATGGAGATCCCTCCCTCTGGTTCCCCCACTTCGCCCCTCCGACCAGCTCTCTCCCTAGCGTCTCCTCCTCCGGCCTCCCTCTTCTCTGGCTCGGTCGGCTCTGCTTGGCCCTGCGCCCGGTCTGCTCCCGGCTCGGTCCTCCCACCCCCCTTTCGTCGGCTTGGCCCGACCCCGCTGTGCGCCGCCCCCTGTGCTCTACCCCCTGTCCTCGACTCGGCCCACGGCTTGGTCTGCCCGCACGGCCGTGCGTGCTTGGCCTAGTTCGGCTCACTTGGCGTTGGCGCCGCTGCTTGTGCGTGCTGCGGCTCGGTTCTTCCCCTCTTTTATTACTTTGCTTTTCTTGATGCTTTCGGTTTTGAGGTTGATTCCTTCACCGATTCTTTTGATTCTTGAGGGCTCGATTATTTGTCCGATGAATGAATGCTTGTTGCTTATGCATGGTGGATGGGTGGATGTGCCTATCCGATTTCTTCTCTCTTTTCTCTAACTCCTCATTTCTTCTCTCTTTTTCTCCATGGATTTCTTACTCCTGGGATTTCTTGCTCTTGGTTGTAGCTCTCCATGGCGCCTCCTCCCTCCTGCCTTTCTCTCTCTTATCTAATCTAACCGAAGCTCCCAGGTGACTTCCTTCCTCTTTATTTCTTCTCCACTTCCTCCATGGCTTTCTCTCCCTTCTCTCTCTATGGAGCTTTGCTCCCTGGTTCTTGCTATGGCGGCTCCTCCAGTGCTCCTCACTCCAGCCGGCCTGGTGCCTAGTGTCACCGCCCGTGCGCGCCCCCTCCATGGCACGGCCGCCCCGCACCTGTGCCGCTTGCCTGCCCGCCATCTCCCTGGCTCGCCCGTGCCTCCCTGCGCCCTCAGCTCATGCCGCTTCTCCTCTAATTGTTGTGGGCTCACTTACAGGTGGGCCCAAGTGCCAAAGAAGCCAGCTCACCTAGCTGACCTGGCGAAACCGGACCACCCGAATGCCACATCAGCAAAACCACCACACGAAACAGCCGGAGGGGGTAGGTTGTCTGGTTTTGCAACTTCGGGGTGTTAAAGGGCCGGTTTTTTAGTTCAGGGGGTTAGGTATCTGCATGTCGATACTTGAGGGGGTAGAATGGACTTCTTCCTTTTAAATACAATAGCTAAGTTTAAAATCTCAAGTTTTGCAATATCTAAAATTGAGTTTTAACGAAATAATAAAGCCTAGTGTAGGCATCAAGCTAGCTCTAACTTAAACACTAGCACCAACCCGGCATTTCAACCCACATTTTTTCTAATGGACACCCATCCATGTCATAAACAGTTTTATAAAATATTTTGAAAATGAAATCAAAGTCTAATCCACGAAAGGCTTTGCTCAGCATGTCTATGACCATGGACACGGAAATTCAAATAGTTTTATAGTCCGTAGAGGTTGTACAACTTTACCCATAAGAGATAATGTGTTTATAATGTCGGCCATGACAAGCTTCCGAAAGCGTGTGACTAAGCGATTATCACATGACCTGTACAATGCTTCATCCCAAAGTTGTTATGTACGCTAATGTTTCACTTCTATTGGGTTAACCACCCGTCGAATGCCCCCTCTTGCGCCAAGTGGGAATCTAACCGACACCCACATATCAAAATGGCACAACTAACAGTGAAACATTACAAATTATTTAGTCAGGTCTGTCTCATAGCAGACTTGTTGTAGTATGGAATGGCTTTATAAACCGTAGCTCGTAGACCGGTCCTTAACTGACTTGGGCAACCTTCAAAAATAACCCCTAGGCCTCGACTATTCACTGAATCGAGCTTGTACATAAACTTGCACCCACCAACTATCCATTTCGGCCAAGTCTAAACCAGTTTTTGATTTTTCAAATCACGCGTAAACTTTCAAGGCACACCAATGCTACAAATACAATTTAAACCACATTTGATTTTTGGCTATAAATTCTCAAATCAAATATTCCAAGTCTAAGCATGGATATGCTTAATCTTCCTTCCAAAATGTTCCAGTTCATAATATTGTACCAACTAGATTTTATGTAGGGTGACAAGGTATGGATATTAAAATATCAAAGTTCGACTATACAAATGTATTTAGATTAACTACAATTTCAAAACAGGTATTTAAATTACATTGAATAGAAACAAGCGTGTAATAATAATTTAAATAGAATTTAAAATACTGGCATCAAACATGACCAAAGGATGTAACTTGCCTTGCTCAAATAGTTGTTGTTCTGAAATGGTGTAGAAATTTGGTTCTCTGGAGTCGTCAAAATCTATACACAAAAACAAGGCAAATTAAAATGAAACAAAAATAAAATTCAAATAATCTCAAAATTAAATTATTATATATATAAGGATTTTAGATGAATTTATAAATTTGAATCACTTGAATCGGAGCTCGAAGAAAGGAGAATAGGCTCTCAGAAGATTCAAATTCACATGAAATGATAGAAAAAAGATTTTTCTGAATTTGTGGAATTATTTTTCTAAACAAAAAATCCACTTATTGCGCCATCATGATGTTAGCGAGTGAATTTGAATTTCAGCCAAATTATTTTTTAAAGGAAATTGAATTGTGTCACTAACGATTGGGCCCATGGTTTATGGACTGGGTCCACTAAATTGCATCGGTCCATAGTGGACCGGGCACACGGGATAGCACCGGTCCACGCAATCTATGACCCAGGCGGACATGTGGTGGCCATGTGGGTGTTGGTGCTGAGGTGGCCATGACGTGGCATGCCACGTCGGCATGGGATAACGGTGGTGCTCGGGGACGGATGGTCCTGGCGACCAGTGGCCGACGGCCGCCGACGAGGGTGGTAAAAGAGAGAGGATGAAACGAGGAGTGCGGCGTGCATGGTGTCATCGGATGGGCATGTGGCGATGACTGGCTATGAGGACGATGGCGGCGGTGCGCTTGCGCTCACGATGGTGACGGTGCTCCGACGACATTTTGGCGATAATGAGGAGAGCACCGGGAAGAACACACGAAGGAGAAGCTCCCAGTGAAGATGACGGCGACAGAGCACCTTCGATGGTGGTGCAATTGGTGGTGGAGTGACTCACATGCCCTTGGAGAGAAATATGGATTCTAGCGACGAGAACTGTGCTTGGAGGTGGAGGATGAGTGGAGGAAGGGGCACCTGGTGGGCAGGGGGAGGACGGAGATCATGCGTAATGGCGGCAGCGCAATTGTGCATAACGCGCGTAATGGCAGGGATGATGGCCGGAGTGGAGGCAACGAGTTAGTGGGGTTTTAATGGCATTAGGTGCGCACAAGAAGGGAGAAGAAACGACCGCATTTACAAGCTTCGCGGGTGCAACGATGGTGGCGATGAGAGGGAAAAGAAAGGGAGGAGGAAGAAGAGAGACGGGGTGGCAAACAAGCAGGCTCAGGGTGGAAGTGGGAGAGAGAGAGAAGAAGAGAGATGGACGGGCATTGACAGGTGGGACCCCAATGGTAGCGAGTGAGAGGGGGAAGGTGGCCGGGTGTGCTGGGCACACGTAGGAGATGGTGGGCTTCGGCTCAAGTGGGAGGAGGGAGAGAGAAAAGGAGAGAAAGAGACGTGGGACGGACCGGAAAAAAGAAGGAGAAATGGGCCGAGGAAGAAAGGAAATTGGCAAGAGGAGATTTTTAGAATTTAAATTAGATTTTGATTTTCAAAAATTATAAGAAATCCAAATGGATTTTAGAAAATAGCAAATAGAGTTAAAAAATTCTCGACAAATTCACATAAATTCCCTAAATTAATTTGAACTTAAGAAAATTATTTCCAACTTAAAGTTGGTTTTTAGTTTTGTACATAAATTATTTTTAACTTCAAAATAATAGGAAAAAGCTTTTTAAAATTTAGAAAATCCAAGGAATTAATAAAGTTTTGTTTTTAACTTTGAAAACTTTGAAAATATAATAAAATAATAATTTTAATTTTAATAATATTTTTTTGAATTGGTGTTCACTAACAGAACTTTGGGATGTTACAACGGTCCAACCGATACACTTTCATACATAAGGGAAAATTCCATGCTTTCCTGAAATCAAAAGTGATTTGGTCGTGGATAGCAAAAATACGGCCGTGAAGAATACACTAAAACCAAGAACGGTTTTGCTTCAAGAAGGGGAGGATTATGAGGCCTTAGGAGCATCTAGTACAATGATGAGTAACCCTAAATTACAATCGACTGGTAAATCTTCAATTGGTGATGTTTTGCTGCAAGATGGAAAGCAAGGGCTAGCTTTAGCTGAGAGGGAGGAGAGGGAGGAAAGGAGAACTAGCCAAGTTGGAGGAGAGATGCTTGTAGCCAAAGAAAGCCCTAGCCAAGAGAAGAAGCCAGGAGAGTTGGAATTCACCCAAGAGAAGGAGATTAGGGGGACTTCAAATCCAAAATGGATTTAAACTCAAAGTCAAACTAAATTGGATTCAAATGTGCAACATCCCAATTCGAATTGTGACCCACAATGCTGCATGGGGACAAAAACCAAAAGAAAAGAAGGTCCAAAATGAGAAATTTGAAATCAATTCAGATTGGTGAAATAGGAAGATTTTTTAATACTATTATTTTAAAAAAGAAATACAAAAATAAATAGTCATATTTTTTTTTGCAGAAATGGGTTACTGTCGCCATTTCAAATGGTGAAATTGCCATGCCACCATTAGAACGGTACTGCTGCCATTCCAAATGGCAACAAAGGTTGCTGTCACCAATTCAATTACGACAGAATCATGGAATTTTTTTCAAAAGAAAACTGAAAGTAACGGGAAAACATAAGTTACACATTACAATTCAACGCACGACGTAATAAGAAATAGAAACAGGAAGTCATAAGAAACAATATTTGGACAACGTCATTGCATAGTTTGTCGACAAATCACAATGATATTACAAAACATTTCGGCACAATGTCATCACATTGTTTGTCGACAAATCACAATGAAATTACAAAACATTTAGCATAACATGTTTCAACAAGACAAACCATTCCTGTGGCCGCGAGCTCAACGTCCGCCATGTCGACCTCCACGGTGCCCACCTCGAGTGGGGTGGTCGGATGAGGTCCTCGTGGCACCGTTTGGACTGCTGACTTCTCCTTCATCCTGTGCATTTCTCGTAGGGTATTTCTTGAAGGTATGCCCAAACTCCCTGCAAATGGAGCAATTCTTTATACGATGCCCAGCTTCTACTTTGTCCATGTCGTTATTGATACACTGTACCTACCGTCAGGCAACCTTTCCCTTCAGCCTAGCAATAGCTACAGCCCAGATCAGTTGCTCTCAGGTAGGATGGCCAGTGAAATGGCCAACCACAGCATAACCATACAGCTTTGCATTCCAGGATTGTATCATCTCTTCTTTGGTGAAATATTCTAAAAGGTATTAGCCAGGATGCTGCACCACCATTGAACATGTGGCCATGACATATGAGCATGGCCTATGTAGAAGAAGAGGCTTGTTACAAGTGCATATGGAACTAGCGCAACGTAGCGTGCACTCGTTGATGATCCTCTCACGGTTTGTCCCACGGTGTCCTTTCTCCCTACATAGTATCTCGAGGCGAAACTCCCTTGTACCCATCTTGAATGCCTGGTGCATCTCACCCTTCTTGCTCATTTCCTCTATGTACTTTATGATCACGGCGAAGTATAGTAGTGTGTTATTTTCCATAGAGAGCGACGTGTTGTTGCTTTAGCCAACAAATTACTTTGTGGTACTGCAGAGAATTGCCTCCACAATACCAACTAAATGGAGGCACCTAGTACCGCGCATGACCCAATTGTATACCTCAACTAGATTGGTTGTTATGACACCATACCGAGCATCATCCTTGTCATGTAGCAATGACCACTTCAACTTAGGCTCATTCTCCCCTCCCCCGTCTTTGTGCTCACACCAGGACTGTTTGTGGGTAACTCGCGACCTTTTTCGTTGTCTCTCTTCTGTGCGTCCCCGTCCATTCATCCTGAATTTTTCAGAGTGTATCGAACTTTCTCTACTAGTTCTAGTTGCACAGCCAATTACTTGAATAGGTTCATCAAGTCCCTTTTGTGGAACTACTTGTAGAAGTTTGTACCCATGTGCCTCATACACCACCTATTCTGCAAATCTACACACAGAAGTGGCTCATTTTCCCCGTGTTGTAGCTGAGCTATTGCACTCAACAGACCCGCATGCCGATCATCTATGACGCATACGTTAGGATGGTCTTATACAACAAAAATCTTCACATTCCTCAGAAACCACAGCCAACTGCTCGAATGATGGATCGTGCCTCGAAATCCAGATTATCCATGATCTCACCGTACATGATGTTCACGATGAAGCTTGATGATAGGTTCTTATGAGATTGCATTGATTCAGCGATGACACATGTGTGAGGGGTTTCTATAGAGCATTTCCAGTAGGTGTCGCACTTAGGCTGAAATGCGTGCACTCATGAAAGGCATCCCTCTATGTCGCAATTCACGTCATAGCATCTTGGCTTAGACTTCACTATTGTGAATGCATGCCACAACGATAAGGCCTAGAATTTGACAGCCTCTTGCACGGTCTCCTTGCATTTTGTACATGGCTCCTTGCCTGACCTTGTTCTGGCCATACTCCTATGGTACACGAGAGCCTTCATCCATGATGAGGTTGTCGAATTGGTAGGTGTTCCACTCAGATGGAACTACATGCTGTTCCACAACATCCTCCTCATCTTATCCTTCATCTTCCAATAATGCCCGTTAGTTCTAGTCTTCAAGAGCCATCCTTTGAACTAGAGATTCGATCTCCTCACCTTTGTCAGCAATCCCACTAGCTTCCCGGACCAAAGGAGCTTCTTCCACACAGTCTTCATCGACAACATCAGCAACTCCCTGACCTTCGGCCATTGTGTGTGCCGCGTTATGGCTGGAGTCCCCAATTTTTTCTTTGGCATTACCACCACCTTCTTGTTCAGCAGTAGATGCAGGAATGGTCTTGGTATATGCCTAGGCCAGAAGGACCAAATCCCAACCTTGCTCCCTCACCCTATATACATATGACTGCCATCACCTTGTTCCCATCAGCTGCACAGACTCCCAATATGTGCACTGCGGTGCTCGGTTGGCAAGGCAGCTCAATCTCAAATCATACACAGCATGGTCCAAATCGAATGTGTAGAACAACCACTGCATCACATCGCTCGATGTATGCTACTCTGGTCTTGTTAGGATTATGATCGCCGTTTGGAAATAACACAAATCACCCCCTCGGAACCCTACAGAATAGTCTGCTGACTGTAGTAAATTTTAAAATTGATCGCGTCCGACATATTCGACGTTCTGCACCATAAACAAGATTTCCACGAATAACCACATATCTAAAACTAAACTACACACCGAAATGGATGTACCACAATATACTACGCTATGTAACCATATATGTAAAACTACGTAATCCATTTAGTTAAAAAAAATTACCTACAAGGTGGATAACTGGACAGGCAAAGCTTCGCTAGCTCCTCTCCTCCCCTCTTCTCCTCTCCCTTCCCTCCCCTCTTTTTCTTTTTTCTAAATAAAAGTGAGTTATGCCCAAATTTTGGGGTCTTTTATAGGGGAGTTTGTGTCGCCATTTGGAATGGCGACTGGGACTTGCGAGATTCCTATAGCCATTTCGAATGATGATTTGCCAAAATTTTAATATTAAAAAAATTACTTGGCATGCCGAACCCCACTCTACAAAAGCCTTTCCAACCAACTAAATTCTAGCCCTTTCTCTTCTCATCTACTTACACTTGTCTCAGAACTCTACTCGGTGTTACATCTCAGTTATCTAGTTCAATGAGCCGAAGAGCGGTGGCGCTGGCGAATGCAAGGTGTGTGAACTGCCTGAACTACAGGGTCCAGGAAAATATCCTGTACTCCAACACCGAAGAGAACAGGGGCGTGTGTTCTAGAAGTGTCCATATTTCTCGGTGAGTTTGATTTTTGCAAATGCTGGTATTTGTATTTTGGGTTTGTTTATCACTTCTTTTTCACTATTCGGTGTGTTTTTCAAGTTGGCGGTTACTAGTCCTTTCAGTGGGAGGACTCTGTTGGTGCCATAGTGGAAAGAGTAGTTGAACGTCCACTTGTAGTTCCATATGGTCTAATGGTGAACATACCACCTGCAGACGAATGCTTGGACCGAATTCTTGACCACCTGAAGTGGCTCGAGAAACTTATGTGTGTGTATCCTACTAGTAATGTGTTCAATATGTATTAAGTAGTAGTTGTTGTCTGCATAAGGGATTAAAGTATGAACAATGATGTATGCTTGTTTATGAATTGCAAGATGTCTTTAACTTTTGGCAACTCGATCTATATGAACGTAACATGACAAGGGACAATTGCAATACGAAATGAGACTTCAATATTGTAATGAAATTAAACTATGTACCCAGGTTCATCTCAGACGGAAAAGTCCACGTAGCACCGCCACCGTTTGTAGACCGAGATGATAACGCACTACGACGCTACCTTTTTAGACCGAAATGACCACACTCTGTCATGCCACCTTTTTAGACCAAAAAGATCGCACCCTGTCACGCCACACGCTGCCACCTTTTGCATACCGAGATGAGAACACAATACGACGCTACATTTTCAGACCGAAATAACCACACTCTGCCATGCCTCCTTTTCAAACTGAATAGGCCACACCCTGTCACGCCACACACTACCCACCTTTGCAGGCCAAAATGACAACACACTAGGACGCTACCTTTTTAGACCGAAATAACCACACTCTACCACGCCACCTTTTCAAACTGAAATTGCGATCCTTCTCCCTCCACCCTCAACACTACACCCTATCCGCTTATAAAAGGAGGGAGAAGAGAGCTGAAGTGAGCTGGAGGAAAACACTACATCACCACACCCAACACTTCACTCCAACTTGTTTCACATAACAGAGAGGAAGGAGATGTCGGACTTCTGTACGAAGATGCTATAGAATCGCAAGTGGCTTGCCGAGAGGGCTAAACTCTACCTGGATTGTTATATGTAGGATACACCGATACCACTGGAGTTTGCATGCCCGCAAAGTGTGTGCGAAAGACCGGCGAAGATCATTTAGTCCATACACCCGGTGACCCCCACGCGGGTGTACTACACGTGCGGGAATATCCTCGTAAGAGAATCTTACACACACATATATTTTCACATCTTACGTTGCATTCCATATGTCACTAACTTCATTCACGCATAATGGCACCCGGAGATGCGCTGCAATTTCTTCCAATGGATCAATGGTCTGGACATGTACGATAGGGTGTTCATCGAGTAGAAGTACATGTTCAACTACGCGAAGCGACCCGAGACCTTCAAACGCTAGAATCCTTATGTACCCGACCTTATTGAAAATGCACCAAAGGAGCCCAGGAAAGTAGGGTGGTGGTGGAGGACCCCCGAACAGAAAGATGAGTACAACCGGGCCGAGCGCGCGGCGGACAAGGGGAAAGCTCCTGCTAGTGAGACCGACAACCGTCCTAGCGCTCCTCGTCGCCCGAGCGCACTCCATATCGAAGAGGTCTGTTATGTTCAATTTGCATTCTGATTATTGATTTGGCTCTACGTTCTGCTATCCTAATATCATTCAATCGTCCAGCCCGTCTCGCAGAATATGGCTGACTTTGAGACTGGCCGCCACCACGGGTAGTCCCGAGACAAGGGGAAGGGACCGATGGGCCGTCAAGACTAATTAACTTTATTCCAGTCCACATTTTTTTATTCCAAAAAGGCGTGTATCATAGGTGTTTTTTGGTTTGTTGATTTGTACATGCTGTCGTTTCTAATGCACATAACCAAACTCTGCATATCATATAATTTGCAATTAAATTATGAAGTCTTTCAAATTTTATTCCTAAATATGTCGTCTATTTCAAATTTTGTACTCTTTTGCCAAAGGAATCGGTTCTCCAAACAATACAATCAGGACAACAGCAGACGTGGCAACCATAAACCCACATATTTTTGTCATTTTGCTCTGAAGGGGGTTGTTTGTGTTATTGCACCGCTGAACTCACATTTCAAATTATGCCGGCGATCTCGCATTCTCTACTTTCATATTTCATTATCTTTTCCAATTTCATGTTCCAAACTACACGGACACTTCAAGATATTACAAAAAAAAACTTCATAAAATTCACTAAAATTTGAAGCTAAATTCTCTACATATAAATATTTTAAAAAAAAATCCAGCTTCTGTCGTCAATTGAACTGGCGACAGGCTCCTGTGACCATTTGAATTGGCGAAATAATCATGTCGCTAGTTCAATTGGCGACTTAAGCCTCTTAGCATTGTTCTAATGGCGACAGGGCTATTGTCGCCATTTGGAATGGCGACAGGGATATTTTGCCATTTTAAATGGCGTCAGCAGCCCATTCTGTAAAAAAAAATCAACTATTGATTCTTGTAAATGTTTATTAAAATAATGTTATTTAAAAAATTGAAAAAGGAAGGCTGAAATTTTCCAATTGTGCATGAAATGCTGATGTTGAAGTCCGAGATGAATGCGGATTCAAAAACCGATTTGAAAAGGGATTAGAAATAGATTAGGAACCTTTATTTTCAGCAATTAGGTTAGTTTAATTTCTGAAATTTAGAAATAGGAAAACCACGTTGAAAGCTGATTTCAGAAATCTGCATTGAATCAGGTTTCGTGAAACCGCATTGAATGAGGATTTGCAAATCCAAATCAAATGAGGATTCTTAATGAGCATTAGAGTAGGAAATAAGGTAGAATAGGAGAGAGAGGAGGGAATTTCGGCCAAGGTGGCCCCCAATCCGAATTGGAGTGGGTCCCCTCCCCCAATCCGAACTGGGGTAGGAAACTATTCCGAAATGGGGTGAGTCCCCCTCCCCCCCCCCCCCTTTGCCGGCCACTAGGGTCCTCCCCCTATTGTAAGTAAGTTTGAAGTTGAGGAATAAACAAAAAAAAAAGTTACATTTTTGTGGAGTATATGGCTTTGCCGTGAGGGAGAGGAGAACCGGGGTAGGGTTTTCTTGATTTTGGCGTAAGGTTTGGAGGTGCTTAATTCGTCCATCTAATCCCTATGATCTCGTGTGCATCAACTCATCAATTCGTGTACAAGGTGCACATTTTGGTGTTGTTCTTTGGGATTAGTTTTGTTTTCTTTCTTCTGATTGATTCACGTCAACCAAGTATCATCACTTGTTTTAGAGATACACTTGTTCTGATTGATTCAACGTCAACCAAGGAGGAAAGCTAGGGGTTTACTTTACTTCTCTCAAGATTGAAATTCAAATAATGTGAAAGATTAGACCATGTTACGCATCAACAACACGTTGATCCGTATCACTTCTTCACCTCCTCATTCCTTTATTCCTCCTTCCTAATGTCGCTCCAGCTACGAAGATCAGGCAACGACGACCCTTTTCGTCATAGTAACAATGGTGGCGCAACTCGTTGCAATGCTAATGTAGATTAGTGACAATGTGCAAACGCTACACGTCTGGACCTTGGTCATCCTCCCCCACAGGCAGCACTTTCGTCGTCGTAATTCCAGGAGCCGGAGAAGCACCAATGTGCCGTCTTCCGGATCCCAATATAAGAAAAGGCTTATAAAATCAAACTATTTGGAAATATTTTTCACAAAATCTATTTGTATCATTCTTACATAGTAATCGATGGTTTTGTGTATACCTTAGGTCAAAACTAGAGGAAGTTAGACAACGCTAGAATTTTTGCCGACTCCCACGAGAGGATTCCTTTGGGCTGTACTAGGAATGGCTGCCGAATCACTTATTCGCGAAACTATGTGCCTAAAGTAAAGGGGTATGTTGTCTAGCATTAGGTATCTATTTTTTTTTGAAACTGTCTATTCATAAGGTAACTGAAATTTTCTTAAGCATAAGTCATCTTTTTTATCCATTAGATCAATATCTATTTATATGACACATCAATCTCTACACAGATCCAATGGTCACAACAAGTGAATTAAACTTAAGAAAATTTCAGGCGACTTAAAAGTAGTAAAACTGTTTTTCTTTAAAACTCAGGGACATTTTGGACCGTACGATTGCTTCTAGATTCGTGCAAACCCTCCACCTGACACACGCACCTACCCCCACATGCCACCTCCGTCGCCTCCGGCACGGTCCTCTCCTCTACCATTGCTACACCCCCTGTCGCCTGTTCCACCATCAACCCCACACCCTTCTGCCTTGTTTTCGGCGGCTCACCACCGCTAGATTTGCCGCTTCGACGTGCCACCCTAGACCGAATCCTGTACTACCCTGTTGCTACAGAAGTACTCCCTCCGTTTTTAAATACATGACGTTTGACCAAACGTACAGTCAAACTTATATAATTTTGACCATTACTTTTTATATGATTTTGTTAGTTAAAAATTACAAAATTATTATATTATGAAAATATTTATCATAACAAATCTAATGATACTATTCACTCATGATCAATCTAAATAATTTTTCATATATTATTAGTCAAAGTTAGATAAGTTTGACTGCACGCTTGGTCAAACGTCATGTATTTAAAAACGGAGGGAGTAGGAACTTTATGTTCCATGTCTTTTTTATCGACACATTTTGGTGCCCACTAGTCACAATGAGAAATTGAGTGCTTGGAGTTTTAACAGGCTCTTTTCTTTTCATCTAGTTACAAAGGAACTAGTATGCTTTTCCGGCTATCATCTGCAATGCAATTTTTTATCATGTCTCTCGACCCAGGAGCTGAGTTTGCACTTTGCAGAAGTGGATGGTAGCTCGTGGTAGCTCCTAATTTATGTACTCATTTATATGACTCCTAAATAGAACAAAGCATAGAAGCACAACTTTTAGGATCGGCGTGCGGTTTTAGAGCGAAACGGCGGAGGTGTAGGGTGGTATAGTACCATAGATAATATTGATGCTTTTCTGAGGTGTTGACAATCGATCGCATCCAGAAATGATAAGCGTTGAAATTTGTAGAGCACACAACCCTAAATGATGTAACTTACCGTACAGGCTTTTTGTCATGCCCTGCCTTCGTGACTTGTTTACTGGTAAGATCAACAGAAGCAGCTAATGCTATGATCTCCCATTACTTGATTACAAATGTCGAGGATCCCCATTCGTTGGGCCATATGGGACCATCCATGCCACTGATAACACGAATAAACAGATGCGGAGCTCAAGAAGAAAGGAAAAGTGGGGCAGCTGCTGATAGCAAAAGGCAGGATTCACGTATGGCCGTGTTTTAAGCGGTGGTGAGTGGTCACGGACGGTTTCTCCTCCAAGAACTGCTCAATTTGCGCAAATCGCAGGACCAAACAAAGAGCGGATTCCGTAGGGGTATGACTCTACATAAATAGTTTAAGCCTAGTCTTTTATGGATAGAGTTTTTGGCTTAAATAACACCATTCTGAATGAAAATAGCAAAAATAGCTTTTTACGGATGAATTAGCAAAAATAATGTGTTGAGCCCACACAGTAAAACCACATGAAAAACTCATGTCACCTACCACTCGGTGGGTACACGGTAGGTCAGCTCCCACCACATGACCCTACAGCACAGTGGGCACACGGTAAACCCACTGTCGTGGATTTTGAACATAATACAGATATTGTTTCCGTTAATTAATTAATTCATCCGTGGAGTTATTTCTACCGTTTCGTCATGTAACAGTGTTATTTGAGCATAAAACTCTTATGGAGGTCATGAGCAATCATGTTGGTTACTAATGCGCAGAAACAAGTGCCACTTTGGTTGGCACTAGAAATTTCGGTAATTAACTCGAGTCCATCTCGCCATTGTGATTCAAGTAGCCGAGACAAATGGGAATGTCGGGATTGGCAAAAAAATGGCGTGAACTGAGATTTGTGATTAGTATCCAGGTTAATCAAAATTGCAGCAAGGGTCCTCTACCTTACTTTTTCTACAGGGACAGTAGCATTCCAGTGGGCAGTACCTTATGAGTTGATAACAAATATACATGACTAAAAGATCGTCGCAAAAAAAAAGAACTAAATGCATGACCCTGAATTTGAATGAGGGAAAAACTCACCCCGAGTATCCTGGCCGATCTCGCCGGAAATTCTGGGGCCTAAAGCCATTACAATATTACATGCGTAGATCTGCATTCCATGCATATGTGCTACCCACTTTGTCGGCAAATGCAAGATCCTGATAGAGACGGCATAGCCTCACAATATAATGTTCTAAGCCACACCTCGCGTCGATTCCCAAGTTCTCACCAGGAAGTCCACCAGATGAATTTTACGCATTATCATGACAAAATAAACTAAATGATCTAAAGTACAACAAAAATGGCCATCAACGCCGAGCACATAATTTAAGCCATGCTTCATGAATTCACATTCGTGTCCTTTGCCTGCTATTCGTGTCTTCATCTTGTTCCACCTGTTCCAGACAGGCAAGAAGTAAATTATACTGAACCAGGAATTGTGCTAATCCAAAAACATTGAAATCATTTTGAAAAGAAAAGGCAATCCTATGCACCAAATGCATGCTTTGGACAGACTTCTTCAATGATGATATCATCCAAGGAACTTTGAAGAACGTAAATAAAGAGATCAGGATAATATCCATTTCCCACCACCAGCAACTCATTTGAACACACTTAACAATCTAACATTGAGATGTAACAAACTAATAAGGTGCTGTTGATTTTATCAATGAGAGAAACAGTTATTTTTTTAGCCGATAAAATGTATCATGGTGTCAAGAGAGAATATTCAGACTGAAATAATTGCTTTACCTCGGTGATAACCTTCGTAGACCTTCTCTTCGATTTCAAATCAGAACCTGATCCCTTGTATTTCTTTGCTACTGGCTCATCCAAAAGATCATCTTCATCTATACCACCTGCAATCATTTTACATTTTTTAAAAAGAAAATTGACGGTTGGCACTATAAACCCTTTCGTCCAAATAAAAATTCCCACATCTGATAACATATTAGCAGGCAAGACAAATTAGAACGGAGTATTGAAGGTCCATAATTCATAAAATGGGAAGTTTCTTCGCATCATTACTGAACCCAGGAAAAAAGGAGAAGCATCTTTGCTGTTGGAATGAACCTAGATCTTTTCCAATGGGCCAAAAGGTCAAATATAGAAGTTACAGTGTACGTAAATATGCAACAAAAACCCTATACAAACTAACATCTAACACCCCCTCAACCTCATGGTGGATCAACAACTCTAAGTTTGGAGAGGTAGAAACTATACTGAACTCTAGTCTATGCTTTGGTGAAAAAATCTGCTAACTGAAACTCTGAAGGCACATACTGAAAAGCAATAACTTGGTCTTGCACCTGCGATCTCATGTACGAAACATCTACTCCAGTGTGCTTGGTGAGCTCATGCTTCATGGGAACTCGAGCAATGCTGATCGCACCAGTACTGTCTGATAAGAGAGGAGTCGGTGCAGAAACTGAAACACCGAAATCTTCAAGTAGCCACCGAAGCCAGGTGATCTTAGCTGTCAACGACATCATAGCTCTCAACTCAACCTCAGCACTCGAACGAGAAATGGCAGTCTACTTCTTGGTCTTCCAGGCAATCAAAGAGAAACCGAGGAAAACACAATAGGTAGAAAGAGACTAGCAATCATAATGATCGTTAGCCCAGGTCGCATCAGAATATGTCTGAAGGTGCAAAGAATTGAAGCGATGAAAGAAAAGGCGACGAGTGATGGTCCCATAAAGATATCGCAGAACACGAAGGTGACTGTAATGGAGTTAAGTAAGAGCAGAGACGAACTGACTCATGATGTGAACTGGGTGAGAAATGTCAGGTCGGGTGATCCTAAGATAGACGAGGCTCTCGACAAGATGACGGTAGTGAGTCGGGTCCTCAAGAGGCTCACCATTAGTAGGCCGCAGGTGAACACCAAGTTCCATAGGAGTATCCGCCATACGCTGATTAGTGAGACAAGCGCAAGGATATCCTGAATGTACTTCTCCCGAGAGCGGTAGTAGCCCTCAGGATTAGAAGTGACCTCAATCCCACAGAAGTAACTTAGAGAACTCAAATCCGACATCAAGAACTGCTCACTGAGACGCTCCTTCACAAAGGCAATGTACTGAGAGTCATCTCCAGTAATGATCATATCATCCACATATAGGAGGAGCGTCCGGCCCCAAGGAGAGGTGTGTACAAAGAGGGCAGGGTTGTGATCATTGGTGGAGAAGCGGTCGAACCAAGCACAAGGGGCTTATTTGAGCCGATAGAGAGAGCAACAAAGGCGACAAACCATACCATCAGGGTAGAATACCAAGGGGCGACTGCATGTAGACCTCACGCAGCTCGCCATTGAGAAAGGCATTTTTGACGTCCAATTGAGAGATAGGCTACTATCGAACAGAAGCCACAGCAAGGAGAGTGCGAACAGTAGTCATGTGAGCAACAGGAGCAAAGATCTTATCGTAGTCACGATCATGCTCCTGCTGAAAATCGTGTGCCACAAGACGAGCCTTGTAGTGCTCAAGGGAACCATCCGAGCAAGCCTTGATCTTGTACACCCACTTGCATGTGATGGGAGTGACGCGCAGGTATGGGCACAAGATCCCAAGTGCCAATACGCTCCAAAATAGCAATCTCCTCAGACATCGTAAGCTACCCATCAAGATGAGTAGTAGCCTCACGGTAGGTCGTAGGATTAGAAAGAGCAGCAACTACAAAACTGTAGCGCTTAGGGGGCTTAACAGTGTGACGATCACAAATATCGTATCTGGGAGTATGCATCGGCTCCACCTGTTCCCCCTCCGCCGGAGTTTTCTTCCCGCTTTTTTGTTGAGATTCCACCCTTTCCTCTGCACTACGCTCGCCGTCCTCGGCCTACTCCTTCTCCAGTTGAGCCTCCGTCTTTGCTGGGCCCTATTCCCAGCTCTTCTTCTCCGTCCTTGCTGGGTCCCAGATACGATCTTCGTGATCATCACACTGTCAGACCTCCTAAGCGCTACAGCTTTACAGCCGCTGCTCTTTCTGAGCCTACGACCTACCACGAGACTATTGCTCACCCTAAGTGGCAGCTCATGATGTCTGAGGAGATTGCTACTTTAGAGCGTACTGGCACTTGGGATCTTATGCCCTTACCTGCGCGTCACTCCCATCACATGCAAGTGGGTGTACAAGATTAAGATCCGCTCGGATGGTTCCCTTGAGCGTTACAAGAGCTGCGGCGGGGCGACGCTTGGGTCAGGGATAGGAGCTCTGCTCCGAGCGGCGCTCGGCGTCAGGAAGGAGCTACGTTGGGCCAGAGCGGCGCCGGTTGAAGCGGCGGGAGCTGAGCAACTTGCGGGAAAAGAGCGGCACTGGCGCGGGGAGAACAGAGGAGAAGGGCACGGGGAGGTGAGGACGGCGGCGGCGGAATCCATAACTTGGCTCTGATATCATGTTGGAATGAACCTTGATCTTTTCAAATGGACAAAAAGGCCGAATATACAAGTTACAGTATAGGTAAATATGCAACAAGCACCCTATACAAACTAACATCTAACATTTGCAAGCCACGATGCTCTAGAAAAAGTCAAGTTAAATCAATAGAAAAGAGGGAAACCTTTACCATCTTCGCCATTAACAAGGCCTTCAAAGTCTTCCATATCTTCCATGTCACCCATCTCGATCTCATCACCTTCAACATACTCTATCTCACCTTCCTGTATTCGCAAGTGAATCCACAATATGTGGGAATGTTTGTGAACCGTGAGAACATAACAAAATGAGCTTGTCAGTACTCAGTACAATGCTGACCACCTCTTCCTCTTCCTCAGGAGCTACATCATCTTTTTCCATATCAAGAATAGTATCAAACTCTTTGAAGGGATAATTATAGATGTCACCATAAACACCTTTCCTGAGACGTTCCTTTAATTCACTTTCAATGCTCTGCATGATAACAAACACATGTTAGATATATGGCAATGTATAATGGACACTTGATAAAGATTATCAGAAAAACAACCTTATCTAGCTGAGCAGCCTTTTCAGCTTTCTCCATTCTTCTGAGATCACGCTGAGTCTTCTTCCTGGGCACTGTCATTACCTTCTCTCTAACAGAGTGGAGGAATATGTTTAGTAACTTTTCATGTGTGAGAAGTTAAGAGAAAAAAGACAATACGTCAACAAGATGAATAAGCTTGTGATGAAACTTTATTACATATAAAAAAGGCACCCATATCATACCACCAAGTCTCAAGTGATCACTACCCCAATCCTTTATTTTTTGTCATTACTCATTACTACTATAAAAAGTTTTGATGTCACCCTACTACTATTTGTATTTTGGCCAAAGATCAAGCAATGTGAAAGCAGAGCATGGTTCACAACCCAATATAACTTAAAGGCATCAAGACTGGTCCATGGTAAGTGTATTTTCACATATTTTTTTATGTATAGGAAAAGGATAGATCATAGATGTGATTTAAATATGTAGGAAAAGATAAAATGGAATTCGAAAGCTAGGAATAAAGTATAAGCTGCCAGCCTCCTGAAGCGACACAGGCAGTATCCACGTCTTTGTGTCCTGCGCAGCCTATGGCTGCTTCTCTTTCTTCGCTCTTGGTGCATGCTCACTTTTTCTCACTAATTTTCACACCGGCTGCAATGATGTGATGTACGCTAGTACATTGGGAGGGTAAACACCGTAGAATTTAGACCGACGGCGACGGTTTGATGGAAGAATGATGCTTAGAGGAGAGGGCACCTGCTGGCGAATTGAGGAACTATACTAGGAATTATTCAGGATTTTGCTTTCCATGGCTCTCATCTCTGCAACTCGCGATTTTCACGAGAAAAAATCCAAGTTGGTGAAGATCATGATTTGGGCTGGCATAGTAATAACCTTTGCAATTGCGGATGTTATCTTGCTAACCAAGATAACTAAACTATCCCTCACCCTACTCAGCTGGCCCTAGTATTGCGGCAGCTGCTCCCTAGGTGCGCCCACCTCCATGGGCCCTAACGGGCTGCACGTCTACTGCCATATGCCGCCATTGCATGCAAAGCTTGAGCCAGCAGTAGCGTGCGTGGGCCGAGGAAGGAAGCCAGGAGAGGGAGGAGCCCACGTTGGATTGATTTGGTTCCAGGTATCTGAATAGGGTAGTGCTTTCGGCCGTGAGTCATGTATCGGCCTTGTGTGCGAACATGGGGCTTGGCCCAGGGACTTGGTGCGTTTGTTTCTTCATTTTGTTGAGTTGGTTTTATGGAGTTCTCTTGAAAACCAGTCCGCATGAAAACCGGCCTAGTTTTATTAGGGAGTTGGAGTCGTTTCCGAATTGGAGTCGTGCAGAGTTAGTCTGAGTAGATGCATGCGTGTGTGATGGCTAAATAAGAGCCAAGGGCGTTAGCCCATGTAATCAGATCAGTTTTATTTGAGACATAAACTACAGAAAATCGCCATGTTGGCGGCGGCCAAGTTGTTCTTGCATTCTTTTGATTTCTGATCTAGGAAATCATTGAGGTGGCGTGGATCCTATTCGGTTAATCTAGTTCACGTGCTGATCATTGGTGGTCTTCTCTATTGTTTATGCGTTGCTGTGTGCCGGGTGGAAGAGTAATTAGGGTTCGGGTTGCAACAACCATTGTTGCCAACCGAGTGTATTTATCAGCCCTGTTGTTTTGGATTGCCGTGTGTGTTCTTGCTGCACGGAAGAACACAGGTGCTGCTGTAGTTGAGAAGCAGGAGGCTAGGGCTGGTGTACAGTGCATATTCCCTGTAATCTCTTCGGTTGGTGTTGTGCAAGTACAGGGAGAAGCTGCTGTCCATGAGATTGTGCCGTGAAAGATCGGGCCATCCTCAACACGTGTCCACTAGTCCACTAGTTGGGTCATATCAGGTGGTATCAAAGCCTCCATTCATCACGGTACGCGTTGAATTTTTGCAAATTTTGTACAACTGATCTTCGGCCGTGCAAGATGGTAAAGTCAAAGCGAAGTGTGCAAGACGGTGATCACAATGGTGCTAGTCACGAGGAGACCATCACCAACGGTCCTTAAGTTTTTGCGGATATCAAGGTGCACTTCGAGGCGACGCGCGACTTCTTGCTGAACCGTATCAATCGTGCGTGAGACGCACAGAATGATCGGATCGACAAGGTGGTCTCGCTTACTACAAAGATTGAAGACAGCAAGGGTCGGCTTCAAGCGGAGATACAAGACCTCACGCTAAAAGTACAACTTGTGCGACGTCTACCGGCGGATGGTGCTGCAGCACGGGTTCTACATCAACCACTACCCGAACAGCAAGCACATCGTTTTGGAATACGATTCCGATCTGGACATGCGGTCAGATGGTGCTCTTGGGCAGCGACGGGACTTCAATCCCCGTCGTGCAGGTGCTGCATATGTGACGAATTTGTTTGGACACGATGGAGGAGCTGCTAGTCGCAACCGCGACGATGACGCTATTGGGAGGCTCAAGATTACCATGTTGGCGTTCAATGGGCGTACTGATCCAAAGGTGTTCTTGGAGTGGGAGATGCGCGTGGATCAAATTTTTGATAGCACAACAACACCGATTGAACGCTCTACAACAATTAAGTTCACCGAATATGCTCTTGTTTGGTGGAACCAATTGTGCTGTGCCGGAGGACGGCCCGACACATGGGAACACATGAAGAATATCATAAGGCAGTTCGTGCTGAAGCACCACACTAGAACCTTGCACACAAAGTTGCAGCGACTTCATCAAGGTTCCTTGTCCGTGGACGAGTACTACAAGGAGATGGAGATTCTCATGATTCGTACGGACGTGAACGAACATGAGGAGGCGACCATGGCTCGTTTCTTTGAGGATCTAAATGACGATGTGCAAGAGAAGATTGAGTCGTCAGAATACAACTATCTGCAAGACCTTGTGCATCATGCAGTGCGGTCTGAAAATGTATCTTGCAACGCCAAGCACGTGGAAGCCGCAATACCCACAACAACACATGGAGGCGTCCACAACCGCAAGGAAATGATATTGGCGCAAGCTCCAAGGTGACAGCATTACACAAGTGAACCGAGGCTGTTTCAAAGGTGGTGTTGAAAGCTACGAGTAATGGAGGTAAAGAAACTTCAGGCTGATTCTAATGCATTTTCTTCGGCTTGTACTAGTAACATTAAGTGCTTCAAGTGCAAAGAGGGCATATGATGCATGATTGTCCAAATCATCGAAAGGTGCTCATCACTCATGATGGGTACGCTATGACAAGTTCTACCAGTAGAGAATCCGAAAGCAAGAGGTCCTACGAAGAGCACAAGGATGATGGTTTCCTTTGGGTGGTGTTAATCTTTTCGTCCGAAAGGTGCAAAGTGCTGAAATTAAAACTAAAGGGTAACGGTGGAGTGTTTTTCAAACGGAGTGCAAGATCAAGGAGAACGCATGCAAGCTAATCATTGACGGTGGGAGTTTTACCAATGTGCTTAGCAAGGATTTGATGTACGCTTTGGGGCTATCCATGTGGAGGCATCCGTAACCGCACTATGTGGAGTGGTTGTATAACTCCGGAAGGTTGAAAATAACTCACAAGGTGTGTGTTCCGTTCGATGTTAGTGATTATGTTGACAAGGCGGATTGCGACGTCGAGCCGATGGATGCATGTGGATTGTTGTTAGGTAGGCCATGGCAATATGATCATAATGCTACACATCAGGGCCGATCCAACACATATTCTTTTGTGCATGACGAGAAGCGACATGTGCTAAAAACAATGATGGAGAGTGCAATCAAAGTGCACGAAATTTCAGCAAAGAAGAAGGCCCCAAAAATTAACCCAATGCCGAAGATGGCTTTGCTTAAAGGGAGAGGGGATGATACGGCGCCCGCTGCAACTACATTGGCTTGTGTTTCTAAATCACAAGCTATTTCTAATCCTCCCATTTGTGCTGTTATGCAACAAGAAAGAAAGCTAGATTTAGGTACTCGCGTGCCGTGGCGGCACAACAAAAGAAGGTGGCTAGCCAAAGAGAGAAAGGAGAACATGTATGTGGCCATGCAGGCAGCAAGGCAAACAATGCACACAGTGCATGGGAGGCCAATGCATGCAAAGCTTGAGCCAGCAGCGTGGGCCAAGGAAGGAAGCCAGGAGAGTGAGGAGTCCACGTTGGATTGATTTGGGTACAAGTATCCGGATAGGGAAGCCCTTTCGGCCGTGAGCCATGTATCGACCTTGTGTGCATGCATAGGGCTTGGTCCAGGGACTTGGTGTGTGTGTTTCTTCGTTTTGTTGAGTTGGTTTTATGGAGTTCACTTGAAAACCGGACTGGTTTTATTAGGGAGTTGGAGTTGGAGTCTTTTCCGAATTGGAGTTGTGCAGAGTTGGAGTCCGAGTAGATGCATGGTGTGATGGCTAAATAAAAGCCAAGGGCGTTAGGCCGTTAGTCCATGTAACAAATTTGGAAAATCAATCCACAAAAACTTATTATTTTATTAATTGTTACCAATAGAAATATGCTGCAACAGAATGGTGCAAATGATACACAGGGCAACCTTGCAACAATCCTCTCCAGAGGATCCACCTTGTAAGTTTGTGAGCTAAACATATAACTAGGGATGGAGTGCAAGTGGGCCGACCAATTGACCCATTCCACCAAATTGGTGGTTCATTTTGTATACATGAACCTTGTCATTGGGTCGGTCCGACCCGACACACTTGCATCCCTACATATAACTACTTTAGCATTCTAATATGAACATTGCTGTGTTCAGCTTATGTGAATATTGTTCTCAATAAAATTGCAAGCTCCCATAATGCAATTTATTTTTCTTAAAAAAAATTGAGCAAGGCTGTCCGTAAGTTACCTTCTCCTTTTTTAGCAAATCATAAGAAAGCAAACGGGAGAGTGCCACCCACATACAATTGCACACGAATTAATTACTATGTTATCTTTCAACAACCATATGCTATAATATTGTTACATGCCATTTTCCAGTATCAGGTCACAGCACTCAGGATCAGAAAAAAAAATATTATGAAACAATATGCTGTGGAAATCAACACAAGTGCCTACCTCACTTTCAGTTGAAGTTTCCTCATTCTTATCCGATACTGAGCCATTTTTGTCAGGCGCTGCTTGATCTTGTGCACAAGTAACTTGGGCCAAAATTCCTACATAATGAAAGAAAGGCATGCAATGAGACTAACTAGACTTTACATTTACATGGAATGAGAAAAACACATCAGCTAGAAATGCATACGAGATGTTTGTTGATGACTTCCATTGCTTTCTCATAATTCCTGGGGAGTTTGACTCTCTCCCATAATTTGTTTGGCAGATGAGCTCTTTCAGCAGTTTTCATGTATAAGTAGAAAATTCCTGCATTACCAGTAGGGAAAAAACAATGACAACATCAAGAAAAGATTTTGATGATAACTGAGCATAGCTTCCATTTGAAAAAGAATAGAGAGCAGAACAAAAGTGCATAACAAGGAACTGATGCATTCATTAACCACCGGATCAATATCTATCTATACAATCTGATATATAACATGTTGCAACTCCTTGTGGTTTCTATGTCATTTCATCCAAACAGCACCAAGCCATTGAGCAATTCTCTCATTAAAAAAAAAAAACTTAAGAAGTGTACGCTAATATTCTTCTGAATTCTAATATTGACAAACGAATAAGCCTCTGTGTTGTTATCTAAACTCTTAGCCCTTTGATAAATTCATCTTGATTGTGATTAATAATAGTCATAATAGTCCCAAATAATTAATTTCCATGAGATAAATATCAACCGGTTCCTAGAAAATGCAACTGCAAAGCTTATACAGTGTTTCCTAAGCCTACTGTCAGAAAGGGCAATGCAACTGCAAAGCTTATACAGTGTTTCCTAAGACTACTGTCAGAAAAGGCAGTGCAGCATCCAAACTGTTGAGATAAAAGATTGTCACCCCCAAGAAAGGGAACAATAAACTTCCCAGGTCATCGTTCACCATTCCATCTTCCTCAACCTACACCGCCTGTCATCGACTTTCAGGAACACGGATTAGTCCACACCAGAGGTGCCACCTCTGCATGGTTCACCATGTCTTTCTTCATCCTCCATGAAGTGGCTGGCTGAAGCATCCAACTTTCAAAGCCCCTCTATAGACCACCACTAGAACTTGTAAAATAGTACCTCTCCTTTTGCTGTTCCCATCATCCCATTGGAGAACTGCTTTGACATCTGTTGTGGACAAAAGTCCAGGCAAAAGGAGCATCATGGCAGCAGCAGCATAGCAGCAGGAAGTAGAGCAGGATAAAGGAAAGCTGAATACGCGCAGCAAAAATGGCCAGGATGTCCAGCAGTCCGACCACAGCAAGAGGCCTAATAGAAGTCAGTAGGATCCATAAGATTAGAGTCTGAGTCCTAGGATCCATAAGATTAGAGTCTTAAGTCCTTAACTTCTTATCTTTAGGGATTAATAAAGTAGTCCAAACTATGTTATCTATTGGTTATCTTTAGGGATTAACAAAGTAGTCCAAACTATGTTAGCTATTGGTCTATGTCCTAGAGTCTGAATTGGTCAGGAGTTAAGAGTTCAAGTTGTGTTAATTAGCAGCCTTTGTTAGGGACACCTCTACATAAATAGAGGAGGTCAGCACGCATTGTTCAAGGAAGAAGTAAATCTCTCACCTCTATTTGCTATCTCTCAACCCTTCTAGTTCTTTCATCCCAATCTATGTTTACCTTCCCCTTTTAATACCCTAATCCCCTTCAAGCCATGCCATCTGGCCATCCTCTGCACAGTAGTTATCCAGATGTAAACCAACGCTCACATCAACATCACACAGGTCAGCAAAATTTTTGCATATTTGGCCCTATAGTAATTTTGAATTTCAAAAATAGCCACCTTCAAGCGAAAATTTCAAAAATGGCCTCAGAGTGCACGCCGCATGGATACCGAGGCGGACCACCGCCCCCGCCCATGCAGCACCCCTTTTCGAATTTTTTTAAAAAAAGAAAGAACATCTAAAAAAATTCTTAAATTTTTTTAAAAAATTAAATAAAATATGGAAAAAATTAGAATTTTTTTGAAATATTAAATATTATAAAAAAATTAAAAATATTAAATATCTATTGTATGATGTTATTATTTTTTTGAAAATAAAAGTGTGGTGACAACGTTGGTTGGTCTGTTTGTTATTTTCGTAGAATATGAAGGGTACAAAATTTGTCAGACTCGCAATAACATTTTGTGATCGTCGTATATTGTTGTAGTTCGCTAAATTTCTGAGAAATTTTACGAGGACGATTAAGATAGTATTGAGTCGTAAGGAGGAATGTAAGTGATATTACGATGCGCTTCTTAAAAATGACGAGTTAAAGCATATTACTTTATGGAGCTTCTACAAAATACAATTAAAGGGGCTGAGAACGCTCGTTGTGACTATGAAGATGGCCTAAAACAGTACATTGAAATGTTGGGGGCCATAAATGTCGTGGTTCCATACTCTATATGCACTGCACAATTTTTTCAGTCATTTCGATTAGGGTTTGCAGAAATGAGAAAAAAAGTAGGGTTTGCAGTCTTGATAGCAAGGTATATTTGCGGTCTAGAGGAGGTTGTGGGGATATTCCAAATATGCTATACTTTCCCGTACTTCTGGAAAACTATCTGTTAGACTCGGAATAATATTTTGTGAACGCTGTATCGCCAAAGTACAACAATGTCGCAAAAGCATACGTCATGTAATGCGAGGATACACGACAGTTGATCTATTTATGAAGGACTACGATACATACATAAAGAGTGAACATTACAATCTTATTACAATCGGACTTCTACTTGGCAAGAACAAGAAATAATAGAAGAAATACCGCAAAACTAACTATGTGAAGTAATTTCAAGCATTTTCTCAACCCTTTCCATCCTTTCATCCAGTCTTTTAAGTCTGTTAGCTTCATTTTGCATTGGTTGATCGGAGGGTCGAGCCATCGGGCGAAATGCGACAACGCCACGGTGTCTTCTTGTAAGGCGACAATTTGCATTGCAATATCTTGAACTATCGGGCACTTCATCATCCATCGCCAAAACCGGCATGTTGTGTTACAAAAGAATTGCGCTTCAAGTGAAAAAGAACGTGCTATTTGAATGGAATTCATTTGGGATGATTAGGCACTACTTACCGTAAGATTTGAACACTTCATGAACACTCGGGATGGATTCGTTGGCGTATGCGAGGTGAACACATTTGCTTGGATCCTCGCAACGAGGGCACACGATGTCTTCGCAATGATTTCGATTGTCTGCTCACACGAAAGTTAGATAAGGCCGAAGACATGTTGTTATAGAATGGAAGAAAGGAGAAAAGGAAGTGAAGAGTGAGGTGAATGGCTGCCAAAGCATTCATATATAGCCTGTGGCTAAATTGCAATTGTGTTCAGGATATTCGCGTCGCGAGGTAGCGCTTTGAGGAGGAATCATTTGGCAGTGTTGTGGGATGTCTTTTATATTTTGTCCCGACTCGTCGGGTCACATCACTATACAAAAGCTGACTCGTCGGATCACATGACTGCGCAAAAGCTGACTCGCCGGGTCACATCGCTGCGTAAAAGCTGACTCGTCGGGTCACGTCGCTGCGCAAAGATATGAGTTGGAAGAAAGGAGAAGAGGAAGTGAAGAGTGAGTGAATGGCGATCAAACCATCCATATATAGCCTCGTGCCTAAATTGCGGTTGGGTTCAAGGAGAAGAGGAAGATAGGCTTGCAGAACTGAACTACATTAGAATCAAGACAGAGGCACATTACACGTGGTCACATGGCATGCTAGTTCGGCTAATTGCTTGAGTCATCCTTGCTACTACTACTGTGCAGTGTGACACAAGCATCCGGACTATGTAAGTATACATGCCTTTGGGGATAGTAAAAACATGACGGTAGGACGAAGGACTCACTACGGAATGGCCCGACCATCTGCGAGGATCGGGCCATTTTCCTTCCTTGTGAGCTCGGCGTTGAACTCCTCGCCGCCTCTTTGGCCTTGGTCGCTATTTCCTCTTTTTCTCGCGCTCCTCTCGCGAGCCTCGCGCGCTGCGATTGCACGCCTCGAGATGAGCTTTTGTCTCCGACGATACGCTCGTTTTGCTCGTCGTTGCGGCGCTCGTCCTCCCGGATCTCGGGCCCTTTTGACATCCCACTCAAGTCGAGTCCACCGGTCATGTGGGTGGATCTCGTGGTCGATCCACTTGCAGAGCTACATAGCGGATCCGGGACTACGGTAGATGGGAGAGGTTGTTAGTGCATACTTCAAAGAGAAAGGGTATAAGAACATATCAGAATCGGACCTTCACCATTGCCGATAGGCTGCGTGTGTCCCAATGGCGGTCGGGATAGTCACAAGAGTAGTTCGCACAACCCCAGTAACGCATGCCCAGGCTTAGCCGGTGCTTAGACTTGAAGAACTTGCATGGGTCCATGCACCAGCAGAGGGGCGGCGTCTCTCCCGGCGGTGGCCGCGCGAACGCTCGGTTGGAACGTTCAGGATGGGGTTGCTGCTACGGGGGGCCTCACTACGGAGAGCTGCCATCCTAGCAAGCGCCTCTTGCTAGACCCGGGCCGCAGCAGCCCTTGCTTGGTCGTCCCGCTCCCCAGCAGCCCTTGCTAGTCCGCGGATCTCATCCCATTGCTGTTGGTTTCACTCCAAGTAAGAATGACCCTGTCTTATTTATTCACACTTCTCAGTGAGGTCGTATTTTGCTTCTGCTATATGTAGATGATATGCTGATCACATGAAATGACATGGACTATGTGGCTTTTGTCAAGAAAAAATTGAGTGGACAGTTTATGACGTCAGATTTAGGATCATTGAGCTATTTTCTGGAGAGTGGGGTTCATTCTGATAGTGATGGCTACTACCTCTCTCAGCATCACTACGTTCAGGATCTTCTTGCTCGCTTTGATATGACTGATACTCGCAATGACCCATGGAGCTTCACCTGCAGCTTCATCCTACAGACGGTGTAGCACTGACAGATCCTTCCTGCTATCGTCAGATTATTGGGAGCCTTGTTTATCTCACTATCACCAGGCCAGACATTGCTCATGTTGTTAATGTGCTCAGCCAATTTGTTAGTGCTCCCACCTCAGTTCAATGGGGTCATATTCTTTGTGTGCTGAGATACTTGGGAGGAATTGCGTCTAGACATCTGTTTTATGCCAGTTCAAGTCAGCTCCAGCTCCACGCTTACTCTAACTCCACTTGGGCGAATGATCCTATTGATCGCCGATCTATCACTAACTACTGCATCTCTCTTGGTACTTCACTCATTGCCTAGAAGTCAAAGAAGCAAATTGCAATGTCACGCTCTAGTGCAGAGGCTGAACTTCAAGCCCTTGCCGCTACCACCTTAGAGATTGTTTGGCTTCGATGGCTTTTGGCTGATCTTGGTGTTCTTTGTGATAATCCTACACTTTTGTTTTATGACAATACAAGTGTCATTCAGATTGTTAGTGATCCGGTCAAACATGAGTTGACAAAGCACATTGGTGTTGATGCATCATTCAAACGGTCTCATTGTCAGCCGTCGATCATCGACCTCCATCATGTACCCTCAAAGATTCAAGTTGCAAATTTCTTCACTAAAGCTCAGACTTGAGAACAATAGCGGCTTCATCTACTCAAACTCAATACCTCAGATCCTCCTGATCAACCTTGAGTTTGAAGGGTGTGTTAAGTGTGTATATGTATAGAATATAATCTAGTGTCTTGGCCCATGTAGCCGGGCATCAACCTCAAGTGTATATATCTCCTCAATAATCAATAAGATGCATAGTTGTGAATAGCAAAATCCTCTCCAAAATTTAACAAGGTTAAGTTGTGGTCGATATACAAGTTGGAGATTATCTGATGGGTAACTGGATAGTCTGAAGCCATATTATTGAGTTATTTATGGGCTTCTAATTTGATTCATTTACACAAGTTGCAATTGACCATGTCATATTTGTAATGCGGTGCTGAGTTGGGTGGCTGTGAAGGCATGGTTGAGCAACGGACTGTGGTGTACGGTTTTGAGCTGAGTCAGATGGCGGTATATGATATCCCTGTACATGATTAACCCTGGTGCTGGAAAATAGTCTCGTCTGTAAGCACTGAAAGCTTGCAACTTTCTTTGTGCCTCTACCGTGGCGTGAACAATTATATACTAACCGAACAAATCAACAAATGGTACCATTCGCAGATCCCATACCAACTGGTGCCGGGTTATACTCCTAGTATCTAGCACACGCTCATAAACTATGGTTATCATGAACTTAACACATGACCGAACAATTCAGTCCAACTCAATCAAAATCCGTACTTGAAAAGAGAAGAGGAAGGCGCGTAATGCTCACTGTCGTGATCCCGGATCGTGGCGTAGCGGCTGTTGGCGAGTGGGCAGGAGCTCCGGTTGCAGATGCCCGTCGCGTTGTAGGGGTTGCGGCAGAATATCCCTGTCGTGATCCTGCGCAAATCAACACCACCGCAGCCGATCTATCATTAGAAAGAACAGCACAAAAGAAACTGAGGCAAGAAAAAAGAAGACCAAGACAGCTATTGCTGCGATACTTTGCCATGAAGCTGCAGTGGTTGTGGCGGATGCAGTGCCATATCACGTCGTCGCTCATCTTGGATGCCGCTTCCTCTTGCTTGCGCTTGCGCCTGTCACTTGCCTCAGCAGACAGCAGTGGCGGAACCAGAAATTGGACAGGATCAGAGCTGAAGGCTGAGGTGTCGGCGCTAGTCTTCGAGGAGATGCTACCAGGAGGAGAGGCGGAGGGTGACGGCGAGCCCCGGTCGTGGGAGAACCTGTTGCCGGCGGCGGCGAGCCCCGATCGGAGGAGGGAGGCAGCGGCACTGCCCGGTAGTTGAGCCGGCCCGTTGGGAATGGAGGGGGGCTAGGGTTTTGGGGCTGGCGAGGTTTTGGTTTTGCCGCGGCGCGGAGTAGGCGGAGTCGGCGGAACTGACAAGGCGGCGACGAGAGGTAAAGGGGAGGGGAACGCGGCTGTGTGGGCTGATCCGGATTGGGCTTTTAAGTGGAGCTTGTTTCGGCTCTCATTGGGCTTTTCCTACCCGCGCAATGCTGCTGTTCCAAAAGATACATTAGTTCTCTCTCTAAAAAAAAGATACATTAGTTCTCCCCTAAAAAACATAATGTTAAAGTACATGAGTCGGAGGAGTTTTCTAAGAAAATTTGACCCCTAAAAGAAGATACATTATTCGTGCAAATCATTAAATAATAAAAACCATTTATGGCATAAAATTTTCTGGTATGGTTAAGAAGTCCCGAATCATTTCTTAATAGGTTACATTGGGCAATGACTGAACCAAGCACCACAAAATGAACATAAACATGAAATTTAACTGAAGTATATATACAAAGTCTTATCTCACTGAAGCCGCTATGTTAATCGCCTTGGGCAAATCTCAAAACATCCACTGTATAACACTTTTTGCGAAACCGCTAATTAACGGACAGTGACGCCCTTGGAAGCCGTTGGATCAAGCCAACTTGTTGTCTAGACCGTTAGATCATAAAGGACAAATCCACGCAGGTGCCCGGTACGCGCTACTCAAAGCCCACTCCTCTTTCCATCCTCCCATTTCTCCTTTCTCTTCGCATGGCGTTCTCATCCTCAATCTCCTCCGCCCCTACCACTTCACCACGCGGCATTGCCATCCCGCACAGCTGTGCCAGCTACATCATCGGAGCGCCCGTCAACTTCCCGTTCCATGCACCTCTTCTTCCTCTACCCAGAGGCGGAGTCAAGATTTCACAAAGCTTTTAGCCCAAAATTAAGGGGCTATAATCCTATAACTAACGTCAAATGCTATCAATACTGATGCATAACAAAAGTACAACACAAATGTATAATCGAAATAAAATTTGAATTCCATGTTTAACAATATAACAAAATAGATAAAACATAGCAAAAAATAATATTGTAATATACCACTAGCACGAGGTAATTTTTGCTTAATTAACAAAGATTTGGTTCATTTGAGCCTATTGTATCTTCATCAACAATAGTACGAGAACCTGAACTTGCAAAGATAAAATTGCATATGTAAATCAGGGACACAAGATCACAATGTTATTTTTAATACAAATTGCGAAATAAGAATGTAACATACCACTAGCACAAGGTAATTTCTGCTTACGCGACCTTATACTTTGAAAACGTTGTAAAATCTTGTTATCATTAATGCTTACAAATACATCTCGCTCAATATAGCACATCATGTTATCATTCATTTATTCATTCATCACTTATCTTATTCCGCAACTCAGTTGCTATAATGTTCATAGCTGAGAAAGCTCTTTCTACTGTTGTGGTTGCAACGGGCAAAATTAAGACCAATTCAATGAGTCGATATACCAATGGAAAAATTATGTGTCTATCAGTCTAAACCATCTTCACAGCAAGATTACCAAGGTCATTACAACTTAAGAAATCTAGATCAGCTCTTACATCAACAATGAATGTCTCAAGTTGGTCCTTAAGGAGTACACAATCATATTGGGAGAAGTCAGTGGCATAAATCTTAGCAAGTTCAACTAGTTTATCTTCATCAAAGTTGGAAAAATAATTCTTTGGATCAAGACAAGCAATGCGTCTCAATAACTGAGCAGATCTTTTAACAAATCGATTGTTTAACTCAACAATAATCTGATCATGCACCACATTAAATATTTCATGATTGAAATGATGGTAGTAAGTTACTAATTGGCCGCAACGACCTCTCAAACGCCCCCTAACAGTTATCGTATCTGACATATTTGGCACAATGATGCGATGTTGGAGACAAAATGTCTTTACCTCTTCAAAGAACTCATCCCAACCATACTGCCTTATGTTATTAATTTTCTGCAATGTGGTCCTAACCAATCCTACAGCACGAACAATGTTCTGAACTTTCTTTTGCAAGCATTGGGACAAATCATTAGTTTTGCCCAATATTCTGATCATAAGATGTAATATAAGCACAAATTCAAAACTCTCCATTTTTTCTAACAAACCTGAAACTGTGGTCTTTTGTGTTGCATTAGTGGCATCATCACAAACATTCTCTAATACCTCTAGGATCACGTCCCACATGAGAAGAAACAACACAAGGTTTTGTGATGTGAGCCCCATTGAGTATCCCTAGGTCTTGCTAGATTAGTTTCTTGGTTTTTCTCTCTTCCTGTAAAAATTTCACCGATCTCTAATTTGTTCACAAAATTGTCGTGTGTTTTTGGGCCAATTGATCGTGTCTCTTGCAAGAAGTATTAACAGTGTTGACAATCAAAGTGGTGTAGTTAAAGAAATCCAAGGCAGAAGAGCAACACTTGGCAACGGAAACAACCATTAATTGCAACTGATGAGCAAAGCAATGTATATAAAAAGCATATAGATTTTCTTCCAATACCTGTCTTTGTAGCCCATGGAATTCTTCTCTCATGTTTGATGCTCCATCATATCCTTGCCCTCTCAATCTATAGATAGATAAGCTATGACTAGCAAACATAGCATCTAGGGCTACCTTCAATGAAGAAGTTGTCGTGTCAGAAACATGCTGAATCTCAAGAAATCTCTCAATCACCTGTCCTTGATTGTTGACATTTCTACATGAGACAAGAAGCATAGTTAATATGGTTAGTTTTTTTAATAAGAAAGCAATCCAAAATTCCAAACAACACATAATAACCTTAAAATCACAACCATTTGCTCCTTGATAGATGCATCTCGAGACTCATCAATAAGGACAGTGAATTGTTTATCCCTAATATCACCCATAATGGCTTTAGTGGTCTCTTCTGTACAAGCTTTGCACAATTGTTTTTGTATTTCTGGTAAAGTCATTAAATAGTTCCTAAGAGCATTATCAAATAATTTTGCAACATTTTTATCATTCTCTTTATACTATTTCAGCATCTCTAAAAAGTTTCCCTTATTATTTGATCTAGAAGATTCGTCATGTCCACAAAAAGTAAGAGCTTGCAATAAAAGAAACCTTACAATACCTAAAATAATAGTAATATGACCCAAATATTCTTCCCCCTTCTTCTTAGTTGCACTAGCCCACACATGTGCCACACTTTTCCTCTAATTTTTAAAAGCCTCACAATGTTTTCTAGCTTTACTGTGAGCACTATCAACTTTACTAACATGTTCATTAAAAGATTGAATTGCATTCTTCCAATAACTAAACCCCACATTTGTATATGCATCAACACCAAAGTTTTCAGGTCTCCTTTGCCTGAAGAGATAACAATAAAAACAAAAGGCAGCATCTTTAGCACTGTATTCCAACTAATCATACCTTTTAAGCCATTCTTCATGAAAGCTTCTTATTTTACCTCCTATCATTTTTCGTCAAAACTTATGGCCACTTAGTTGTCATGCTCCCAATACCAAATACTCCCTTCTAGTGTCATCCCTAATGTCCACATCCAGCTCCTCAATTGGTTTCAGAAACCCAGGATCGGCAACAACAACACAGTGATTGTTTTGTTGGGTGTTACTAGCTCCAGTTCCTATTGTTTCCAAAGGGGTTTGATTAGATTGTGATGGAAAATAAGATGTCAATGTCTTGGTCCTCTTTATCATGTATTTATAGTACATCAAATAGAATCAAATCAATTAATATTGTCCAAATGACATAGTATTTCAAATAGAATCCTATCATATAGCCAATTTTCTTGTATTATTTTGACTATCATATGAGAACACGCATTCACAAATCTAAAGACTTGTAAAATGATTTTTTTAGTTCAAAACTTGGAGCTACCTGTTGATGGATAGCTAGATCATGATTCAGATTTAAATTGTAACCTAAAATTTTAGCAAAGTGTGAAGTATACATGTCTAGAAATAAGTTGTAGTGGTGTAACTATGATGCTTCCTCCATTCCTTTCCAGGAACACTGGTTCTTGTTGCCATATGCACAATTTATCAAGTAAATGTGCAGGCTAGCGAATGGGTGAAGTTGAAAATTGAGATATTCACGTCAAGAAAGTTAATAGTCATACTATGTCAATCCTTGAAACACATCGTACTCACTAGTACAAACAGAGAGACCCATTGGAGCACTATAAATTCGTGTCAAACTAAAACGAGAGTATGTTATGTACATCAACTCTACCCACCATAGAATAAATAACTACCAACGGGAATAAAAGCATGCTACTCTTTCCTAGCGAATTAATTCAATTAAATTAGTAAGCAACGACTAATCATGGGTGTCGAGTAGCCTAAGGTGATTTAAATTATCCATTAATGATTGAGCATTCCACCCTATGCCTCAAGGCTAGACACCAAGTCACCAACCAATTCATTGCATTTTAGTACAAAGAAATATAGAATACTTGTATCTACGCCTCTCAAAAGCAAGATGCAGATTTCAAACTAACCCCTCAAATCAAATCTTACATTTACTTCGAATTCTGGGTGATGCAGAGGAGGTGCGGGGGTGCCGGGTGAGGAGAGGAGGCGTGGGGGGCAGCGAAGCAGGGGGCATTGGGTGGTGGAGAGGAGACGGGGGGCGGTGCCAGGTGAGGAGAGGAGGTGCTGGGGGTGGCGAAGCAGGGGGCACTGGGCGGCAGAGAGGAGGTGGGCGCGCCAGGTGAAGAGAGAAGGCACTAGGGGTGTAATACCCCGAATATCAATTTGAGAGAATGTATTATTCGGGGGAGAGAAATTTATTCAATTTTCGAGTGCAATATAGTTTAGAGAGAGATTTCTCCTAACAAGGAAAGTATCCGTCAGCGATTATGTAATATCATGTTTAACATTAGAGAATTAATTGAAATGAGAAAAGTATTTAACAGGAATTAAAAAGAGAAATCAGATTTTTAGAGGAGAATTAATCTTGGGCTTTCGGCCCACGTTGTCTGGCCCAAGTAGGAAGTTGGTTTAAGAAGGGGCCAACCAAAACCCTAGGTCTTTTTACTGTAGCACGCAGCTATAGTACCGCGCCGCCACTGTAGCAAGCCTCCTCCCCCCTGCTGCCTCGCCCTCCATGTCGCCCCCTTTGATGCTCCTTGCTACCGCCCATCGGGAGGTAGAAGAAGGGAGAGAAAGGAGGAGGAGGAAGATCATCTTCTCCAACGCTCTTCCGCCTACTTCCTGGTTGCTGCAAAGGTATCGGATGCCGACCCTCGTCTTTTGATTAGTGGTAGAGGCGATTTGATTCATCTTTGGTTAGAACGTTTTGCTGCGAGTAGAAAGTTAAATCTGTCCAGTATGTTGCGAGGTCTGTTTCGTGGTTTTAGAGGCCGAATTAGAGATGTTCATCTCCTGGAGTATTGTAGGTCTTGTTCTTAGCTTTCGGTGGCCGCCAAGAACACTAAAATCCGACGAACGAGTCAAAAGTTATGATAGATTTATTATCTACTGTCCAGAATCCTGACGAGAATTAGCAGTCTCTGTATAGGTTGATATATGGCCTAGTTAGAGGGTGATTCAGAGGTCTTTCCCATAACAAATTTTGAAGGTGATATCACTAGCTTTCAGGATTGATAAAGAACACCTCATTTGGATTTATAGATCAAAAGTTATGCCCTTTTCATTGTGGCTGTCCAGATTGTAGGTCAGTCTGTCCAGATTGTATGTCAGTTTCTATCTTTAGTTTTGACCCGTGTGCCACTTTTTGTTAAAGGCAAAATATGAATATCGTGACAACTAGGTTATTGTAGATAATTTCATAACCTTTTCAGATTGTTAAAGAGCACTCAATTTGGAGTTGTAGTTTAAAAGTTATGGACATTTTAGCTCTGCTGTTCTATTTGCTCACAGATTCATTCTGCTGTTTCGCTTGTGATTAGCAATTTAGTTTGGCATAATTGGGTTATCTCGTCAACTACAAAGTTGTATATATATTTGTTAAGCTCGTGTAGGATCTGGGCTCATCTCTTTGGAGTCCCAGATCATTAGTTTTGGTCTTTACCGTCGCTGTCCGGATGGGATTCCATGTTTGTGCTGGAATTTCAGATTTGGGTTATGACTATGTTTTGGGTGTGCAAGAGGGTATTGTAGAATATTAATTCATGTTGGGCTCTATGTTGTTCTTATTTCGGTTATTTAATTGTTTAGGCCGCGAGGCTACGGGTTTGGGAGCACCATCGTTGTTCGCTAACGCGCCGTAACGCGGAAGGCAAGTACTTTGTTGATTTTAAGTGTTGTGATTGTGAATGTTTACATGAATATAATGTGACATATTGTGTTACCCGAGATCTTTGAATCGGTTATGTTCTTTCATTATGTGGAGTATATCTTGAGAGGTGGTATTATCCTGTTCATGTTCATATCATGCATCCTTTCATTCATGTTATGTCCACGGGAGTGGATTGTAAGTCCCACCATTCCAATGTGGGCGATTTGGACATTGTCATGTCCCGCCCACGGAGTGGATTGAAAGACCCATAAATTCCAAGATGGGCACGTAAGACCCATCAATTCCAGTATGGGCAGCTTTGGACACCTATATGAAACGTTCTTCATATAGGACTTGGATCCCCGCACTTTTGTTAAGGTGCGGGCTTAAGTGAACACCGACGGGTGTGTCACTCGCTATACCGGTATAAGCATGTGTGCAGTCCATCCTTGAATATATTCATTCATGCCATGCATTCCTAAGTTTTCATTCGATGTATGTTCATATTCTTTTATGATGTTGACCTGTTCATATGTGTGTTATGTCCCTTTATCAGACTTGAGTCGTGGACTCACTCTTGCGTTGTTTGTTTATTTTAGGTAACCCCTGATGTTGGCTCACATAGGAGGGAGTAGACACGCACTACTTGTTCACATCATCAAATTCATGTCCAAGAATAAATTTTAGATCTATCATTCATTCGTTAATGATGAACTGTAATAATTAAATTATAAATGGTGAAGGAAGGATACCTTCTCCACATTGATGTTGCTTTATTATTGCATGTGAACCTTATTTGTTGATGATCAGTATTAAATAACTTAGAAGGTGAAGGAAGGATACCTTCACCATGTTTTGTTTATGTTAATGCTGTCACTTGGTTGATATACTTATTTCATATTCTTCCGCAATGTGTAGATTGTTAGAGTAAATAGGTGGCATCTTGGCTTCTGAATAGCCAGGGTGTTACAAGGGGCCACAGAGTAGGGGGTGCTAGGGGGCGGAGAGGAGGTGGGGGACGGTGCTAGCCTCCGGGTGAGGAGAGGAGGCGCTGGGGGCGGCACCGCGACGGAGTAGGGCGCTGGGTGGTGGAGAGGAGCACTAGGCGGCTAGGGCAGGTGCTGCATGCCTGCGTGTGAGGACTGAGGAGGGAGACAAAGAGGAGGCACTGGGGGTCGACTGGACTGCTAGAGGTAGGGATGCTTGGCTGGGCCAGCTGGGGAGTTGGGCCTAGCCTACAAGCCTAGGGTATGTGTGCCTCAGGCTGGGCCGTAAACCTCGGGTCGGGCTATTGTGGGCTGAGGGTCCCATTACTATTCTCTCCAAGCCTCGGGTCGTTGCCCCACCGGCCCGAGGCCCATCTCTGCCCCGGCTTCCACCCGATGTGTAGTCAGCTCGTTCTACCGTCGTTGCGACTCAACTTGCTATTGTGCTGGTCAAAGCCACCGCAACTTGCGTAAATAAATTTTGATGGTAGGACGAGCAGGGTATGTGATATCTTGGTTCAAAGTAAAGGCGGCCTAGGTAGACCATATGCAATATAATTTCACCTAATATTAAAAACTGGTTACGAAAAAGTTAGCCCCTCAAGATAGATTGATACGGGATGCCCGATCTTCTCGATGTAGGATTGGAGATAACTCAAGTTGTCTAACAAAATGTATGAAGTCAATGCACTGCCAATGCAACAACCTGCAACACATCAATTTGTCAAACCACATGTTTGATGATAAATCTACGAGGCCACCAAGTGGGTGATATCGAACTCTCAATTCCCTACGAAAAGGTAAGAACGATCTTGGAAACTAACTCGAGTAGCCTGACGAACCATATGAAGCCAATACGATGCCAATGCGACAACCTGATACATCAATTTGTCCAACCACACACCCAACTCCCCTTTATAACTTGGTTGTGCCGAAGGCTTGGAAGGATAGGTGTGTAATAACGATGAGACTCTCATCATGGAAGTAGCTAAAAGCTAGAACACAAATATTTATTTTAATTCATAATGTTGAGTCTGAGCTACATGGACATTTACAATGGCTTATATAGCTCTCCTAAGATAGCTAAAACAAAAAACAACTCTCTAGATAACTTGGACTAAAAGAAAGGAAAGCCTAGAATTTCTGTTATCGGTTTGTTTTGGATGTTACGACGCACACAGATAGAATCTAAAGATTACACTTGATCGTTTCCGTGGGCCTTGAAGTTAGCTTTCCAACGAGTCTAAGAACACCCAAATTAGAGTTCGTATGCAAACGTTATAGCCTTTTTAAACTGTATTGTACTGGCAGTGATGAATTCAATCCGAATTGACTTCAAATATTTATATCTTCAATGTCCTTGTTTGAAATGACTTAAATCCATGAGAAATAAGATAAGGACAACCTTTTAAACCATTATAGAGTCATGGGATAGTATAAGATCAACCATAATTGCCCCACAAGCCACATCCTCCCCTCATTTAACAATCCTCGCACGACGGGCGGATAGGCTATGTAACCTCCAATAAATTTATCATAACTTTGTGTAGAAAGCTCCAAATTACATGTCTTTTGATCCATTGGAAAGTAGACTTGATAGGCTTTTTCAACATAAATTTTGTGTGCATTGGAAGCCTTGGAATTTGTGCAGAAACCTTTATGAACTTTGCGGATAGAACAACGAGCACCATGCTGATTGAAATTTGATTGCTCTTGTTTCTTCCTCTTGGGCTGACCTCCCACTCCTCTCTTTCCCAAATAGGTGTATATGCCATGCATATCCTCATCATAAATGATTATAGATCACTGAAAATTAAGTATAATAGTGCTAAATTGGAACCTGAAGACATGTCGATTGATGACAGAATAGTGATAAGACATTTTGAGAATAAGGACCATTGAAAGGATGGATGATTTTTCTGATGGATATGAGCTTGATATATTCAATTCAGAGAAATTATCATGAATCGTAGTCGATCGTCCAGCATCCTCGATGCTGATCGTCTCCGGCAGGAACCAATCGCGTTCCTTGTGAAGATCGCAAATTGTCCTTGAACGCAATAACAACCGCAGCAGCGCCTCTACGGTATCCATACGTCTAGAGATAGAACACCATATGCCAATGTGTTAGCATCAACTCGCATGGTAGGGCTCTTGAGAAGATGGCGGCTAGGGTTTCAATGGAGCAACTTGTCGGGACCCAAAATTACGATTCTAGACCCTCTATGTATAATGCACTAGTCCAGGATCACACTGTAATACACCAGAATAGAATTCGGAAGAAAACAAATATTCAAAGAGAAGGATTAATTAAAGTTTGATTCGGGAGAAGAATCTAACGGAGATTAGTAAATTTAACAGTCAGCGTGTAATACCCCAAATGGATTCGGAAGAAAGTTTGATGAAGAATAATCAAAAATTAGGGGAAGGACCAATTAGCAAAATATTTTAACAGAAAAGAGAGGGGGATTTATACAAAATCCTGACAACCTGGGCCTTGGGCCTCTGCCCATGAGGCCTTGTGGTGGCCGGCCAAAAAGGGGGGAGGCACCACTCTCCCCCCAAAACCCTAGCCGCCCACCCCTTTCCCCTCTTCCTCTTGTGGCCGCCACCTCCTTCTCCTCCCTTGGCTGCCCTCTTGCGCCTCCTCCCTCCACCTTTGCTCCCTCCTCCGGTGAGACCATCCGCTGCCGGCGAGGATCACCCTTGGTGCTGCCCGGCCTCGCGAAGGAAGAAGGAGGGATCCACCAAGTGGTGCTCGGCCAAGAAGAAGAAGGAGGAGAAGTAGTGGAGAGGGGGTAAGGAGAGATCATGACCTGGGGTAGGTGTTCCTCATGTCCAGCAATGGTTCTTCAAGGGTATGTCTCTTTCCCCCTTCCGATTAGTCGCGAATTTGATTTTTAAGCCGAGTCGGGTTTAGATCGCGTTCTGTCCAGAAACTGGTGTGGCTGTTTTCGTGTTCTTATAAGCAGAATCTGGGAATCTCGTCTCCTAGAGAATTGTGGATAATGTTCTTATCTTTCAGTGGCCGCCAAGAACATCTGATTCCGACATTCGAGTCAAAAGTTATGTTATTTTTAGTGTTTACTGTCCAGAATCCTGACGAGAATTTGCAGTCATCTTGTTTAATAAATAAGAAATTGTTAAGTGCCGAATTAGAACTTGGGATCTCCTAGAGAGTTGTAGGTTATCTCGTTACCTTTCATTGCCGACAAGAATCACATCATTTGGACCTTTGTAGAAAAAGTTATGATTTTTTCTTAGGGAGTCTGTGATGTGGAATGGTGGTTGGTCTGACAGGTTTTAGTGTTTCGACTTAAGCGTGTGTTTAGAGGAAAACTCAGAGGGGCTCACCATAATGAAAAATGTAGATAATCCTTCCAGCTTTCAGGAAAACTAAAGATCATGAAATTCGGACAAACTTAGAGAAAGTTATGATAATTTCATTGTTGCTGTCCAGAGACTCGACGCGAGAATTGATACTCTGTTGTTTGGTTTGGTAGGGCTAGTAAAGGACCGAATCAAAGAACCTCACCAACTGGGTTTAGAAGGGGAATTCAATAACCTTTTCAGATTGTCCAAGATCAATCCATTTGGATTTCTGTACATTTAGTTATGATTTTTCGAAGGGGGCTGTTCTCTGGAAAAGAAAACTGACAGCTAGCAATAGAGTTGGGGATCGCGTTTAGTGGACGATGTGCTCATTTTGTGTTTATGGTTTTGTTATTAGACTTATATGGTAGCCTTAGCATGTCTCAATTGTATGTCCAGGCGTGGGTTTGGCTCCGGGAGCAGTACCTTATCCTCGACATCCACCTTCGCACGGTTGAGGCAAGTGCATTGTTGTTAAATGGGTGTGATTGATTGGCTATGTTGTGTGTTATTTGATATATGGTTGCATAGCAAGATGGCTTACTTGATGAATGTTTAAGTATGGTTATTGCTCAAATGATGCTTATGCTTTACTATGGTTCAATGTTGTTGTCTTTTGGTAAGATTGATGATGAATGAGAGATGAGCATTTGCATATTGAGAGCATATTGAGGCTTGGTCACGCGGTGACCAAGCATGTTTCTTGAGAACCCCGCCATGAATGTGACGGGCCCGAGATCCTCACTCGTGGAGTGTGGGCTTGAGGTCCCGTTACTTGCGGAGTAACGGGCAATTGGTCCTCGTGCGCGCGCGCACGAGCATGGGTATGCGGCGACGGTTGCTTACTCTGCACACGGTGTAATGCACACGAAAGTTAAAGATAAAGGATCCTTGAGCATTGCATTTGCATATGAGATGTTCTATTGTTGATCTCCTTTACGTGGATGCTGATGTTATAGTTTCTTTATGTACTTGCTGAGTCTATGGACTCACTCTTGCTTTTATTGTTGTTTTAGGTACCCGAGCCAAGAACGACATGCATGGGGGGAAGTAGACTGCTAGTCACACACATGCCACACGAACTAAATAAAGATGAATGATCTTCAGAACGTGATTGATTTTAGTAAATGCAAAGATTATTATGTTTTGTCTCATGCAATGGGTTAAATGTAATAATGATGAGTAGTGGAACTTCATATCTCTCTAGTTATATTAAATTCTTAGCATGTCTTTGATTGTCTTTTGATGTCTTTAGATGAAAGTTTTAGTTAATATTTGATTAATCTGTGTGTTGGAACCTTCGTGTAATTAACTTTACAATGGAGGTTCTGCCGAAATTTATTAAGATTGTCTAGTTAGTAGCATTCTGGGTCCTGTAACACCCTGGCCCAACACGAAGCCCAGAATGCCACTAACTACACAAACTATCAATTTTAACATCATTTTATAATAAATTACAGCAAGTGTATCAACGATGAAACCCATCCACGGGTCACAACAACACAAGCATAGATAAGATAGGCATAGATAATTTAGTCACAGGAGCATAGCAAGGTAATAAACTAAGATTAACGCAAACCAAGCATCCAAGGTTATTCAATACCATCATGTCCTAGATATAAATCATCATGTTATACTAAAAGTTTCTCGTGTCCAATGAATCAAGTAATTTGATGTAGGGTATGATTCCAAGTGCGCTAGCCCTTCCCAGGTGAAACGTCATCAACAGTCACCTAAAACAACAATAAAGCAAGAATGAGTCCAAGACTCAGCAAATACATAATAAAACCATAAACAACAGTTTATCAATCATAATCAAGGTTATCATCATCTATCTATTTAATGCCGTTCTCATACTCAAACAATCAAGCCATATTCCATATAGGTAAAGTTGCACAATTTAACAATTTACTCGTATATGCGAATGCACCATCATGCTCATGCTCATATGCATCTGATCAGCTGATACCGGTATAGCGGAGTGTTCACCCGTCGATGACACACTCTATCCTTCACTCCCGCGAAGTCCCCACCGAAGTGGATTTTATCTAGAGCACTCCGGACTAGTCATGTATCTTTCTCACCGACCTCACCGGAATAGTTACATGACTTTCTCACCGACCTGGCTCATACAACTCCTGCCATGATGAATGTATATGATGCAACATATATAATTATTCATCGACATAATTCATCTCATTAACTCAATACCTCATTCTCATAAACTCAATATCGTAATCTCATTCACTCAATGTCATCAATATCATGTATAAGAATAAGCATAGCGAAAGCATAACAAATAACATGATAAGTAATATCAATGATAGTGGCAAACAACCCGTTGTTCACCACTCTATCATGTACTTGCCTCTTAGCCCTTTGAAGCCAGATGATGAAATTGTGGCATGACGCATGAGGCCACGGTCCCTGAACAAGCAAGTAATAACACACACTCAAAAACATCATCAAAATCACATCATCACAGCACCAACCCGTCACACTAATCGATCTCGCATGATTACACCAAACCGACCGATTCAATCCAAATGTACCGGGCGCACTACCCACTGTCCTAGTAGAAAGGTGTCTCTAACTTTTTCATCTGAACTCCAAATTCAACCAACCAAGACTTTCTGGAATCCTCAAGAAAAACCTACAACATTCATGTTGACCAAATTCCTAGATTAACTCACCTACTATTTTTAATCTACTAAATACTACAAACTTTCAACACACGACAAACTCTACCAGACAGCAGAACTATAAAATTCATATCTCACAATCTATGCATCGGATTGACATGAATAAAAATTCTACCGAAAGCTATCGAAATTCTCTACAACTCTCTAGTAGATGAAATCCTCAATTTACGCCCTTACGGTACCCGAAATAATCGTACAACAAAATAGCAGACTGAACAGATCTAATAATTGGTTTCCCCCGACTAGATAAATTCTAAAACCCCTCTCTAATCTTGTTTCTAATCTCTAATTAAATTAGCAAAACGGAGAGGAAAACCAGATCGTTACCACACGACGAAAAACTCAGATTCCGACTTATTCCTCCTTTTCCTTCTTTCTCTTCCTTCCTTCCTCCCTTCTCTTGATCCTCCTTGCTTCTCCCTTGTTAGCACATAAGATCCAAAGAACCCATGCGCAGAACAAAGCAGACTTTAATCCCTTTCTCTCACACACTTTCTAAGCAGCCTTAACAATCATGTGGCAGTAAGATGCATGGAAAGCTAGCAGCAAGCATCGGTAGTAAAAAAAACAAAACACACGTGGCCAATGCATGCATGGATGGAGCAGCAAGGAAAGAAATCACGCGCGGCAGAGCGATCCGCGGCCGAGCGGCCGCGGGCATTGGCGATAGTAGCCCAGGCGGCGGCGCATGGAAAGAAAGGCACCCGACTAGGGTTGGGGCTGCCGGCCCCTGCTCCACTTAAGGCCAGTCGTGCCCCCTTTGGGCCATGGGATCATGGGCCAAAGGCCCAATTTTTGTTTCTCCCTTCTAAAATTTCGGATTTCTCTTTTTATTCATAATTAGATTCCTCTCTCAATCTTTTATTTCCCTAAAGTCTGAATGGGATATTACATTCTACCCTCCTTAAACAGAATTCGACCCCGAATTCTACTCAAAAGGACACCAATACTGGAATCAACAATCATTAACACATACCCGACGTGAACAACTCTGGATATTGCTCGCGGATGCGAGACTCCAACTACCAAGTCGCCTCTCTCAGACTGATGCGACCACAGAACCATGATGAAAATTGACGTCTTACGCCTCAACACTCGTCCCAACCTTTCTAGGTAAACTCAACGGACGGGACTAAAAGATAAGGTCATACTCGTTAGTCAACGGCTCTAACGAAACCTCATACTCCAGATTTCTCAAGTACTCTCTTGACACCAGGTCACACAAAACGTTGTGTACCCTACACCAGGACTTGAGACAGTCCTAGCGATACGCTATCTTCTAAAATCTCCGCAACTTACAGAAACAAACAGATGTACCTTGGGCCAATCTTCCCTTTGGTACCAAACCACACAACCTGCACAAACACATGGAACTCTTGTTCCCTTTCTCAATCAACACTTTCACCTTTACTAGGGGCAACTCCTTTAACAAGAGACGCACAAAGAACTCGCCTTAAATCAACTCCTTTACCAAAAAGAATCCAACTAAAATAAAGGATTCTCATCGCAACCACACATTACCAACTCCCCACCGAAAGAGTCAAATCCAAAATCGAAGACTCGTCATGAAAACTTTTTCACTTTCCATGTAGGCGTTTGCCAATGAACACTTCAAAAGCCAAAGGCGAAATCTCTTGAATGCCCAAAACAACCATTTCTTTTTCTTTTCTTTTTAACCGAAAAAGACTACGCATCAATATAAAGAAATTCAACTTGCAACTGGCATCCGCCATAATCACAAACTCAAACAAGACCCAAGAGAGTATTTCACTACTCGAGAAACCACCATTTTTCCTCAATCTTTCTTTTAAGAATTTAACTTCCCTTAAACCATGAGATTCTAAATCATCGCATAACACCATAACTCATTCCTCTTAAATTGGCAACCTCAACACTATGCTCCAACCGAATACCATCCACACCTCTGTAGAGAGACTCTACTGACCCCACGATAACATAGTCTAGCCAACTCCTCTGCCAATTGAATTACTCTGATAAATAATTTTCTAATGCACCTCAACATAGATTTCACCCACAATCACATCACGTCAATCCTCTAAGGATAATCAACTTGAAATTCACATCACATACACTCATATACTACACCCAAAGGATGCTATCAATGACCATCACACTATTCGAAATCCACTTTTATTCTACTACTTCTACACATAATCATTGAGCACCCAAGGTTCTAGCATAAAAATGCAAAGCCTAGACTCAACCTCTAAGACTCTTACAACGAACTTCTGGTATATTTGATAGAAAATCCTCAGATCCGATGACTAAAATTCCCACAATCCAATTGATATCCTCGATCATTAATATCAACATTTCTCACCAATCAAGTAATCGTCCAAAACGGTTAACTTCACCAATCTTGGACTCACTAAACCACATCATTCCATTTCACCTACACGACCACAACATACACATTCGCAATACTCTAACTAATTGTCCAAAATCCAACTTTTGATTATTCTAATATTCCACCAACATGAACAAAGGTTCTTGGATTACAATTCACTATAGGGTCTACTAGTGGTAACAACATAATCAAGCCCTATAACACAAAATCAATTCATCCTCCAATGATCCTCAATTAACTTGCATCCCAAGGTCTCATAAGATCATATTCTTGACCACTACTACCCAAATGCCACTATATACTCTATAAGGTTTTGTAAAACAAATCCATTATTCCTTTCTCAAAAGAAGAGGTAAATAAAATAATTTTCAGCATACAGAAAAAACGTTTTTTTTATTTGCAGTAAACACAAGACCAAGGAAAATAGTCAAATAATAATGATCTCGGAAAAGCAAAAGAGGAGACCACAGATGAGGGCACAAGTCCCACAAGAAGATAATATAAAACCTCAAATAAGAATAAAGCATTGCTTCTAAAATTCGAGAAACTCTTATGAGGCAAAAACAGAAAGTTTAGGCACACTTCAAATAAACCGCGAGTTAGAAAACTTGACTTCAATCTCATATACTCTTACTTCACTCTTTCTTTAACAAAGAAAGTAATTTTCTTTTATTACAACGTCACTTTGCCAACTTAAACAAGAAGAGCTCTTAAGACCAAATCACATGAATCACGTAAGAACCAATAAAGTTTTCCAACACATCACTTGCTCAAACTAATTTCAGTTACTACATAAATCATGAACTCCAAAAGATCACAAATGCAAAGCTCGAAACATTTCATTTGAGCGATACCCCGAATGATGATCAAGTTACTTTTTTTTCTATAAGAATCAACAACACACTCACCATCCATTGTTGACGATCTTACTAACATCCAGAAGAATACATTGTTAACAAAAATCATCATAGTCTACTCTTCCATTATACAGCTCGCCAAAAGCTCACTAAATTGTTTCTTACTATTTTATCATCTCATCCTCAAATCGAGAGTCAACCAAAACTTTACAAACTCACTACAACCACAACTTTACTCTAGCAAAGATTTACTACACAAATCAAAAGGTTCTACCAAAACCCTTTCATCAAGGACATGCTATCATCAGATAATTCCACAATCATGTAAGCATAAGCCACCAATTAAATCACATCAGTTCAACTCTTAGTGATGCTCAACACCAAACTTCAACACACTACAATTGCACTCCAACCATTGTTCCTATCAACTAGTTTTATATGAAATCTAGATGCCACCTACTTTCCTTTCCAAATATGGTAAGAAATATGTAGATCTAGAAACTATATATGTTCACCAAGTATCCATAGAATCGATAACTCCAAGATTAATATCCGCTAAGGCAATAATCTAATATCTCCTCAACTTTCCCTTCCCACACAGTTAGTTTCATCCATTGAGACAAAATAATCCAACCAGTTTAGCAAACTAAGCAATTTTGATGATCACACTATTTCATCAACATTCCACACTTCTCAACAACTCCATTGATTCCAATTAGGTATGTACATACTTTTAGTCACTTTTTATCACGTAATTACTCTAAGGCAACATCAAATTAATCACTCTTCCAAGGATCTTGGTTAAGATTGATTTTGCACCACACCTACATACCCAACTTGATAACCAATACCATATCAATTAATTTTTCTACAATTACAGCCTCTCACTTGATCATAACAAGACACCATTGAAGTGGTTTTAATGTTTTCTTTCATAAAAGAGAGGCATTCAACTTCAACACTCAAAATAACCCAAAATAAATACATTGGGTTAAAGCCTCCACATGCTAAAGAACTTGCAAAAGGAAACTTTCATTATCCAAAATACCAGCTAACAAATGAGTCATATTTCCCAACAAGAAAGGCAGAACTCTCGTGAAAAAAATCAATCTTGCAAATTAACGACGTTCATAAGAAACAACAACAGATCAACAGTCGGGAAAACAAATAATCGCTTTATGGAACCAATAAAGACCAATGAAAACCGATCATCTGTAATGTAATCGCTATCCAAAGAAAGTTCATCAACCACAAGAAACTACAACCAGAAAACCAAATGCAAACTCAAGGAAGACAACAACTTTCCCAAAGCACTCATCCCCAACCTCTCTAACTAAATTACCCGGGAGAAAAACTTCATTATCCACATACCACGAACGGTAGTACAACATAGCCATGCACATGGCCACAACCATGATCTCTACCTCTCGTTCTCAACTATCAACCACAATCAATAACACACAATAAGTTCAAAGAACAAATATCAATGCATACATCAAAAGTACAACATATTGGAAGCATAGCAGCAATACTCATCCCATACCCATCCTACCGTGCACTAGTGTGTCAAATTTTAAGTTAATAACCATTAGCAAATTTTTAGTTGATTTTGCTAGTCCTAAAATTTTTTTAGCAATTTTAGGTTACCTAAATTGTTAGTCTATCCACCGCGGATCTAAAGCCCGCTCTGATACCAACTGTAACACCCTGGCCCAACACGAAGCCCAGAATGCCACTAACTACACAAACTATCAATTTTAACATTATTTTATAATAAATTACAGCAAGCGTATCAACGATGAAACCCATCCACGGGTCACAACAACACAAGCATAGATAAGACAGGCATAGATAATTTAGTCACAGGAGCATAACAAGGTAATAAACTAAGATTAACGCAAACCAAGCATCCAAGGTTATTCAATACCATCATGTCCTAGATATAAATCATCATGTTATACTAAAAGTTTCTCGTGTCCAATGAATCAAGTAATTTGATGTAGGGTATGATTCCAAGTGCGCTAGCCCTTCCCAGGTGAAACGTCATCAACAGTCACCTAAAACAACAATAAAGCAAGAATGAGTCCAAGACTCAGCAAATACATAATAAAGCCATAAACAACAGTTTATCAATCATAATCAAGGTTATCATCATCTATCTATTTAATGTCGTTCTCATACTCAAACAATCAAGCCATATTCCATATAGGTAAAGTTGCACAATTTAACAATTTACTCGTATATGCGAATGCACCATCATGCTCATGCTCATATGCATCTGATCAGCTGATACCGGTATAGCGGAGTGTTCACCCGTCGATGACACACTCTATCCTTCACTCCCGCGAAGTCCCCACCGAAGTAGGATTTTATCTAGAGCACTCCGGACTAGTCATGTATCTTTCTCACCGACCTCACCGGAATAGTTACATGACTTTCTCACTGACCTGGCTCATACAACTCCTACCATGATGAATGTATATGATGCAACATATATAATTATTCATCGACATAATTCATCTCATTAACTCAATACCTCATTCTCATAAACTCAATATCGTAATCTCATTCACTCAATGTCATCAATATCATGTATAAGAATAAGCATAGCGAAAGCATAACAAATAACATGATAAGTAATATCAATGATAGTGGCAAACAACCCGTTGTTCACCACTCTATCATGTACTTGCCTCTTAGCCCTTTGAAGCCAGATGATGAAATTGTGGCATGACGCATGAGGCCACGGTCCCTGAACAAGCAAGTAATAACACACACTCAAAAACATCATCAAAATCACATCATCACAACACCAACCCGTCACACTAATCGATCTCGCATGATTACACCAAACCGACCGATTCAATCCAAATGTATCGGGCGCACTACCCACTGTCCTAGTAGAAAGGCGTCTCTAACTTTTTCATCTGAACTCCAAATTCAACCAACCAAGACTTTCTGGAATCCTCAAGAAAAACCTACAACATTCATGTTGACCAAATTCCTAGATTAACTCACCTACTATTTTTAATCTACTAAATACTACAAACTTTCAACACACGACAAACTCTACCGGACAGCAGAACTATAAAATTCATATCTCACAATCTATGTATCGGATTGACATGAATAAAAATTCTACCGAAAGCTATCGAAATTCTCTACAACTCTCTAGTAGATGAAATCCTCAATTTACGCCCTTACGGTACCCGAAATAATCGTACAACAAAATAGCAGACTGAACAGATCTAATAATTGGTTTCCCCCGACTAGATAAATTCTAAAACCCCTCTCTAATCTTGTTTCTAATCTCTAATTAAATTAGCAAAACGGAGAGGAAAACCAGATCGTTACCACACGACGAAAAACTCAGATTCCGACTTATTCCTCCTTTTCCTTCTTTCTCTTCCTTCCTTCCTCCCTTCTCTTGATCCTCCTTGCTTCTCCCTTGTTAGCACATAAGATCCAGCAACCCATGCGCAGCAACAGCAGCCTTAATCCCCTTTCTCTCACACACTTTCTAAGCAGCCTTAACAATCATGTGGCAGTAAGATGCATGGAAAGCTAGCAGCAAGCATCGGTAGTAAAAAAAAACAAAACACACGTGGCCAATGCATGCATGGATGGAGCAGCAAGCAGCAGGACCTCCACGCGTGGTAAGCAGCAGGATCTCCATCGTGCATGGCCAATGCATGCATTGATGGAGCAGCAAGGAAAGAAATCACGCGCGGCAGAGCGATGCGCGGCCGAGCGGCCGCGGGCATTGGCGATAGTAGCACAGGCGGCGGCGCATGGAAAGAAAGGCACCCGACTAGGGTTGGGGCTGCCGGCCCCTGCTCCACTTAAGGCCAGTCGTGCCCCCTTTGGGCCATGGGATCGTGGGCCAAAGGCCCAATTTTTGTTTCTCCCTTCTAAAATTTCGGATTTCTCTTTTTATTCATAATTAGATTCCTCTCTCAATCTTTTATTTCCTAAAGTCCAATGGGATATTACAGTCCCTTCGGATCAAAAGTTCTGATTGGTATCGAGCGGGCTTTAGGTCCGTGGTAGTGAAAATATTAAATTGACACACTGTGCACATGAGGTGGGTTGGTTTTTTGCATTGCATATACGCTCTCGTTATGTTGTATTGTTGATCTCTGTCATGATCTAATATATCTATAATATAATACTATTGTTATCTTGTGTGGGGTTAACCCACGCTTGAGAGGTTGAGGTCGTGGTTGTGACCTTGGGCTTTACTGAGCTACACCACCATTCACGGTATAAGAATAGTGAAGTGCTACCTCGGATATCTTAGTACAAGTGTGGTTAGCGAGAATCTTGTAAGAGTTGTTCTCTCTCTTGGGTTTAAATTTGGTTACTCTTGTCCAGTTGTGATTGATGTTTTCTCCTGGGTTATTAGTTTATTGCGGTTGACGGGTTGTCTTGAAAAATGTTGGTGTGTTTCCATTTGCTTAATTGTCCCGTAAAGTAATCGTTGTTCTTCCGATCGATGGGTTCTTCTTGCGGTTGGTGAACTTGGTTGATTGTCAAGGTTGATCTTTACATTGGAATTGTGTCTTTCTCATTAGAAATCTTGACCCGTTTATTTGCTTGATGATTTGGGCTATGAACATTTACTATTGCAAGACCTTTAGTACGTGGAGGATTTGACTTTATGTAGCTCTTTTGGGTATGATGAGTGTTGAAGTTTATTGGTTCGATTTTATGAAACAAAATGTTCAACCCTTTAGCGATGTTTTGTTATTGTTAAGTGAGAGGTTATAACCAAGGCAATTATTTGGTATGGTATGAGTTATCAACTTATAGTGTGGAACATAATTGGTTTTAACCCAGTTCCTTGGAATTGAAGTTGTTTAAGTCGAGGTTGTCTTTTAGTAGTTCCTGATGAACTGTGAGTAAAGGTATGCTTATACCTACTAGAAATCCGAGATTTATTAAGAAGTGTGAGATATTGATGACTTGGTCTAATCATTAAGATTGTGAAAATTGGTAGATTTGTTGGGTAATATGGAGTAATGTGTTTCAATGGATTAGTCTACCCATTCGAGATGGTTATGTTAAGGATGTGTTGGAACAATGATGCCTTAGAGAATATCCATCTGGAAGTTTTCTTAAACTAGTTACTTGTTGAGCATACATAAATTTCTAGATTGAAACATGTATAACAGATTAGATGAATGTTGAGGTGGCATCTTGTGAGACCCTGTTTTACAGGAGATGATATTATTGATTGTCTAATTATATTTTGCCCTAAAACTCTGAGCATAAAGTGGAAGGTTGACTCGGTGTTTATTGATGGTTAGGTGAATACAAATAGACGTAGGACCCTGTGTGCATGCGTGATAAAGATAGATGTCAATTGTCAATGATAGTTGAAGTGTACGTTGAGCAACACTAATGGTTGCAGGGATGAATGAATAAGTGATATCTGAAAGCGTGCATGGCGAAGATGTTATTTGATAGGTATGATTTTGTTGCAAGGGGTTTGTTTTAACCTTGTGGGTTATGTTTCTTTTGGTGAGATTTAGGATGGGATGAGAAGCGATGATGATTCTCTCGGGAGTATTACTTTGGTGTTAGCAAGATTGCCGATGAAGGGATTATAATAATATTATGGAATGTATTGTATAAAGGGATTGGATCGCTTGCCTGATATGGATTAAGTGAAAATATTTCTAGCTTGCATCTGTGATCTTTCAGACCTCTTGTCGATGTGGTGGCTGAATTTGTTTTACGCCCGCTTGTGGTTTTTATTCTCGCTTGTGGGACGTGTGCCCTAATCTTGATCTTATCTTTTGTTTTTGATATCATTATTATTTGATTGTCTCTCTTGAACTTGTAACCACTGTTTGTGGTAATGTTTTCCTTCGTGTTGAATTTTATTTCTTTTTGCCTCTCCTTCTAAGAAGGGTTTAACCGAACTGCATTGCAAAGCTCCTTCAGATGTGTATTGGCAGCTAGTTAGTGGTGATCTAGTAGATGACTTTGTGAGCCCTTGGGAGTTGTTTGAGAGGCATTGAGTAATAAATAGTTTTATTAGAATAGTCCTTGGAGAGGAATTAAGTTAAATAGAATGTTGTCTTTTGAGCCATCAGATTACGATATCACAACTAGTAGAGCCTATAGCAAGAGGTGGCCCAAGATCTTGTGATCATTTTCACATAACATTAGAATTAGAAAGTTTGGAAGTCGTGATCAATTCATTGAAGTATCGCAATTGGGTACTTGATAAGATTGGGTAGAGAAATTATAATGATATAGTTCATGACAGTAGTAGTATGGAGAAAATTAATCGTTGCGTTAATTAATGGGATAGTAGGAATTTTTGAGTTACTGTCAAGTATGACTCGGCCTCAGTGAGTAACCCCATAGGAGTTAGATTATCTTGAAGAATGACTTGGTCAAGAATATAATTATCTTTTGACGTTAATGATTGAGTATGTTTGAATCTTGGTCAATCAGTTTGGGTATTGCGAAGAGGTATATTGCAATTGTGTAATTGGATTGGATTGGTGTGGATTAGAGAAGGTCTAAGATTGGTGAAATAAATCACCTTTGGGCGGTTACTTGATTAATAAGGAATGATGATATTAATGAATACGGTTATTGTCGAACTGTGTGAAATATTAGTAAACGAATGTGAGGATTTCTTATCCACTAAACCAGAAACTCATGGTAGGAGACTTAGAGATTAAATTTGGGGCTCTACATGTTATGCTAGGACCGTAGAGACCCAATAATATGTGTAGAGGCGGATGAAACAGAAGCGAATTTTGAATAGTGTGTTGTTTTGGATAGAATACTTTGGGTAAAGTGAATAAATGTGATTGTGGATGAAATTTATATTGAGGAATGTTGGGAATCATTTGTCAAAATAATTCATTTGATAGAGAAGTTGATCCGAGTATGTTATTGTGAGATGAAAGAGTCTCTCTACATAGGTGTGGATTTTGTAATCGGTTTGAGCATAGCATTGAAGTTGTCAATTTAAGAGAAATGCATTAGTGTGATATGTGATGATTTGAAATCTTTTGGTTTAAGAAAAAAAAATTTGAATTCTTACAAGAAAGGTTGAGGAAAAGGTGGTATTCTCGGATAATGAAATGTTCTCCTGGTTTTTCTTGGTTTGCTTGATTCTTTTTTGTTAAGAAAAAGAAAGGAAATGGTTATTTTGGATAATCGAGTGATTTTCGTTTTTAGCTTATGTGGTGTTCTTTGGCATGCCGCCTACTTCGAAAGTGGAAGAGTTTCATGATGAATCTTTTGGTTTTGAATTTAACTCTTTTGGTGGGGAGTTGGTGATGTGTGTTTGTGATGAGAATCCTTGATTTTCTATCGAGTTCTATTGTGCATTCCTAGTGAAAGGAGGTGTCTATTGTTAAAGTGAAGAGATCAATTGAAACAAGGAACAAGAGTTTTGTGTGTTTTGTGCAGGTTGTGTGGTTTGGTACTAAAGGAAAATGTTGGCCTTTGGTACATTGGTTGTTTCTGAAATAGGCGAAGTTTTGGGAGAAAGCTGGAGCGTGAAGTTTCGTTAGGGCCGTTGGCCCACGAGTAAGATCGTGCCTTCGAAACGTGTCCGTTGAGTGACTCATGAGAGGTTGAGATGAGTATTAAGGCGTAAAATGTTAGTTACGTCAAGGGATGGTGGTCTCATGAGTTCGAGGGGGAACCGACTTGGGAATTGGAGTCTCGTATGTGGAGCTTTATCTAGTAATGTTCACACCAGAATAGAATTCAGAAGAAAACAAATATTCAAAGAGAAGGATTAATTAGAGTTTGATTCGGGAGAAGAATCTAACGGAGATTAGTAAATTTAACAGTCAGCGTGTAATACCCCAAATGGATTCGGAAGAAAGTTTGATGAAAAATAATAAAAAATTAGGGGAAGGACCAATTAGCAAAATATTTTAACAGAAAAGAGATGGGGATTTATACAAAATCCTGACAACCTGGGCCTTGGGCCTCTGCCCATGAGGCCTTGTGGTGGCCGGCCAAAAAGGGGGGAGGCACCACTCTCCCCCCAAAACCCTAGCCGCCCCACCCCTTTCCCCTCTTCCCTCTTGTGGCCGCCACCTCCTTCTCCTCCCTTGGCTGACCTCTTGCGCCTCCTCCCTCCACCTTTGCTCCCTCCTCCGGTGAGACCATCCGCTGCCGGCGAGGATCACCCTTGGTGCTGCCCGGCCTCGCGAAGGAAGAAGGAGGGATCCACCAAGTGGTGCTCGGCCAAGAAGAAGAAGGAGGAGAAGTAGTGGAGAGGGGGAAAGGAGAGATCATGACCTGGGGTAGGTGTTCCTCATGTCCAGCAATGGTTCTTCAAGGGTATGTCTCTTTCCCCCTTCCGATTAGTCGCGAATTTGATTTTTAAGCCGAGTCGGGTTTAGATCGCGTTCTGTCCAGAAATTGGTGTGGCTGTTTTCGTGTTCTTATAAGCAGAATCTGGGAATCTCGTCTCCTAGAGAATTGTGGATAATGTTCTTAGCTTTCAGTGGCCGCCAAGAACATCTGATTCCGACATTCGAGTCAAAAGTTATGTTATTTTTAGTGTTTACTGTCCAGAATCCTGACGAGAATCTGCAGTCATCTTGTTTAATAAATAAGAAATTGTTAAGTGCCGAATTAGAACTTGGGATCTCCTAGAGAGTTGTAGGTTATCTCGTTACCATTCATTGCCGACAAGAATCACATCATTTGGACCTTTGTAGAAAAAGTTATGATTTTTTCTTAGGGAGTTTGTGCTGTGGAATGGTGGTTGGTCTGACAGGTTTTAGTGTTTCGACTTAAGCGTGTGTTTAGATGAAAAATCAGAGGGGCTCACCATAATGAAAAATGTAGATAATCCTTTCAGCTTTCAGGAAAACTAAAGATCATGAAATTCGGACGAACTTAGAGAAAGTTATGATAATTTCATTGTTGCTGTCCAGAGACCCGACGCGAGAATTGATACTCTGTTGTTTGGTTTGGTAGGGCTAGTAAAGGACCGAATCAGAGAACCTCACCAACTGGGTTTAGAAGGGGAATTCAATAACCTTTTCAGATTGTCCAAGATCAATCCATTTGGATTTCTGTACATTTAGTTATGATTTTTCGAAGGGGGCTGTTCTCTGGAAAAGAAAACTGACAGCTAGCAATAGAGTTGGGGATCGCGTTTAGTGGACGATGTGCTCATTTTGTGTTTATGGTTTTGTTATTAGACTTATATGGTAGCCTTAGCATGTCTCAATTGTATGTCCAGGCGTGGGTTTGGCTCCGGGAGCAGTACCTTATCCTCGACATCCACCTTCGCACGGTTGAGGCAAGTGCATTGTTGTTAAATGGGTGTGATTGATTGGCTATGTTGTGTGTTATTTGATATATGGTTGCATAGCAAGATGGCTTACTTGATGAATGTTTAAGTATGGTTATTGCTCAAATGATGCTTATGCTTTACTATGGTTCAATGTTGTTGTCTTTTGGTAAGATTGATGATGAATGAGAGATGAGCATTTGCATATTAAGAGCATATTGAGGCTTGGTCACGCGGTGACCAAGCATGTTTCCCTTTGAGAACCCCATCATGAATGTGACGGGCCCGAGATCCCCTCACTCGTGGAGTGTGGGCTTGAGGTCCCCGTTACTTGCGGAGTAACGGGGAATTGGTCCATGTGCGTGCGCGCACAGGCATGGGTATGCGGCGACGGTTGCTTACTCTGCATTACTGGTGTAATGCACACAGAAAGTTAAAGATAAAGGATCCTTGAGTATTGCATTTGCATATGAGATGTTCTATTGTTGATCTCCTTTACGTGGATGCTGATGTTATAGTTTCTTTATGTACTTGCTGAGTCTATGGACTCACTCTTGCTTTTATTGTTGTTTTAGGTACCCGAGCCAAGAACGACATGCATGGGGGGAAGTAGACTGCTAGTCACACACATGCCACACGAACTAAATAAAGATGAATGATATTTAGAACGTGATTGATTTTAGTAAATGCAAAGATTATTATGTTTTGTCTCATGCAATGGGTTAAATGTAATAATGATGAGTAGTGGAACTTCATATCTCTCTAGTTATATTAAATTCTTAGCATGTCTTTGATTATCTTTTGATGTCTTTGGATGAAAGTTTTAGTTAATATTTGATTAATCTGTGTGTTGGAACCTTCGTATAATTAACTTTACAATGGAGGTTCTGCCGAAATTTATTAAGATTGTCTAGTTAGTAGCATTCTGGGTCCCTTCTGGACTGGGGTGTTACACACGCCAGTGCACACAGTGTCAACATAGATGAATATCGATCCACACAAGCGATTAATAGAGTAAACGATTAGTTTGAATAACAAATAAGGGTTTTAACCTTATGGTCGAGTTCATAACTTATTGAGCCACGCAGGGCTAACAGAGAATAAAATGGCAGCAGAACAGAATAAACTTCAGCGTAGATCCCATCAATTCGCCACAAGCAACCAATTGGGATCCAGACCTTAACGATCAGCAACCTTCGATGAACTCCTCCTCGAAAGCAGACGAAGACTCCTCCATTTCTGTATATTGGGGCGCAAGTTTTACAACAAGCGTGAGTACACAACCATACTCGCAAGTCATACCACAGAATGCAATTTATAGATGATTGTTTATTCCAAAGGAAATGGCTTCTGTGGTTCTTTTGCAGAAATACAACATTTGCAATTGAATACAAGTAATAGATTGAAAGCATAAAGTAAAACATATAAACAATAATAGTTCACCATTTATTTCACAAAGACACAAAGCTAATTAGTTTAATTCACATAGCCATATGACTTAGATCACATAGCTCCCTTCCCAAATGTTTAATGAACACTACCCCTCGTGTGAAATCCCCGAGCATGTCCATGACCGCGGACGTGGCTATTCGAATAGATTTGTTTAACACTCTGCAGAGTTTGTACACTTTACCCACACGATACAACTAGTGTAGCTAGCACTAATCATAACAAAACGTTTCAGAAACTTCATCTCAACATTGACACTCTCAGTGTGCTTACAAACCGCCAAACAACCCCACATAGGAAGTGTAACATCCCAAGTCAGGGTTTATGTTTCAAATGTAACTTAATGAGGATAAATTAAAATTTTTGATGCCTCATGAAGTCATTTGAAGATTTTCTAGAATTTTCCCCTAGCAATTCCTATTTCCTAGAACCATGTTTCTTTGAATGCAAGTTGTTGTCAATAAACATTTTCAACTCTAATCTTGTGATCATCCTCTGGAAATATTTTTCCTATCATCTTTACCATCTTGGCAACCTCTCTGAAAAATCTCATGATTTTTAGATTTTGTTTGCTATTTCTAAAGGGCAAGTCAAACCAGTTTACATTCTGGTCAAACTCTTAGGGCAGAAGCTTGTGAATTTTCTAGGGAGCAATGTAGTGCATGAAAATTCCTAGAAAAATTATAGAAGGTTGTTCTCTGTTCCTGGGAGTTCCCATAAAAATTTTAGAATTTTTGGAGCTGCTTAGCTACCTCCAAAAATTCCCTATCCTCTCAGCCTTTTAAAAACCAAATCCTGAAATCACTGTTCCTCGGGCTCGAACCCAACTCCGACCGAGCCCACGCAACCCGACTCGGTCTAACCCACTAACCGCACAATCGCATGCAGCTGTCCGATGGAGCATCGACGCTCACGATTACGTACCGCTTCGCCGAGTTTTAAATCTTCTCACACGTTGTCGACTGTTGGATCTCAATCCAACGGCCCTCCTCGATTTCTTTCCGCGCGGTCGCGCGCTCGTGCTGAGTCGCTGCCAACCGTGGCCCACCTGTCAGGGTCGTCTTCTTCGACCCGTCAGCTCGCTCAGAGCTGCTACGCCACGCGGCCGCGACACTCCGAGCGCCTCCGTGTTCGCCAGATCACGCTGTGACCGCACCGCCCCTCCTGACCTATCTTCGAGTGTGAGACCCCGGTTTATTAAACTTGTAATACTTAACCTTCCTCTGGTCCTAGTATCACAAATAGAATAATCCGCGTCTCGATGAATATGTGCCTCCCAGAACAAGCAGCACACATACATCATATCCAAGCATGCATCAATTCCATACAACAGATTATAACAAGTCTACCAAAAGACATACATAATATAAGTTATTACAACACAGCCGACCGGCCAAAAGACATAAATACCAAATAAGTAACAGCGGAAGCAAAAGTTGCCATAAGACGGCTTAAACCAAAAGACGACCGGTTAGCCACATAACACCACAGGGCAACCAACCGGGCCGCTAAGCTAATCGCCTCAGAACCGCCACAAAGACAACTCACAAAAGTGAGGTCCATCGGACTCACTATCATCCTCTGCACAACACAAGCAATGCAGTGAGTACAAAATGTACTGCAAGACTTACGAGTAGCAAGCCTATACATAGCTACATGAAAGTCAGATTCAAAGGAATGTGGTTATATGGTTCTTTGGACGCATAAAGCAAGTTTCATTTGCAATATTGTAATAAGTTGAACAATAGTTTGTAAAATCTGTTTTAAGCATTTAAATAACAGCGAGTAAGCATAAGTAACAAGTATCCACCTAGAAGTGACTTTCCCCAAGCCACCACATCATAGCATGAATCCCTGATTCATACCACCCATCAAGTTTTAATTTTGAAAATGGTTGTAGTCTAACTCTTGAAAAGCTTATCCAAGCGTGTCCATAACCTAGGACGAGGCTATTCGAATAGTTTTAATCCCTGCAGGGGTGTACCAATGTACCCACACTTCAGACCGCCTTTTTGCCAAGCTATTAAGCACACTTCCTTTGGTATGCCGGCACGGCTAAGTCCTACGAACCCTTTCCAATGGAATATGCTAATCAAGAGACGCACGTATGGGGGTTAATCCTTAGTGATCTGCCGACGAAATATGGATCACAAGGACCCATACGTGGAGCAAGATACACCGGCCTCGGCGGGTGTTCTCCTCCCTACAAACGTGTCCATGTTGCATATAATCAAATATGCAACCCACCACGCGACTCATTAATTAACACAGCCCAAAGTACTCGGCTAAGAGAGGTCCCATATCCCTCTAGTGTGGTTAGCACGCACTGTAATGCTCGGATAACAGATACTCACAAGTAGTTCGGTCCTTAATTGACCCGGGCACCATTCCAATCACACCCAAAAGATCACACCATCTTACCATTGTGCCCAAGTCTAAATTGTTTTCATTTTCAGTTTTAGTTTTGCAATTTAGACATAGCACAAGGCTGAAATATACAGATTATAACAATTTGTGTGATCAAGGTCATCGACAAGTCGATAACCGCCCATTTCTACCGATAGCTAAGCATGGCTAAGCATAATGACACGTAAACTACTAAGTGACAAGGGTCCATCCAGCGAACCCAAAATCACAGCAAGTAACCTAGGGTTCAGTGGTAGAGGAATGAACATTTCCTACTGATAATGCATCTAGTAGGCCAACTACCGACAATAGTTTAAAACAACATAGCAATGCATACATAGAATTTGCAAACAATATATTAGACTTTGAAAATAGTAGGAACAATATGATCAAATGAATGCTACATCTTCTTGCCTGGCTGAAGTGCAGAGTCTGATGGCTGCTGTTGCTCAATATCAAGATTAATAATATTATCTTCGGAACCTAACGCGAAAAGGCGATAAGCAAATAAGAACGAAGAACACCAAATGAAACTCCAACAGCAAAACACATCCAAAACTAATAAAATTCACACTACAGCTAGGGAAAGATCTAAGACAATGATAGGAACAAGAATCATGCAATTAGGACTAAGCATACAAAAGGTATGAGCAAAGTTTTCTATCTCAGCCTTATAACAATCTAATTAATAATTAACACTGTTCATGACGAAATTTTCTAGAGTGACCTAAGGTCTGAAATTTTTATAGCAGGTAGATTATGACATCCTAATAACAACAAAGTTGGATTTACTAATTTTGGAGTTATACACATTTACTTATGATTTTTCTAAGTTGTAAATCTAATACAAATCATTTTACAGAATTATGAACATGCTCAAATCCTATTTTATAGGAAAGTATACTAACAGACGAATTTAACAAAATTGATTTTGCACAAATTGGATTTATACAGAAAAAGATATGCATTTTTCAAGATTAAAACTACTTCTGGAATATTCAAAATGACATAAATCGAGTTATTCCTAGTTACACAATTTTCTGCTACCACAACATGCTTAAATCCATTTTTATAATAAACTAAAATGATAACATAATTTATTACAGTTGGAATTAACTAAAAAGCAGTTAAAATGAATTAGTTATGAGTTTCTAAAGTTTTTACATCATTTTCAGTTGTTAAACAAATACTTACCGAAATACAGACAAACTCAAGTAAAAGAAAACGACGTGGACAACTCCCAACCCTTGATCTAAAATCCTACGGCTCACGCGCGCCGAAAACAGCGCACGCGCGCCGCAACGAAACGGAGCCCACCGTTGGATCAAGATCCAACGGCGCACACGAGTGTATGCATTCGGACGGTGCGGTTGCATACACGATCTCAGCCGTTGATCGAAAGATCGACGGTCGAGAACGATCAAGGCATCCGGAGGGTCCGAACGCACACAAAGATCAGGGCCGCAGATCTAAAAATGAACGGTAGCTATTTAACGCAGTTCAACGGGAGATGCTGACACGTGGGACCGCATGTCAGTGACTTAGAGTCACGACTGCGAACGTTTAACCCACGTGCATAGTGCACTGGGCCCACTTGTCAGCGACTGAGAGGGGCGGTTAAGGACAGGATTAATGCTTCTAATGATTAACATTAAATAAACACTAATGACTTCTGAAATTTGATTTTAACCCCTCGGGCCCACAAGTCAGCGACCCAGAGGTAAATTCCGACAGCGATTAAATGCCGACACATTCAATTAACCAATGATTAATCTTAATGATGTCGGAACAGTGCGGGATTGAACCAGAGAGTGATTTAAGGATATTGGGCCCACTGGTCAGTGGCTCAACGACAATGATTAAGACACAATTAATAACTAATGATTAGCAATTAATGTGTCCTAATTAAGTGACGAAAACGGGAGCTCTGTGCCGGCAAAACCCGAGCGAGTTCAACGGCAAATCGCCGGCGACACTGGCCGCGGCGGCGCCCACCAAGAACCAAAATGGATTCGCAATAGCACAACGAATCTAATGGTAGCATTCTCACCGGCGGTGAGGGACTAGAACGCCGGCTAGCCGGAAAAACGAAAATGGGAGCTTACTGCTAAACACGAAAATCGCGATGAGCTCCACTGCAAGCCTAGAATGCGGTGCCAAAGCTTCTAAGGACTAATAAGAAGCTACCTTAGTGACAAGAAGCTTCAAAGATGGCCGGAGATGCTTGATCACGGTGAAAGCTCGCCGGACTTGGAGAAGAAAACCCGAGATAGATACACTGAGCTAAGGAAGAAGATGACTAATCTCGGCCGAATTTGAACAAACCCCAAATTGGACAATTCCTGAGAATCAAATCCAAAATTAAGTGAGGGGAAATGTTCAAGGAAGTAAATAGATAAGGTTAGGGCAAAGAAACGTGAAGGAGGACCACTGGAACACCAAGAACACCCAAGGAGCTCCACGGGTCAACAATGGCGATTTGCCATTTTTGAGGTGTTATGCTCCAATATTGAGAATGAAGCTTGATGGTGGTCTAAAGAAACACCAGGAGGTATTGAGAGTGCTTATAAAGCCATGAAAGCATTAGGGTTTGCACCACACATCTTTCGTGCGGCAAAACACAAAGCACAATGCGCGGCCGACAAGGAAAAGATAAAAGCTGGTGCACTAGGGCATGGCATGGCCGAAAGTGTCTCCCACGACCCTCACTGTTGACTAGGGCGGCCGTAGGAAGCATGAGATGACACTGCCATAACCCCTACTGTGCTCGCACGGCTCAAGGTTGAAGAAGACCAGGGAAAGATGCTCGGGCGATTTTGAGCCCTACGATCTAAATCGGACGGCTACGAAAGCGCCACGCCTCCCAGGTTCAAAACACAACGGGGAGATTGCGAGCCCTCTGATTAGAAATGAACGGCCTCGATTGCTCCACGTCGCAAACTCAATTTACAACGAAGGAACACGCGAGCGTTGGATCTTAATCCAACGGCTCAGATTTAAGAATGCAACCGGAGGGTCCGAAGGTTTCGGCGCACGTCGACGGTTGGATGGAGATCTAACGGTTGACATTCAAACTTGCAACCGGAAAGTCCGAAGGTTTACACGCGCGGGCCGTGCGATTTAGATCCAACGGTGGAGATCCAACGCGCGTTTTAAAGGGTGGCTCGGTGCAGTTAGTTGACTGGACCGAGTCAATTGGCTCGAGCCCGAGTCTGACTCGAACCCAAGTAACAGTAAAACCAGGTTTGACTTCGAAATAAGAACAGAGACTTTGAATGATTTATTTGAGGTAGCAAAATAACTCTAAAAATTATGAAATTTTTACAGGAGCTTGCTAACTCAGATATTAACCTTGTGTAAAATTTTTAGAGGTTTTTATGCTGTTGATAAATCTCCAAAAATTCTGCAAGGCTCTGTTTTAATGTTTGACTGAGAGTCAAACAGGTTGGACTGCCTCTAAAAATATTCAAACAATTTCTAAAAATTGTGAAATTTTTCAGAGGGGTCACATACCATCACATAGACTTAGGAAAAATATTTCCAAAGGATGATCATAAGATTTGACAAGATTGTCTTTGCAATGTCAAGATTTGGATCAACTAGACTTGTGACAATGTATTTCCATAATCCCTTGTACAAGAATTGATTGGCACAAAAGGAAATACATGATGTAAGAAAAAGTTTTAATTTCTACTGATTTTCTTACATTTGAAACACAAGCCCAAGATTGGGACGTTACAAAACCTCCCCCCTTACAAGAATCTCGCTAGAGATTACATTTACTCGAGAAGAAGGATGGGTAATCTGCACGAAGACGATCTTCGCGCTCCCAAGTTGCCTCATCTTCAGAATGGTTTGACCACTGAACCTTAAGGTACTTGATGACACGGTTCCTTGTCCTTCTTTCAGATTCTTCGAGAATACGAACAGGATGCTCATGATAGGTCAAATTTTCTTGCACATCGAGATTTTCCAACGGAGTTTCCTCAACTGGAATACGGAGGCACTTCTTCAAGTGTGACACATGGAACACGTCGTGCACACCCTCAAGTGAAGCTGGCAACTCCAATCTGTATGCAACAGCTCCAATCTTCTCGATGATGCGATAAGGCCCAACATAACGAGGAGCTAACTTGCCCTTGATGCCAAAACGCCGATGGCCCTTCAAGGGTGAGACCTTGAGATACACAAAGTCATTGGGCTCAAAGCTCAACTCCCGACGACGACGATCCGCATAGCTCTTTTGCCTGGACTGGGCCACGCGCAAATGCTCACGAATCAACTGGACCTGGCTCTCGGCCTCATTAATGGAATCTGGCCCGAAGAACTGACGCTCACCAGTTTCCAACCAGTTCAATGGGTTCTACACCTCCTCCCATACAAGGCCTCAAACGGTGCCATGCCAAGACTAGCTTGGAAACTGTTGTTGTAGGAGAACTCTGCAAACGGCAAGCACTTCTCCCACTTCTTCCCATAAGAAAGAACACAGACACGGAGCATATCTTCCAACACTTGGTTGACTCTCTCCGTCTGACCATCAATTTGAGGATGATAAGCTGAACTGAAAGAAAGACGTGTACCCATCGCCTTTTGCAGATTATGCCAAAAGCGAGAGGTGAAAAGAGAACCACGATCTGACACAATCGTTCGTGGCACACCATGCAAACATACAATGCGAGACACATAGAGGTCCGCCAGCTGACTAACACTGAGATTGGTACGCGACCGCGTAAAATGTGCCACCTTTGTCAAGCAATCAATGACAACCCAGATAGCATCCTTCCCAGAAGAAGCACGCGCGGCCGGTGATGAAATCCATACCAACGGAATCCCACTTCCATTCAGTGCGGCAAAGGTGAAGAAGGCTCGCTTGACGCCGATGTTCACCTTGACACGACAACATACGTCGCGACTTCGACAACGAACTCGCGATCTCGCTTCATGCGAGTCCACCGAATCTCGTCGAAGATCTTGATACATCTTGGTAGCTCGGGATGGATAGACAAAGGGAGTCATGGGCCTCGCGAGAATCAAATCCCGCAATTCCATGACCTTCGAACCACCAAGCGTTGTCCAAACCACACAACACCGTGCTCATCCTCGAAAAGCACTTAGCTGTCCCATTCTTGATGTTCGCTGATTAGGATCACACCAACATCGTCATTGGCAGCCTTGATTTGTTCCACCAAAGTCGGTTGCACAACCAAGGTAGCAAGAGAACCATGCTCAATCAATCCCAAATTAAGCCGCTGAAATTCTTCGAGAAGGGTAGGTTGTTGCTTTTGAAGTGACAAGGTATTGCAATACACCTTGCATCGAGTGCATCCGCAACAACATTAGCCTTGCCGGGTGATCTTGAATGCCCATATCATAATCCTTGATCAATTCCAACCATCTCCTCTGCTCGAGGTTCAGATCTGGTGGGTGAACAAATATTTCAAGCTCTTGTGATCGAATACACCTCGCGTGTTACCAATCGTAATGCCGCCAAATCTTGAGTGCATGAACCATCGCAGCTAACTCCAAATCATGGGTAGGGTAGTTGAGTTCATGAGGCCTCAATCGCCTCGATGCATAGGCCACTACCTTGCCTTCTTGCATAAGAACACAACCAAGTCTCGCCGAGAGGCATCACAATAAATGTCAAAGCTCTTATGCACATCGGGAGAACAAGCACTCGTGTGGCGTCAATCGCTTTTGAGTTCTTGAAAACTCAAATCACAAGCAGATGACCACACGAATTTCTTTTCTTTCTTGAGCAATTCGGTCATGGGCTTAGCAATTTTGGAGAAGCTCGATAAAGCGGCGGTAGTAGCCGCTAAACCAAGGAAACTCCTCACATCGGTGATCGACTTGGGCTGCCCCAAGATAGAACATCGCTGACCTTGCTAGGATCTATGCGACACCTCGCTTTGAAAGAACATGGCCCAAGAATGCCACTTCCTTCAACCGTAACTCGCACTTGTTGAACTTGGCATATAGTGATGCTCACGCAGCTTTCCCAACACAATCCGCGGATGCTCAAGATGCTCTTCTTCACTCTTGGAGTAGATAAGAATGTCGTCAATGAAAACCACAACAAACTTATCCAAATACTCCATGAACACCGAGTTCATAAGATTCATGAACAAAGCCGAGCATTGGTCAAGCCGAAAGACATGACGGTGTACTCGTAAAGGCCATAACGAGTAGTGAACGCCGTCTTTGGAATATCCTCACCGATCCGGACTTGATGGTACCCAGTCTCAAGTCAATCTTGAGAACACACAAGCTCCACCAAGCTGGTCAAAGAGATCATCAATACGAGGCAAAGGATATTTGTTTTTCACCGTCACTTCATTAAGCGGACGGTAATCAACACACATCCGCAGGTCTTGTCCTTCTTCTTCACAAAAATAACAGGACAACCCCAAGGAGATGAGCTAGACGGATGAAACCTTTTGCTTGAAGCTCACCCAATCGCTTCTTCACTCCTCCAACTCATTAGGAGGCATTGATGCAGCGCCTTAGAAATCGGAGCGTGCCGGGCAGCAACTCAATAACAAACTCCAAGTCTCGAATCGAGGCATACAGAGCAAATCTTGGGGAAGACATCCACAAAGTCACGCATGTGGGCACATCTGAATCTCCATGGTGGCTTAGCTTCAAGGGCACAAAGATGTGGCCCTCGCGGTGCGGTGAAATCCCAACTTGCTCGCCGAGGACTAGTGAGGAAAACCATCTTCCGGCACAATCGATTTGCCCCAAGTGTTAGGACAACCAATCCATACCAAGAATCACATCCGGACGCCGAGTCAAGTAAGATGAGATTCGCCAAGAATTCCACTCCTTCAATATTAATAGAACGCCCGACATTCTTGATCGCCTCTCATTTCCGCTCCGGAGAGCGAATAAGCAAGGGAATCCCCAAAGGAACAAAGTGAAGGTCACAATCAGCGACAAAGATCTCGAAATAAAGGAATGCGATGCTCGAGTCAAACAAGACTGCAGCAGACGATAACTAACAAGGAACGTACCCAACACAACGTCGGTGCCTCCTCACCTCCTTAGCCGAGATGTGGTTGACTCGACCACTCCCGACACTCGGGTCTTCGGATCACCTTACGGTGGTGTGTGACCATTCCGCGTCCTCCATTAGGACGAGGGGCTACTCGATCCTCCGAGGGCAATCGCTAGCATAGTGGCCCTTCTTGTTGCGGCGGCAGTAACATCGCGGTGGGTTGCGGGCGCAACTTCTTCCGCGGGTCGCAGTGCACGTGGTCAAACACGGCTGCGGGGACGAGCGATCGGGCGCAGACGGCCTCGGCGGTGGTGAAGCAAAGCACGAGCCCCAGTGCGGGCCCAACACGGGACGAGTGAGGCCGGCTGTGCGCACCGATGGGCCTCCCACTTGCGCTATGGACTCACCCAGCGCCTTCGCCTTGTGCTCGGCGATGATAGCCTTGTCAACCAAGGCCTGGAAGTCAGCAAAGTCCACTATAGATAGCTTGTCCTGCAGCTCCTCGGACAAACTGTAACAGCCCTAACTTAGGGTTTGTATTTCCAATGTAAAATTTTGAGGAGAAATAAAAACTTTTGTTGCCTCTTCAAATCATTTGGAAGTTTTCAAATTTTCCTAGCAATTTCAGTTTTCTAAGAAGTTAATTCTTGTGATTGGAAATTGTTGTCAAGAAATTCTTAGCTTTCAAACTTGTGATCATCCTCTGAAATTATTTTTCCTATCATCTTGATCACCCTATCTACCTCCTGAATTATTTCACAATTCTTAGATTTTGTTTGCTATTTCAAATGCCCAAGTCAAACCAGTTTAGAAATCTGGTCAAACCTCCGACAGCAGCTTCAGAATTTTGTTGGGAAAATCTAGTGCATGAAATCCCTGGAAAAATTTCACAAGGTTGACCTCTGTCCCTAGTAGCTACTATAAAATTTCTGAAATTTTTGGAGCTCTGGAGCTACTCTAAAAATTTCCCAAACCTTCTCTGTCTTTTAAATCAAAACTAAAATCATTGTTCTCTGCTCGACTCCAACCTCAAAGCTCGAGTCCGACTCGCACCGCTTGGCTCGGCCGAACCAACTAGTTGCACCGCGCCGATGGTCGCCACCGTCCGATGCAGATCGAACGGTCCACGCGCGCGTATGCAACCGACTGTCCGGTCGCATACATCAATCTCGACCGTCCGTTCTAGATCCAACGGTCGCGCGCGATATTGATCGAAGTCTAACCGCCGGTTCGCGCCGCACTTGACTTGTTCGCACCGCTCATTGCCTGCCGACATGTGGGCCTCACACTGCCGCTTCGCCTCGCTTCTCCGCTGCCTCACCGAGCTCGCCACTCGCGCATGTGTGCCACGACGCTGCCGCCACGTCGTGGACGCGTGTCTCCCGAGGATCGCCAGAGTCCATCTACCCCGTGGTCATCCATTCTTCCTCGCATTCATTCTCGTGACTTCTCCGCCCATCTTTTAGCTTCGCCGAGAAAACCCGAGGGCGGCACCACCACCTCACCGCTGCTCGAGCACAAATGACCCCCGCCGTGCTCCTCTTGCCTCGCCGCCTCCATTTTGCCCATCCCAGCCTCTGTGTTCGATGTATCGCCGGGGCGTGTTCGCTGCTTCGCCTCCGGTGATCTCGGCCCCGCGAGCTCATCTGCGCTCGTGAGTTTCTAGTTTTCTTTGGTCCTTTAGGATCGCAATCGACCACCGAGTCTAATCGCGACCTTGTTTCACTCTTTGGTGCTTCACCGAGGCTTCGCGACGCTTTCTTCTCCAAGCTCGATAAAGCGCCGCCGTGTCAATTCCGGCGCCACCGCCCTCCTCCATCATCAAGATCGTGGGCTTATCGTTCTCGGTGTCTCCGCGATCTCGAGAGCTCCTTCCCGGCTTCTCGCCGTCAGTAGCGCCATCTCCGCGAAAGCACCGCACCTTCTTCTCCGCCCGCCGCCGTGGAGCTCATCTCTGCAGCCATCGGGATCCGCAACACCGCCACCGAAGTTCGCGGTCCTTGTGGACCTCAAGGTATCGCCGCCGCCTTGAAACCCACTAGGTCGCGTGATCGTCCGCACGCCGCGCCGCTGTTCCTCGCGCACCGCCGGAAACCACCGTGGTACTGATTTAGCGCTAACCTGCTTTAGCCGAGTCCACGATTTGTGGGCCCTCTCTGGTAATCATGTTTAGTAAACTCTAATCCAACCGCTATATTTCCTCCGAGTCGCGCCATGTGGGCCCATGCTAGCCGCTTGTTGGTTGTGTAGCTCACGCGTTTTCTACGTTTGAAACGATTTCTGGGAGTATATGTTAGGAAGTACACTTTGATAAGTCAAAGATGTAGTTTCTAGAATACGCGCTTCGCGTAACCTTATACGGCGGTTGTCCGGTCAAGCACTCATTGCCGCCGCATTGTCGTGGTCGCAGCGCTTGCAGAGAAGTAGTATTAAGTGCTTTAGTATTTCAAATGCTTTTCTCATGTAATCGTTAATTCAATTAAACTTAGAAAATGCATAACTAATTCAATTTTATCCAAATTGCATGAAACCAGTGCTGTTAATTTTCATTTTAAGTGTACTATTTGATAAAATTAGTTTCATCCTTGTCTCTGTAGCAAAAATCTGTTAATTAACAAATGATGTCTTATGTATCTTCTAAATTAGAAAATGCATACCTCTTTCAATATTTGTCCAAATCCAGTGAAACCAATTTTGTAATTTGTCATTTTTAATGTACTAATTATTAGGATAGGTTTTATACACTGTTTCTGTTCATGAAAATTTGTTAAGTAATTAACTAGTGCTTTGATGTTTTTATAACTTAGAAAATTCATAGAAAATTCTTAATAACTTAAAATGATTTGTTCTTCAAGCTTAAATTTTGTTATGTCATGCTTAGGCTGCTGTGTGAGTTTTGGCTTGTTTTGATGTTGTTGTGTGTTTGAGTTTTGTCGGTGTTATTCGTCCTTATTTGTTGTTATGTTCGATCGTTAGGCTTCGATATTTGCGGCAACCCTGAGGACGATCCTCCGCAACAACTTGAGCAACAAAGACGAAGTGCAGTTTGATCATGTTTAATCCCAGATTTTAAAGATTAATATTTTGTTTCAATTTGTATGTATGCATTGTTTAATTTTTGTTAAATTGATTAGTTAAATCCGTAGTTGCATATCCTGTAGACAAAATATTGATCTCTACTACGAGCCTAGCCTAGGTTATTAGAGGTCGGTGATCTCTTGTCACTTAGTAGATCCGGTCAACTTGCTTAGACATGCTTAGCTATCGATAGAATGGCGGTTATCGACTTTAGTCGGTAACCTTGATCACATAAAATCTGCTATAACTTTATGTTTCAAAGATCTTTCTTTGTGTTTAATTGCAAAACTAAAATCGAAAACAAAAATGATTTAGACTTGGGCACAACGGTATGATTGGTGTGATCTGTTGGGTGTGATGGAATGGTGCCCGAGTCAACAAGGACCGAACATCTTGTTACATCAACCAAGCATTTTGCGTGCTAACCACACTAGAGTATATGGGACCTCTCTTGACCTAGTACTTTGGCGTGTATTGGCTCCGGGTCGCAGGGGGTCGCAGGAGGGATGGAGGTGGGAGCATGGTAGTTGTCCGAAAAGCTTTATCCTGAGTGGGTAGTTGTCTTTTCGGCTTTACCATGTAAGCGTATGGATTTTCTATCCATACGAGCGGCTCAGAGTTAATACACAATATTGGAAAGAGTCTCGTAGGACTTAGTTTGTGCGGCATACCTTGGAGTGTGCTTTGGCTTAAAGGCGATCCAAGTGTGGGAACATTGGTACACCTGCAGGTTTAAAACTATTCGAATAGCCTCGTCCTAGGTTATGGACACGCTTGGCAAAGTCTTCCAAGAGTTAGACTACAACATTTAAATTAAAACTTGCTGGGTGGTACGAATCTGGGATTCGTGCTATTGTTGTGGTGACTATTGGGATAGTCACTACTAGGTTGTTTTATCTTTACTCTTTTGCTATTATTATCCTTTTCTGTATTTCAACATTAAAAATGAATTGCAAACTTGCCTTCAACTGTATTACATTATTGCAAATGAAAATTGGCTTTATGCAAATGAAACATATGACCTCCACCAAATAAGCCTGCATGTAGCTTATGAACAGGTCTGCTAGTTCACACGTCAGTCTTGCGGGTACAAAGACAATCTTTGTACTCAGGTGCTTTGCTTGATATTTTTGTTGCAGAGGAGGAAGGTGAGCCTCAGGGGCCTCACTTACGTGCTGTCTTTGTGCCGCCGTGGGTGACGACTAGTCTTGGCGGTCCGGTCAGATGCCTTGTGGGTTGGAGGCACACTGATTGGCTTTGTTTATAGCCATCTTATGGCACTTTTGCTTCATTTATCGTTCTTGTTATTTGTGTATCTTTTGGGCGGTCGGCACTGTATGCGTAATAACCTCGCTATTTGTTTATCTTCCGTTTGGTAGTGTTGTGTTTGGACTCTATGTGTGGAATGGAGTTGATGTCTAATTTTGTACCGAGTGTGTATCTTGCTTCAGGAAGTATACATATCTCGAGGATCCGTTATTTGATTTGTGATGCTAGGACCAGGCGGTTGGTTAAGCATTACAAACCAAATAAATTGGGGTCCTCACAAAGTTGGTATCAGAGCCATCCTGACCGTAGCAACCCAAGCATAGTCGTCCATAGGATATTTTCGAAAAGCTTATTTTCAAAATCATAAAAAGGTTTATGAAAACCTAGGCAGATTCTCAGATTTTATTCCTTACCTATCTTAGCTTTCTACTCTCATCTTACTCTAATTTAAGTTTTGAAACTAGGTTTCTCTCTTCACCTTTCAAAAGATAGTTACTACCGGTGGAATTAGTTTGGGAAGAACCATGAAGTTTAATCCAACTAAAACTTGTGGGGATAATAGGGATGGCCGGGAGAACGCGTGGCAGTCAGCAGGCTGGTCATGATGAGGAGCTTCCCCCTCCTCCGACCATGGCTGAGGTTCTCGCTCAGATCGAGCGAAACCGCATGGACCAGACGCGCATCTTGGAGGTTATTGCTAGAATACCTCCACTCCGCCGGTGGTGGCGGCCACCGACTCGCGGGGACTTGCAGAGTTCCTCCGCACGCAGCCGCCGACTTTCTCCCGCCTCGAGGACCCTCTCGATGCGGACGATTGGCTGCGCATGGTTGAGCGAAGCTCAACATAGCTCTGCCAGCGCAGGACAAGGCACTCTTCGCGTCCCACCGGCTTGAGGCGCAAAGACTCTCATGGTGGGAGAACTATCTCGCCATGCAGCCCGTGGGCCATGTGGTCGCGTGGGAGGAGTTGGTCGACTTTCGTCGGGCCCACATCACTCGACGGCTGATGAAGCGAAGAAGAAGGAGTTCCTCGCGCTCAAGCAAGGGCGCAAGTCCGTGACAGAGCACATGCGAGTTCAATCATCCGGCTCGTTATGCTCCGGGAGGTGGCCTCGAGATGAGGCTAAACAGAGAAGTTTATGGATGGCTTGTCCGAGGAGTGCGGGACAAGCTATCTATTGTGGACTTCTCGACTTTCGTGCCTTGGTAGATAAGGCCATTGTTCTTGAGCATAAGGCAAAGGCGTGGCGAGTCCTCAAGCGCAAATGGGAGGCACATCGGTCTACTCACGCCGGCCTCGTTCGTCCTCGGCCGGCGGCACCGATGGCCCGTTCTTTTGCTCCACCGGCGCCGAGGCCATCGCACAGCTCCTCGCCCACCGCAGGCGTGAGCCAGCCACGTGCGCTGCGATCCAAAGACAGAGCGGCCTCCGCAATCCGGCGCCGAGGTTACTTGTTTTATTTGCCACAACAAGGGCCATTATGCGAATGCTCGCCCTCGAGTGTTGCAGCGACCCCTCGCCCTAATGGAGGACGCGGGCGGGAGTGGTCACCCACGACAGAAGATTATTTGAAGACCCGAGTGCGGCGGTCGAGTCAACCACCTTTCGGTGAGGAGGCTCGGAGGCGCGGATGTCGTGATGGGTACACTTCTTGTTAATTCTCGTCCTGCTGCAGTATTATTTGATTCTGGAGCATCGCATTCTTTTATTTCAAGATCATTTGGTGCTGCTAGTGGTCTTCACTGTGTTCCTTTGGGAGTTCCTTTGCTCATCCGCTCTCCGGGGTCGGGAATGAGAGCGATTTCTGATGTCGGGATGTTCCTATCATAGTCAAAGGAGTGGGATTTTTGCCAAATCTTATTCTGCTCAGTCCAGCAAGTCTGGATGTGATTCTTGGCATGGATTGGTTGTCCCAACACTTGGGGCAAATCGATTGTGCCAAGAAGATTGTCTACCTCACCAGCCCTTCAGGCGAACAGGTCGGATTTTTGCCGCAGCTTCACGGGCCGCAACTATGTGCATTAGAAGCGAAGCCAGCCTTGCAAATTCAGGATGTTCCCATAGTATCTGACTTTGTGGATGTCTTTCCTGAAGACTTGCCCGGGATGCCTCCGGTTCGAGATCTGGAGTTTGCCATTGAGTTGCTTCCGTCGCCCCTATCTCAAAGCGCGTATCGGATGCCTCCCAATGAGCTAGAAGAATTGAAGAAGCGGCTTGGTGAGCTCCAAGCAAAGGGTTTCATCCGTCCAGTTCATCTCCTTGGGGTTGTCAGGTGATCTTTGTGAAGAAGAAGGACAAGACTTTGCGCATGTGTGTTGATTACCGTCCTCTCAATGAGGTGACGGTGAAGAACAAGTATCCTCGCCCGCATTGATGATCTGCTCGATCGGTTGGTGGAGCCCGTGTGTTCTCAAAGATTGATTTGAGAATGGGGTATCATCAGTCGGGATCAACATTGATTTGAGAATGGGGTATCATCAGTCGATCGATCGAGGATATTAGAAGACGGCTTTCACTACTCGTTATGGGTCGCATTTAGTACACCGTCATGTCTTTCGGTTTAACCAATGCTCGACTTTGTTCATGAACCTTATGAATTCAGTATTCATGGAGTATTTGGATAAATTTGTGGTGGTCTTTATTGATGATATTCTTATCTATTCCAAGATCAAGCGAGCATCTTGAGCATCGAAGATTGTTTTGGGCAAATTGCGGGAACATCGGCTATATCGAAGTTCAACAAATGCGAGTTCGGTTGAAGGAAGTGGCATTCTTGGGCCATGTTCTTTCGGTGGAGGCATAGTGTGGATCCCAGCAAGGTCAGCGATGTTACGTCTTGGGGTCACCAAGTCGACCAACGATGTGCGGAGTTTTCTTGGTTTAGCAGCTACTACCGCGCTTTATCGAGAACTTCTCCAAGATCGCAAAGCCAATGTGAATTGCTCAAGAAGGACAAGAAGTTTGTGTGGTCCTCTGCTTGTGATGAGAGCTTTCGGGAGCTCAGCGGCGGTTGACTTTCACCCGATCCTTACTCTTCCCGATATCCACAAGAGCTTCGATATTTATTGCGATGCCTCTCGTCGAGGACTGGGTGTGTCCTTATGCGGGAAGGCAAGCGATTGCCTATGCATCAGCGATTGAGACCTCATGAGCTCAATTATCCCACCCATGATTTGGAGCTTGCTTCGTGGTTCATAACAACAGCTTTGAGGCTAGTCTCGTGATGGCACCATTTGAGGCTTTGTATGGAGGCGATCACGAACACCTCTAAACCGGTGGCGGTGAAAAGCGGTTCTTTGGCCGAATTCCATTAATGAGGCCGAAAGTCAAGTGCGATTGATTCGTGAGCACTTGCGCGTAGCTCGATCGAGCGAGAAGAGCTATGCGGATCGTCGTCGCCCGTGGTGAGTTTCCAGCCCCAATGACTTTGTGTATCTCAAAGTCTCGCCTCGAAGGACATCGTCGTTTGGTGTCAAAGGCAAGCGGCTCCTCGATATGTCGGAGCCATATCGCATCATCAAAAGAGGAGCTGTTGCATACAAGTTGGAGTTGCCGGCTACACTTGAAGGGGTGCATGATGTTTTCCATGTGTCACAATTGAAGAAGTGCCTCTGTGTTCGATTGAGGAAACGCCATTGGAAAATATCGATGTGCGGAAGATCTGTCTTATCGTGGCGCCCGTTCGTATCCTCGAAGAAGCTGAGCAGAGCGAGGAACCGTGTGATCAAGTTCCTCAAAGTTCGATGGTCAAACCACTCAGGATGAAGCCACTTGGGAGCGGGAAGATCGCCTCGGCAGATTACCCATCATTCTTCTCCCGGTGATCGAGAATCTGGGCGAGATTCTGTAAGGGAGATTTGTAACAGCCCTAACTTAGGGTTTGTATTTCCAATGTAAAATTTTGAGGAGAAATAAAAACTTTTGTTGCCTCTTCAAATCATTTGGAAGTTTTCAAATTTTCCCTAGCAATTTCAGTTTTCTAAGAAGTTAATTCTTGTGATTGGAAATTGTTGTCAATAAATTCTTAGCTTTCAAACTTGTGATCATCCTCTGAAATTATTTTTCCTATCATCTTGATCATCCTATCTACCTCCTGAATTATTTCACAATTTTAGATTTTGTTTGCTATTTCAAATGCCCAAGTCAAACCAGTTTAGAAATCTGGTCAAACCTCGGACAGCAGCTTGTGAAGTTTGTTGGGAAAAATCTAGTGCATGAAATCCCCTGGAAAAATTTCACAAGGTTGTCCTCTGTCCCTAGTAGCTACCATAAAAATTTCGAAATTTTTGGAGCTCTGAGCTACCTCTAAAAATTTCCCAAACCTTCTCTGTCTTTTAAATCAAAACTAAAATCAACGTTCCTCGGGCTCGGACCCAACCTCGGGCTCGAGTCAGACTATCTTTACCGCTTGGCTCGGTCGAACCAACTAGTTGCACGCGCGCTCGATGGGTGTCACCGTCCGATGCGGTCGAATGGTCCACGCATGCGTATGCAACCGACACTGTCGAATGCATACATCAATCTCGACCGTCCGTTCTAGATCCAGCGGTCGCGATATTGATCGAGTCTAACGCCGTTCGCGCCGCACTTGACTTGGGTTCGCACCGCCGCCTGTATCGCCCGACATGTGGGCCTCACTCGCCGACCGTCCTCGTCTTCTCCGCGTCTCACCGGAGCTCTCGGCCACTCGCGCATGTGTGCCACGACGCTCGTCGCTGCCACGTCGTGGACGCGTGTCCCCCTCCGGAGGATCGCCAGGAGTCCATCTACCCCCTGTGGTCATCCATTCTTCCTCGCATTCATTCTCGTGACTTCTCCGTCCATCTTTTAGCTTCGGCCGGAGAAAAACCCGAGGGCGGCACCACCACCTCACTGCCGTTCGAAGCAGCAATTCCCCCGCCGTCGTGCTCCTCTTGCCTCGCGCCTCCATTTTGCCCATCCCGAGCCCTCGGTGTCCAGTGTATCGCCGGGGGCGTGTTCGTCGTCTCCGCCTCCGGTGATCTCGGCCCCGCGAGCTCATCTGCGTTCTGGTGAGTTTCTAGTTTCGGCCTTTGGTCCTTTAGGATCGCAATCGACCACTGAGTCTAACTGTGACCTTGTTTCACTCTTTGGTGCTTCACCGAGGCTTCGCGACGCTTTCTTCTCCAAGCTCGGTAAAGCGCCGCGTGCGTGTCATTCGGGCGCCACCGTCCTCCTCCATCATCAAGATCGTGGGCTTATCGTTCTCGGTGTCTCGCGATCTCGAGGAGCTCCTTCGAAGCTTCGCGTCGTCAGAAGGCGTCATCTCCGCGAGCACCGCACCTTCTTCTCCGCCCGCCGTCGTGAGCTCATCTCGGTGACCATCGGATCCGCAACACCGTCACCAGAGTTGCGAAGTCCTTGTGGACCTCAAGGTATCGCTCGCTCGTCTTGAAACCCACTAGGTCGCGTAATGGTGCCTGCCGCGCCGCCGTTCAATCCGCGCACTGCACGGTAAACCACCGGTGGTAATTGATTTAAGCGCTAACCCTGCTTTAGTGAGTCAGCGATTTGTGGGCCCTCTCGGTAATCATGTTTAGTAAACTCTAATCCAACCGTTATATTTCCCTCTGAGTCATTGCCATGTGGGCCCATGCTGTCAGTTGTTGGTTGTGTAGCTCTGTTAATGCGTTTTCTCTGTTTGGAAACGTATTTCTCTGTGAGTATATGTTAGAAGTACACTTTGATAAGTCAAAGATGTATTCTTAGAATACGCCAGCGTCACCTTATCTTGGCGGGTTGTCTGGTCAAGACACTCTCATTGAGCCCATTGTCGTGGTCAATGCTGGCCGTGCGTCGGTAGAAGTAGTATTAAGTGCTTTAGTATTTCTGAAATGCTTTTACATTTGCACTGTTAATTCAATTAAACTTAGAAAATGCATAACTAATTCAATTTTTATCCAAATTGCATGAAACCAGTGCTGTTAATTTTCATTTTAAGTGTACCATTTGATAAAATTAGTTTCATCCTTGTCTCTGTAGCAAAAATCTGTTAATTAACAAAATGATGTCTTATGTATCTTCTAAATTAGAAAATGCATACCTCTTTCAATATTTGTCCAAATCCAGTGAAACCAATTTTGTAATTTGTCATTTTTAATGTACTAATTATTAGGATAGGTTTTATACACTGTTTCTGTTCATGAAAATTTGTTAAGTAATTAACTAGTGCTTTGATGTGTTTATAACTTAGAAAATTCATAGAAAATTCTTAATAACTTAAAATGATTTGTTCTCTGTTTCTTAAATTTTGTTATGTCATGCTTAAATTGCTTGTGTGAGTTTTGGCTTGTTTTGATGTTGTTGTGTGTTTGAGTTTTGTCGGTGTTATTCGTCCTTATTTCTTTGTTATGTTCGATCGTTGAGCTTCGATATTTGCGGCAACCACGAGGACGATCCTCATAACAACTTGAGCAATGGCGGACGTGCAAGCGATTTGATCATGTTTAATCCCGGTATTTTAAAGATTAATATTTTGTTTGTTGTATGTATGCATTGCTTAATTTTTGTTAAATTGATTAGTTAAATCAGAGTTGCATATCCTGTAGACAAAATATTGATCTCTACTACGAGCCTAGGTTATTTCTTTGTGATTAGAGGTATTTGGATGATCTCTTGTCACTTAGTAGATCCGGTCAACTTGCTTAGACATGCTTAGCTATCGATAGAATCGGGCGGTTATCGACTTTAGTCGGTAACCTTGATCACATAAAATCTGCTATAACTTTATGTTTGACATCTTTCTTTGTGTTTAATTGCAAAACTAAAACTGAAAACAAAAATGATTTAGACTTGGGCTGTGGTATGATTGGTGTGATCTGTTGGGTGTGGATGGAATGGTGCCCAGAGTCAACAAGGACCGAACATCTTGTTACAGAACCAAGCATTTTGCGTGCTAACCACACTAGAGTATATGAGACCTCTCTTGACCTAGTACTTTGGCGTGTATTGGCTCGGGGTCGCGGGGGCGAGGAGGGATGGAGGTGGGAGCATGGTAGTTGTCAGAAAGCTTTATCACGAGTGGGTAGTTGTCTTTTAGGCTTTACCATGTAGCGTATGGATTTTCTATCCATACGAGCGGCTCGTAGTTAATACACAATATTGGAAAGAGTCTCGTAGGACTTAGTATCTAGAGCATACCTTCGAAGTGTGCTTTGGCTTAAAGGCGGCTGAAGTGTGGTACATTGGTACACCTGCAGGGGTTTAAAACTATTCGAATAGCCTCGTCTAGGTTATGGACACGCTTGGCAAAGTCTTCCAAGAGTTAGACTACAACATTTAAATTAAAACTTCTTTGGGTGGTGCGAATGCGGATTCGTGCTATTGTTGTGGTGACTATTGGGATAGTCACTACTAGGTTGTTTTATCTTTACTCTTTTGCTATTATTATCCTTTTACGTATTTCAACATTAAAAATGAATTGCAAACTTGCCTTCAATGTATTACATTATTGCAAATGAAAATTGGCTTTATGCAAATGAAACATATGACCTCCACCAAATAAGCTGCATGTAGCTTATGAGCAGTGCGCTGGTTCACACGTCGGTCTTGCGGGTACAAAGACAATCTTTGTACTGTGTGCTTTGCTTGATATTTTTGTTGCAGAGGAGGAAGGTGAGCCTCGGGGTCAGAATGACCCTAACTTAGGGTTTGTATTTCAAATGTAAAATTTTGAGGAGAAATAAAAACTTTTGTTGTCTCTTCAAATCATTTGAAAGTTTCTACAATTTTCCCTAGCAATTTCCAATTTGTAGAATTTAATTCTTGTGATTGGAAATTGTTGATTATCAGATTCTAGCCTTCAAACTTGTGATCATCCTCTGAAACTATTTTCCTAGCATCTTGATCATCCTATCTACCTCCCTGAATTATTTCACAATTTTAGATTTTGTTTGCTATTTCAAATGGCCAAGTCAACTCTGTTTGAAATCTGGTCAAACTCCCTGTACAGCAGCTTGTGAATTTTCTCTAGAACAATGCAGTGCATAAAAAGTTCTGGAAAAATTATACAAGGTTGTCCTCTGTCCCTAGTAGCTACCATAAAATTTCTGAAATTTTTGGAGCTCAGGATCTATCTCTAAAAATTCCTAAACTCTCTCAGCTTTTAAAATCAAAAATCGAAAACATCGCTTTGTCGGAACTCGAACAGAGCCCGACTCAAATCGGACAGCGCCAATTGACTCGGTCGCGTCAACTAGCTGCACCGCGAGACCAATCGATCGTGGACCGTCCGATGCAAATCGAGCGATCCACGTCGCGTCGCGCAACCGACTTGTCCGAATGCATACACCAATCTCGCCCGGTCCATTTAGGATCCAGCGGTCGGTGCGATCTGATCAAATCAAACCTCCGGTTCGCACCGCTTTGCTCTGTCGCCGACATGTGGGTCCCACCTGCCGGCATCAACCTCGTCTTCTCCGCACCACCGGAGCTCACGGCGTGCGTCATGCTTGCCACGTCCTCGTCGCTTGCCACCTTTTTGTCCTCGTGTCGGCCCGTGAAGCATCGCCGGATCTCATCTACCCGCGAGCCCATCCACTACCCTTGCGTCCATTCTTGTGTTTTCTCCGCCCAAATTTCCTTTCCGCGGAGAAGAACCGAAACAATGCCCGTGTTAGCGCCGCCTCGAGCCCGCGATCGCCTTGCCTGTGATCCACTCTCCGCGCGCATCCATTTTGCCTGCCCGAGCTCGTAGCACCCGATGAATCATCAGGAGCCACTTCATCGTCTCCGCCTCCGGTGATCTCGCTCTGCAAGCTCATCTGCGTTCGTGAGTTTCTAGCCGACACTTGGTCCTTAGGATCGCATCAGCATCTTTGAGTCTACTTAGTGACCTTGTTTCGCTCTTTGGTGCATCAGAGGGTGTGCGTCGCTTTCTTCTCAAACCGGTAAAGCGCCGCAGTGTCGATTCCGGCGCCACCGTCCTCCTCCATCATCAAGCTCGTGGGCTTATCTTTCCGGTGTCTCAGCGATCCGTGGCGCACCTTCTCGGCCGCCAATGCATGAGCGCCTTCTGCGAGGCGTAGCTTCTTCTCGCCTCCGCGTCGTGAGCCCATCTCCGCGACCATTGGGCTCGCGTCACCGTCACCGGGTTCGTGAGGTCTTTGCGAACCTTAAGGTACCACTCACTCGTCTTGAAACTCACCGGTTTGCTAGATCACCGCGGTCCATGCCGTCCCGTCGTGTCTTGAAGCAGCGCCGCTGCTTAGTTATCGCTAAACACAGGTCACATTAGGTGTGAGGACCCGGTTTATTCGGCTTGTCTTGTTTAACCATCCACTTGGTCCTAACGGTACAAATCAAATAAACCAAGCCTCGAGATATGTATACTTCAAATCAAAGTATACACACCCGCTACAAAATCATGCATCAATTCCATTCATACACATAGAGCGAAGCAAAAGCAACAAGCTGAAAGACATAGATAATATAAAGAGAGTTATTACAAAAGAGAGGCCGCCAGGCCAAAATTCATAAAGATAAGCAAATACACAATGGAAGCAAAATGGCCATAAGATGGCGATGAACAAAAGCCAATCGGTGTGCCTTTACCCACAAGGCAACCAACCGGACCGCCAAGCTAATCGTCCCAAGCAGTGCGCCAACATGACTCACAAAAGTGAGGCCCTTGGGGCTCACCTTCTTCCTCTGCAACAATTAATATTAAGCAATGGATGAGTACAAAACTTGTTTTTGTACTGCAAGAGGCGACGTGTGAGATAACAGAACTATAATTAACTACATGCAAGCTTTATTTAAGTGGATGAGGCTTTGGACTTCTTTTTGACATAAAGCAAGTTTTCATTTACAATAAGGTAATAGATTCAAAGCAAGTTTGCAAGTAACTTTTATTGTTCAAATAAAGAGAGACAGAGAATAACATAGATAGAGAACAACACCAACCTAGAAGTGACTAACCCTAGTCACCACAACAATAGCATGAAGTACCCTTCATACCACCACATCAAGTTTGGTTTTTAAAAGGTTGTAGTCTAGTTCTTGTGGGAAATAACCAAGCGTGTCCATAACCTAGGGCGCAGGCTATTCGAATAGTTTAACCTGCGGGGTGTACCAATGTACCCACACGATGTAGACCGCCTTTCCACCGGCCACGGTTAGCACACTTCCTTTGGTATGCGGGCATGGCTAAAGTCTAACAAGGCAGCTTTCCAATGGGCGATGCTAATTAAGAGCCGCAACCACGGGAGAAAGACACATTAGGCAGACCCTAACCGGTGTGCCAATGCTCCCCTCCAAACACCACACACAAGAACACACCCACCAACCAGCTCATAATTAACACCTCCCAAAGTACTTAGTCAAGAGGTTCCATATCCCCTCGTGTGGTTAGCACGCAATAATTGCTTGGATCAATGGCACAAGTAACTCGGTCCTTAGGGACTTAGGCACCATTCAATCACACCCAACGGATCGCCCAACATACCATTGTGCCCAAGCCAAGATATAATTTTTTTGTTTTCGCTTTTGATTTGCAAAATGGTAAAACACAAGGGTTGGACATAATGGAATAATAATAGCAATTGTGTGATCAAGATCACGACTAAGTCGATGATCGCCCAATACTACCGATACTAGGCATGGCTAAGCAATGTTTATCAAAAATCTACTAAGTGACAAGAGCTCATCAGCGAACTCTAATCACGACAAATAACCTAGGCTCAAGTAGTAGAGGATAATCATTTACCTACTGATTATGCAACTAGAGGTCTAACTAATCAATTTAACAACAAAATAGCAATGCATACATAGAAGTTAAACAAAATATTAGACTTTAAAAGTAATGGGATTTATGGAGATGATCAAACTGCTTGCACCTTGCGATTGCTCAATTTGTTGCGGAGGGTCGTTCTGGGTTACCTGCAAATATCGAATCCTAAGCTAAAAGAGCGAAAACAACCAATAAGGCGAGCAACACTTAAACAAAGAGCAAGCAAAAATTATCCAAATCGTGAAATTTACACACAAGGTAAAATACGAATATACCTAGACATAGGAACTGGAAAAACCTAAGTTGGATTTGTGGTGCAAAAGATATTCTCTAAAACCTATTTTCTGGCCATAATTAGTACTGAGCAAAAATATTTTCTAGAAAGATTTGGAGCTGAAATTTTTAGGGTGGCTACCTCTTGGTGTGGGGACAACCCATATAAAATTTCAGGTCATTTGAAGTTACAACGAATTAGTTATGATTTTCTAAGTTCTAAAACTAGGACATCATTTATAACGAGAGTAAAGACCACTAGCAAACTGGTCCTTCACTAAAGTTCATCCTAAAGGAAATTAACAAAATTTAGTTTGCTCTATTTGGACTTACACAGAGAACAAGTTATGGATTTTCTAAGTTTTTACAACATTTTTGGAATATTTAATAAAAAGTTTGAAAAGGCTAAATTCGATTCCCAACATTTACGGTTCTTAACAGGGCTGGAAACATTTCTAGATTAATCTCTAGCCTAAAAGAAAATTAACACTGAAATCACCCAAAAGGATTTATAATGAAAAGATATGAATTTCTAAAGTTTTAACGACATTTTTGATAGAAAGATAAAGCTCACCGAGAAATTTATATCCCTTAACCAAAGAAAAGGCGTGGCTCAGCGTGGGCGCTGATTAAGATCCGACGGCCAGCGCACGGCCAGCTCGCGAGCGCCACGCGCGCGCGTTGGATTTGATTCCAGCGGTCGAGATCATGTGACCTTGGACGGTCAATTGCTCGCTGCTTTGGACCGTTGATCAAGCGAGGAAGAAGTGGGATTGAGAGCCTTCGACGGTCCAATTGCTCCACGATCCGACCCACAGATCCAATATCGAGCGGCCCGAGGTTGATTGGGCGTTTATGATTTGAGCAGGCCTGCGACAAGGGCCCAGTCGGTGACGCAAGTCACATGCAGGCCGTTTAAGCGCACGCGCCACGGGGAGGTTTGAAGATGGCGGGCCCACGGTGTGGCCGTGGAGGTGGGTTTAGGACGGCTAATGATTACTAACCCATGATTAACAATGATTATCGTTAATGAGCGCCATTAGTGTGTCCGAACGATATTCGGCACCGCCGTTTCGTCCGACAACAAGCGAGGCACCCTCGGCTTGTCGCCGGCGACCCAAGGCGCGGCGGGAGCTAAGTGCCAAAATGGAACCGCAATAGCATTACGCACCCATCGGGACCATCCACCGTCGGCGGTGTCCGAGCAATGGCTAGCCGGCGATGGCGGCGCGACCAAAAGCGGCGAAATGCATAATGACCAAAAGCTCCGCAATAAACCATTCCCAGTGGTGCCCAAGCTTATAGAGGCTACTAGAAGGGTACCGAGCATGGTGGAGCTTCGGAGGTGGAGGCGATTCGGCGACGAAGCAGCGTCGGCACGAAGAAGAAGAAGTGAAGATGGCGACACGAGCAACCGAGGTGAGACCAAGGTCATCACTCTGACTCCACAATAGCTCATATATGCTTCCCGAGCAAGGAATTAGGAAATGAAGCTTCTTCACCACGGTGAGGAAGAAGGGGTGCTCACGTAGAAAGAGAAATCCCCAAAATTGAGCCGCCTCTCTGAAAAGCAACTACAATTAAGTTAGGGTTTTGCTCCAAGTGAGGACACAAACCAGCAAAGAAGGGAAGAAAAGCCCACTGGAGCACGGGTTGCAGGAGCTCCAGACTCAACAATGGCGCGAAAGGGTTACGGAGATTTGGGCTCAAGCAAGCAAGGAGGGTGCATTTGGAGCTCAAGGGGTTTAAAGAAAGCTCATCAAGGTCTTGAGGGCTTAAGTAGCGAGGGACGAAAGGAGTAGCAAGCACATGCCCATGGGTGGACTTGGTCCACAAGCGTCGCGGTCGCTTGGAGCGACGGGAGCGGTGAAGAGGCGACTTTGGGGAGGAGGAGCGGTGTGCATTTAATGCATGGCAGCATTTAGCCGTTTAAAGGGCTCAAGGAGGTGACAAGTCACCTCCTCTCTGCCATGGCGCATGCCAACGCCTGCCTTGAAGGAAGGAGGAAGATGACCAGCGACACAGGTGGCCCCACCGTCCGTGACACAAGGTGGTTTGAGTCCAAAGTGTTTTAGTGGGTTGAGCCCAACCTCATTAGATCTTTGGCGGCGGATGAGATTTGAGCGGCCACGATCGATCGCTATTCATAAAGGCGAAAGCGCGGCGCAATGCGATCCATAGCGGTTGGATCGAATCAACGGTGAGAATCGGATGCAGCGGAGTTGTCAGAATGCTTACGAATGGGAGCCGTCCCGATTGAGATCAGCGGTGACGGTATGGTGCGTCCAGGTTGCGAAGCGCGTTAGTTAGCTCGGTCGAGTCGGTGACTCGAGCCCAGGCGACTTCGAGTCAATGAACGATGCAAACCGATTAGGGTTTGATTTTTAAACACGAAACTTTGGGGATTTGGTGAGGTATCAAACCAACCCCAAAATTTATGAAATTTTAAGCGAGGTTCCCGACCTTAGGGTTAACCTTTCATAAAATTTTCAGAGATTTTGTGCACTGAAATTTTCTCCAGAAATTCCGAAGAGTGATTTCAGAGGTTTGACCAAGGTTTGACTTGCCTCTAAAATATTTCAAATAATTTCCAAAAATTATGAAATAACTTTCGAGGTGTTACCAAACAACCTAGAACCCGGAAAAATTATTACCAAGGGTTTGACACAGATTTCACCAGAAGGTTTTGACTTGAGATAAATGAGGATTTTGATTTTGAATTTCCCAAAATTCCTTTACAAGAATTTGAGTAAAAGTTTCAAGAGCAAGAGGATGAAGGAAAAGTTTTAATTTACCCTCATTTTATTACATTTGAAACACAAGCCAAAATGGGATGTTACATTGAGTCAACGACTTGTGGGCCTCTCGTATTAAGCTGTTTTAGGATTCAAATCTAATCGTTTTAATTCTACGAGTCTCGTTATGTGGGCGGAATGTCGGTTAGGGATTGTGTAGTTTTGTTAATGTCGTTTTCTCTTTCATGAAGCGTATTTTCTTTGGGCATATGTGTTAGGATTACGTTGTTAGTAGAAGGCGTATTCTTTGAATCGTAGCCGACGTCTGCTATATCGCGTCAGTCGCTCTGGTGACATTTTGCGCGGGCCGCTGGTCGCATGTTGGGGCTGGCCGTGCGTCGAGAAGAAGTATTAAGTGCTTTAGTATTTACGAAATGCTTTTGTTGCCTTTGTTAAATCAATTAAACTTGTAAAATGCATAACTAATTCAATTTTTATCCAAATTGCATAAAACCAGATCTTTGTTAATTTTCATTTTAAATGTTCTATTTATTAAAATTAGTTTCAACCTCGTCTCTGTATCGAAAATCTGTTAAATGATTAATTGATGCTTTATGCATTTTCCAAAATTAGAAAATTCATATCTTTCTCAATAATTGTCCAAATCCAGTAACCCAATTCTGCAAAATTTCATTTTTAGTATACTAACTATTAGAATAGGTTTTACACTGTTTCTGTTCATGAAAATTTGTTAAGTAATTAACTAGTGACATGTTGTGTTTTTAGCTTAGAAAATTCATAGAAAATTATTAATAACTTAAAATAATTTGTTCTCTGTTTCTAAAATTTTGTTATATCTTGCTTAGGTTGCTGTATGAGTTTTGGCTTGTTTTGGTGATTGTTGTATGTTTGAGTTTTGTCGGTGTTATTCGTTCTTATTTAACTTGTTATGTTCGATCGTTAGGCTTCGATATTTGCGGCAACCACGAGGACGATCCTCCGCAAACATATTGAGCATGACATCCGTGACAGCGGTTTGATCATGATAATCCCGTATTTTAAAGTCTAATATTTTGTTTAATTTGTATGTATGCATCGCTTAATTTGTGTTAAAATGATTAGTTAAATCCCAGTGTTGCATATCCACGAAGACAAAATATTGATCTCTACTACGAGCCTAGGTTATTTCTGTGATTAGAGATCATTTGGATGATCTCTTGTCACTTAGTAGATCGAGGTCAACTTGTAGACATGCTTAGCTATCGGTAGAGCTGGCAAGTTATCGATTTTAGTCATGTAACCTTGATCACACAAAATTTACTACAACTTCATGTTTGACATTTACGCTATGTTTAATTGCAAAACTAAAAATGAAAACAAAAATGATTTAGGCAGCGCACAATGGTAAGATTGGTGTGATCTATTGGGTGTATTTGAAAGGTGCAGGGTCAATTAAGGACCGAACATCTTGTGAGTTTTTGTTATCCAGGGCATTTAGTGTGCTAACCACACTAGAGGGTATGGGACCTCTCTTGACCTAGTACTTTGGCGTGTATTGGCTCCGGTCGCGGAGGTCGCAGAGGTGGGAGCATGGTAGTTGTCAGAAAAGCTTTATCACGAGTGGGTAGTTGTCTTTTCGGCTTTACCATGTAGCGTATGGGTTTCTATCCATCTGAGCGGCTGTAGTTAATACACAATATTGGAAAAAGTCTCGTAGGACTTAGTTGTGCGACATACCTTTGAGGTGTGCTTTGGCTTAAAGCGATGCGAAGTGTAGATGCGATGGTACACCCTGCGGGGTTAAAAACTATTCGAATAGCCTCGTCCTAGGTGATGGACACGCTTGGGTAAAGCTTATCGAGAGTTAGACTACAACATTTAAATTAAAACTTGATGGGTGAGTGCGAATCGGGATTAGTGCTATTGTTGTGGTGACTATTGGGATAGTCACTTCTAGGTTGTTTATCTTTTCGCTTTTGTTATTATTATCCTTCTTGTTATTTCAATCTTAAAAATGAATTGCAAACTTGCCTTTAAAAGCGTATTACCTTATTGCAAATGAAAATTGGCTTTATGCAAATGAAACATATGGCCTCCACCGGACAAGCTTTGCATGTAGCATATGAGCAGTGCGCTAGTTCACCGTCGGTCTTGCGGGTACAAAGACAATCTTTGTACTCGGGTGCTTTGCTTAATGTTTTTGTTGCGAGGAAGAAGAAGGTGAGCCTCGGGGTCCTCATGCGGTGTCTTGCGTCGCCGTGGGTGACGACTAGTCTTGGCGGTCGGTCGGATGCCTTGTGGGTTGAAGGCACACTGATTGGCTTTGTTTATAGCCATCTTATGGCACTTTTGCTTCCATTTGTCATTCTTGTTATTTGTGTATCTTTTGGGCGGTCGGCTGTATACATAATAACCTCTTCTATTTGTTTTATCTCCGTTTGGTAGTGTGGTGTTTGGACTCTATGTGTGGAATGGAGTTGATGTCTAATTTTGTACCGAGGTGTGTATCTTGCTACAGGAAGTATACATATCTAGAAGTCGATTATTTGATTTGTGATGCTAGGGCCGGGTGGTTGGTTAAGCATTACAAACCAAATAAGTGGAAGTCCTCAAAAGTTAGTATCGAGCCATTCGGCCGTAGTAACCCAAGCATAGTCGTCCTTAGGGTGTTTTGAAAGTCTTATTTTCAAATTATAAAAGGTTTATGAAAACTTAGCAGGTTCTCAGATTTTACTCTTACCTATCTTAGCCTTCTACTCTCATCTTACTCTAATTTGAGTTTAAAACTTGGTTTCTCTCTTTCCTTTCAAAAGATAGTTACTACCGGTGGAATCGACCTTTGGGAGAACCATAGATAATTAGTCTAATTAAAATTTGTGGGAGCATAAGGGTAAGATATGTATGAGTTTGCTAAGTGTCTGATTTTTATCGAGTTGGTTTTGTAACTTCAAAGTCTTGTGCTTGTTTTTGTGTTATTAGCAAGTTATTTCGATGGGTCATCAACTTCATGTTTTAGGCTATTGTTAACTTGTCTTAGTGAAGCAGGATGGCGGGAGAAACGCGTGGCGATCAGCCGGTGGTCATGATGAGAGCTTCCTCCTCCTCAGACCATGGTGAGTTCTCGCTCGAATCGAGCGAAACCGCATGGATCGACAGCGCATCTTGGATGTTATGCTGGGAATACCTCCACTCCTGCTGCCGGTGGTGGCGGCCACCGGACTTCATGGGGACTTGCGAGTTCCTCCGTACCGCGACCGCCGACTTTCTCCGCTCGAGGACCCTCTTGATGCGGATGATTGGCTCGCGCATGGTTGTGAAGCTCAACATAGCTGAGTGCGAGCGCGGACAAGGCACTCTTCCGCGTCCCACGGCTTGAGAGCGCGGCACTCATGGTGGGAGAACTATCTCGCCATGCAGCGCGGGCCATGTGGTCGGCGTGGGAGGGTTCGGATCGAGCTTTACGTCGGGCCCACATCCCGGATGGCCTCATGAAGCTGAAAAGAAAGAATTCCTCGCGCTGAAGCAAGGCGCAAATGCCGTGACTTGAGTACATGCACGAGTTCAATCATCCGCTCGTTATGCTCCGGGAGGTGGCCTCGGATGAGGCTAAGCGGGAAGAAGTTTATGGATGGCATGCGAGGTTGCGGACAAGCTATCTATTGTGGACTTCTCGGACTTCGTGCCTTGGTAGATAAGGCCATTGTTCTTGAGCATAAGGCAAAAGCGGCGGAGTCATAGCGCAAATGGGAGCGCATCGGTCTACTCACACGGCCTACGTTCGTCCTCGGTGGGCGGCACCGATGGCCCGTTCTTTTGCTCCACCGCGCCAGACCATCTGCACGGCTCCTCGCCCACCGCAGGCCGTGCACCAGCCACGTGCGCTGCGATTGGCGACAGAGCGGCCTCCGCAATCCGGCGGCCGAGGTGACTTGTTTTATTTGCCACAACAAGGGCCATTATGCGAATGCCTGCTTCTCGAGTGTTGCAGCCCTCGTCCTAATGGAGGGCGGCGGGGCGAGGAAGCGATCACGCGACCAAAGGATTGTCGAAGACCGAGTGCGGCAGTGTTCGGGTGAACCACCTTCGGTGAGGAGGCTCAGGGGCGCGGATGTCGTGATTGGTACACTTCTTGTTAATTCCGTCCTGCTGCGGTATTATTTGATTACGGAGCATCGCATTCTTTATTTCAAGATCATTTGCTTTGTTAGTGGTCTTGTTGTGTGTTCCTTTGGGAGTTCCTTTGCTCATTCGCTCTCGGGTTCGGAAATGAGAGGCGATATGGAATCTGCAGTGTTCCTATCATAGTCGGAGGAGTGGGATTTTTGGCAAACCTTATTCTACTCGATTCGTGATGCGGATGTGATTCTTGGCATGGATTGGTTGTCCCAACACTTGGGAGCCGTCGATTGTGCCAGAAGATTGTTTATCTTACGACCCTTCAGTGTACGAGTCGGATTTTCGCGCGGCTGTGGTCCGCATCTTTGTGCATTAGAAGCAAAGCCACCTTGCAAATTCAAGATGTTCCCATAGTATCGACTTTGTGGATGTCTTTCTCAAGATTTGCAGGATGCCTCTGTGAGGACCCGGTTTATTCGGCATCTTGTTTAACCATCCACTTGGTCCTACTTGTTACAAATCAAATAAACCAAGCCTCGAGATATGTATACTTCGAGTGCAGTATACACACCGTTACAAAATCATGCATCAATTCCATTCATACACATAGAGTAAAGCAAAAAGCAACAATGAAAGACATAGATAATATAAAGAGAGTTATTACACAGAGAGGCCAACAGGCCAAAAGTCATACAAATAAGAAATACACAGTGGAAGCAAAATGGCCATAAGATGGCGATGAACAAAAGCCAATCGGTGTGCCTTTACCCACAAGGCAACCAGCCGGACCGCCAAGCTAATCGTCCCAAGCAGCGCAAGCAACACACTCACAAAAGTGAGGCCCTTGGGGCTCACCTTCTTCCTCTGCAAACAATTAATATTAAGCAAAGCGGATGAGTACAAAACTTGTTTTTGTACTCTGCAAGGCGAACGTGTGAGATAACAGAACTATAATTAACTACATACAAGCTTTATTTAAGTGGATGAGGCTTTGGACTTATTTTGACATAAAGCAAGCTTTCATTTGCAATAGGGTAATAGATTCAAAGCAAGTTTGCAAGTGCTTTTATTGTTCAAATAAAAGAGAGACAATTATAACAATAGGTAGATGACAACACCAACCTAGAAGTGACTAACCCA